>JAECUM010000804.1:0-240234 GCA_016617855.1 Megalonaias nervosa | reverse complement strand
ATTGTACTCCATAAATAATAAAAAAACTGTTCCCACTCTTACCAACTGGGTATTGTAACACATCCACTTTACAATGACATATATTAAGCAGGAAAGTTATGCTTTTGTTTATTATTGATTGAAAAAAAAGACAAATGGATCTTCAAATCTGATTTGTTTTTAACTTCAATCTAGCATGATGTGGAGATCTTTGGAACATTCTAAATTCTATCACAAAGTCATCAAAATACTCTTCCCTACATGTCTTATTAAAAAATACAATCAACACATCGATCAGAAGGCAGAACTAAAGACATACATAGTTATAAAATGCACGTGTGTATGCCATAATATATGTAATTTTTAATTCTTAGAATTTCATGAACAATATCAAAATCATAGATAAACCGGATAAACAGGACACGCTTGAAATTCATATAACCAAGTCTGCTGATCCATTCAGTAAGAGGGATATCGACAAAAGCATCTGGACACTTGTTGTCATCACATGGAAATAACTGATTTAAGTGAAATTATATAAAAAAAATGAGTTAACAGTCAGACATAAGTGTATGAAAATGCAGTAAACCATAAACTATTTTGGTACTAATAGTGGTTGAAATAACGACCTGGTGTCAGTCAAAAATGGCATCTATTTGCATACATTCGAGGTATAATTAATATAACTGACCTCAAATTTGAGAATGCACTGTGTGACTGGTACATATGAAATTTCCTGGGTAAAGTTGTATTGCAAGATCTTTAAAGGCTAAAAGTTGACAGATCGGGTATCAATATATGTCGCTCATTTCAGCGACCTTAACAATAACACAAAAATGCCTGTTACATGTGATACATATTCTTGTCATGTACTATACTACAGTTCAGTTTTATTCAGTGGTTCTTGAGTTTAAGCACAGTCAAGGATATATATCATGCACTTGGTTTAATTGTCCCCTGCTATGACTGCACCATTTGAGTTTGATGTCTGGCTATGGTATACATCTAGTAATGATTTATACTTGGTTCAAGTTTAATGGCAACACCTGCAAAATGAAGTAATTGGTCAGTAAAACATTTTAACACTATAATAAGAGTCCCTTTGGGTGAATGATGCTCTAATGGAAAAAAAAAATGACTGCCAGGGAATTCAAGATACGACCATTTCTTCCTTTTAACTACCGAGTGTTGTGACAATCTCTGATATTCTTCAGTGATAACAAGATTTTCCAGTTAGCTGCTGTGGTGGATATTTTGGATGTCAGATTGGTGCCATTTTCATTTAAATCCATGCTGACATCATTATAAGTCTTTTGTGAAAACCACATGTCAATATGACCATCCATTCACATCAAGAGTTTCAAAACAGACATCATGGCATCTATACTGGATGAATGATTCTTACTATTTTGACTTAGAACCATCAAGGTATCATAAGTGGTCTACTGGAGAAAACCCCATGTTGATATTGTTATCCATTTGGGAATAGTGGAGAAGACAATATTTTCAAGGGGTGGGTGGGTCTATTTACATCATTTTCATTTTGGACCAACTAAACACCAGAAAAACTTTCAAAAGAAAACCCTATGTCAAAATGACTTCTCATTTAAGAGTAGCAATAACAAGATTTCCGAGCTGGCCTTACTTGATATCAGATTGGTACCAGTTTTGTATAAGATTAACTTGAAATCATAGGAAGTTTTGAAGTGAAAACCTTATGTTGATATGACCACTGATTCGGTGTGAGTGGCAATGATTTTCAAGCTGGTCTTTGTGCAGCCATGTTGGATATCAGATTGGTACTATTTTCACTTACGATCAACAAGACATCATAAGAAGTGAAAACCCCTTGTAACTATTGACTTTTCGTCCAATAGCAGAGACACCATTTTTAACTGGGCATCAGATCAGGCACATTTTCATTCTGCACAAACCAGACATCATCATAAGTCTTTTAGTAAAAACTCGATGTTGACATGACCAACCTCTCAGGAGTAATGGTAACATGATTTTCAAGATGGCCAATGTGGCAGCCATACTGGATGACCATGTGGCAACATTTTCATTTAGGACTAAGAAGACCATCGGATGGGTATGCATGTTTAATTTCACAGCAATTCTCTAAGTAGTGCTAATAAACTTGTGCTACCAAATGGAATGACAATGGATAGCAGATCATTCAATAAATCCCCAAACCTCTCGTGACCTATGACCAATCTTCTAAATTCTGGTAAACCACAGCTAGGTTGCCAGGTTGTGAAAGAATTTATAAACTGATTCCAAGAATATAATGAAATGACGGACACTGAAAATTGATTGTATTTACTGTGTCATGCTGTAAATGAATAATGAAAGAAAAGTTCAAATTGAAATGAGACAAAAATGAATCAATGAGAAAACAAAGAAATCCCACTTAACTGAATACGGAAATATAAGACAACATTACCATCCTTATATTCAGGTTTATATATTTTGCCAATATTTCACATGTATAAAGTCTACTAAAAATAATTTAAGTGCAATATAAATATGTTCCAGAAAATACAGCCATTTAGTACTTCCAGTTAAATTTAGGTTGGACTATTATAAAGTTTAACACTTTCAGTTCAATCTGAATTAATAGTGTGTGAACCATATATTTATGGATGGTATTAATGTTATCTCTGTATGTGGATTCGATAAAAATATTGATCAGAACAATGATGTCTATATCTTGACCAATCACTAATCCTGTGCTACAAAATGTCAGTGAGATGGCATGTGCTTTATAGTCCAGAAGAAACTGGCTTTGCATCACTGTAACATCACACTAGTGAAACAAGCATTACAAGATGCTTATTTGGCAGTGAAAGTCTGTCAACTGGCTCTGCATTACTGTAACATCACACCAGTGCAAGCAACAAGCATTACAAGATGCTTATTTGGCAGTGAAAGTCTGTCAACTGGCTCTGCATCACTGTAACATCACACCAGTGAAACAAGCATTACAAGATGCATATTTGCCAGTGAAAGTCTGTGATCAACAGCAGACATCAATGTAAATAGTATGGTTGCTGTTCAGTAGTTGCTGTCTCACATATGTCACAAAGCCAGTTGAAGCTGATTACCATATGCATGAAATGGATACTCTAAATTAGAATAGAATGAAGATCACAAAGGCATTGTGGAAATATTGCAGTATAAATAACACTGGACTGAATTTACTGAATAGGAAACTGATTGGAAAAAGGGGTGCACTACATTCTTATCACATGCTGATATTAAAGTGCTTTGAAATAACCATTTCATTTAGTAAGAAATAAAGTGCCACAAGATCAAGCTTAAACTGCTAAAAATAAAATTTGATTTAGTATGAGATCCAAAAAATCCATATTAACATCCTAACCTTTAAAACATTTTTATAACTTTTTTTAAAAAAAATTGATTTTTGTTTCATTTATACATGATGTGATTTAAAATTTCTTTAAAAACAAAGCTGAGTCAACTGCAGCTGATGTTAAAACTGAAGCTGGATTTTGCATCAGTTAATACATGTTATATATTTTTAGATGACTTGTATATCAGATTTACTCTTGTTATCTGTAATAATTGCATATCCCTGTAGGTATGTTTACATAACAAGTCTGAAGACATCTGGCTTGCAACAATTTTCACATGAGAAATTAAATTTTCTGCTTTTCAAGTAACTTTCATAAACAGTATTCTATTCCCACAAACATATTATAATTGTTGTTCATGTATAATAATTAGTATTTTACTTTCATACTTAAAATAATTTGATCACAATAAGTTCTTTGAAAATCAAAAGCCATTTTTATTGGAATACAAGATTCTGCCTGCAATTTGGTTTTAAAAGTCTTTTCAATCTGTTTAACAGTTGTAACATTATTTTGGGCTGCAATAGTAAAAAGGTAAAATCTTGAACTATTTATCATTTTCTGTATGATTAGTATTGGTTTCTTGTAAATGACCTATAAAGAACTGAACAGCTACTTTTTTATAGGAAGATGATTTGTGATTAAAAGAACACTAAATAATATTGCATCACTGAAATATTATAACAGAGTGAAATGTATGAACATGTTAGAAAGCAAAACCTTAAATATCCAGACTATGACCTAGAAATAATGCACTGAAGATTATGTGATAAGCAGACAAAATGTAACTATCCACATACATGGTTAGAAAAATTATATTTGATGGAAAAGTATACATCATATTTGATTTTTTAAAACCTACCTCTCCCTTTTCCTGTATGGTTGCTATGGTAATATTTGTGGTGATAGTAATGTACATGTATATATGCATCACTTTCAACCATTTTCATCCCAATTTGAATATAAATAATAGTTATGAGAAGTAGTTATATCGATTTGGCTCATGAAATTTGTATTGTTCTGAAACAACTAGGCAAGAGGGGTCCCGGGTGACCGAGTGATCTAAGGACTTGCCTTTCTCATTGCCATCTCACCTCTGTCAGCATGGGTTCGAGTCTCGAGTTCAGCCAGTGTGAATATGTGAGAAAGCTTTCCAGTAGCTTCCCATAGGTTAGTGGTTCCTCCTGGGTTTTACCCAGGTTCCTCCTCCACCAGTTATACTGGCTGCTTTGTACAGCCTTTTCTGTTCCGGAAAAATGTGGTAAACAAAAAACAACTTTGCATGCATAGATGGGGCAGTTAGAAATGTGTCAGCATAGGTAACAAGGTTATGCAAAAACAACTCTACACTACCAGGAATTTGCTAGGATCAGCACAAAATACAGTTTTATGTGTTGCTTAGTGAGAGGGTCACAAATGTAGTTGTAAAAAACATTAAAAATGGAACTGAACCATTTAATTCAATGTAACATAATTTAAATATAAAACTCATAGATATAACATGATTACTTCTGGCTCGTTGCTGGTTTATCAGCATTATCAGTACTCTGAAATGGAAGCAACATACCAAATGTATGTACAACATCATGTGAGATTACCTATGATATTATGTTAATAACGTTTTCATGTTAATAAAATTGTTTAAAAAGCTTTCAAGAAGGCAGCTGCAGCTATTACATGTCACACTCCCAAGATGTATATGGCAATTATATACTACAAACACATTTTGTTTCGACAGACAACTGAAATTTGGTTCTGATGAATTTATTAATTTCAGTATTCAACATTTATAGCTTTCTATATTACTACTGGATGCAACAAAGGTGAGAAATGTCAGTTTTAAATGACACATTATGACATGAAATTATAGAGAATAAAACAGAATGAATGGCATCTATTTCATATAATCTTAAAGCTGAGTATTACATATAAAACTCCTTATGTAGTTTGGTGAGTGACCGTGTACTTACACATGCATACTGGCAAATTGTAGTCTGTGATCTCCTCTTGCTGGGTGATGGGCACTCCTCAAAGTCATCCTAAATTCATAAAAGAAAGACTCTTGCTTGACATTTCACAAGTTAACAAGAGTTAATGGTATGTAATACACCCTCTTTGTGTTGAGTAGTCCCCTATATATGTACTTAAAAGTAGGGCATAGTTGACTGACTGGAGATTACTGACTAACTGGTCTCAGTTACCCCAACCTCCTGTCAATGTACAGAAACCATTATTTTTCTATTACATTTACCAAAACCATCACCTCTGACCTTCAGGTCACAAAATGTACATGTTTCTTTATTAACCTAAGTGCAAACTGTCCGCAAAGCTTGGATCAGGAATATTTTGAGTTTGACCATAAAATTGATAGACTTGTTCCTCACCATAAGTGCAAGCCATTCACAAAATTTTGGTCTAGGTCCTGTGATGGGTGTATATGATGTTGTTGTTATAGGGTTTAATGCCATTTTTCAGCACAAGATGGGCTATACATGGCGGACAGTATAAATGGTGGAGGAAAAACCCAGGAAAACTCCGGAAAGAACCACCAACCCACAATAAGCTACTGGCAAGCTTTCTCATGTACCAACATTGGCCGAGCCCAAGACTCGAACCCATGCAGACTGAGGTGAGATGGCAGTGATCAGAAAGAGTGAATGCTTTAGACCACTCTGAGCCCCAGGTATATATGAAGTACTGTAGTTTGATTACTGAAAAACAAAAGCACACTTACATGAGAACCTTTCCTGCAGAATGATACATGTTCTCTGAGCATTCCAACAACAATCATCGGCCCACATGTCAAGCATTCTTCTTTCTGTGCATCTACCTGCAAATGAAAAATAAAGTTGAAGAACAATTACCATAAATTCACTTTTATAGATATTAATTTGTGTGGTTTTCAAATAATGGACACTTTTATGAGTACTCAAATCTGCGAATGTGTCAAGGTGTTTTTGAAACAATCAAAACTTATTTTAACTGCATGAAAGAAGAGAATTCACAGTAAATGCACAAAATACACATGACAAACATACATGTACATATTTAACTAAACAATACTGATTCCATCACCTGATTTTTAGATATTACTGTTAATGAACCCTTCCCCCCCATTTAAGAAATTAATAAATATGAGCTATTTCTAGTATTATTGTTTTCAGTGATTGATGATACATGATGAAATTTGTATTTACATTAACAGTGTCACAAAGTTGCAGTATAATACAACTACTTAAGTAAAAGATAAACATCTTTCAAAAACTTAAATACTATTCACAATGATACATATCTGCTTAAGCATATCAGTGTACAAGTTTTGGCGTCCTGGGGTGATTAGTCACTCCCCTCATTCCCGTCAGTTGACCTTACAAGCTGTTTATTTAGGCAGTGAGATGTACAGATGCTCATTACAAAGAAAAGTATATGTATCCATCAATAAATAGAGGGCTGGTTGTGTGTGTGCTCCAATCTTTATTTTATGTGCTATTGATGTTATTTTGAAATATATTATTTTCGCCGGAGCATATGTACAATAGTATCACAGGAAAAGATTGACTTCTGTTATACCATAACGGTACCAATTGTACAACCCCAGGTGGGTGGAGCTTAAGGTGTAGGGAACATTGCATTCAGAAATAAATCACAAAACTAGCTGTGATTGGTGCATTATGTAAGGGTTGTACTTTCTGTTAGGCTTAAAAAAATGTTGAGCCTCTTGGCAACATGTGAGATTATGTTAATTCATAACTATGTCACATTTTGTATTTTTTATGATTTTTTTAAAATGTGGTACACATGACTGAAAATGTGTCTGGTGTAACTAGATAACTCTTACCCCTGTCTAGTTCCAGCAGAGTTATCTCTCTTAAATGCAATGGAGTACCTGGTTCTGTCCTTGTCAAATTGATAATCTAACATTGTTCTCTGTGACAGTGGGTGACATGCATGCTGAGGTAGGATAGAAAGTATATTTATTTAAGGTATGAATGAATAAAACACACCATACCTACTATCCACACCAATGAACGAGAATGCATAAAACATACACATATATACTATCCACACAAATGGACGAGAATGCATAAAACACACCATACCTACTATCCACACCAACGAACGAGAATGCATAAAACATACACATATATACTATCCACACCAACGAACGAGAATGCATAAAACACACCATACCTACTATCCGCACCAACGAACGAGAATGCATAAAACACAACATACCTACTATCCGCACCAACCAACGAGAACGCAGAAAACACACCATACCTACCATCCACACAAACGGACGCGAATGCATAAACATACACACTATATTATCCACACCAACGAACGCGAATGCATAAAACACACGATACCTACTATCCACACAAACGTACGCGAATGCATAAAACACACACACATATATACTATCCACACAAACAAAACAAACACCCAACGGTCCTTTTCAGGGCCACTCGCTTCTTTCGAAAAGAGATAATATTCATTTTGCCAAAATCAATTAAAACTCAAAACCCTTTTATTTTTTAACCCTATGATGTACGTGTGTGAGTGCGTGAGTGCGTGAGTGTAGGCCTTATTATTCTAAACAATCAAAACCAAGAGACACTTACGTTTTTTCAGTCTGGTCTATTCTGGTACAAATATTTACAATCCAATATCACAACACAACACAACACTTTTTAAAAAAGTTCATAGACTTCTTCTGTGTCTTTTTTCCTTCTTTAACTCTCTCTGTTTTCTGATTTTCTTCACTTTCACAGTTTTTTCCTCCTCTTCTTCCTCACTTTTTTCTCGTCTTCTTTTCTTTTCTGTCTTCTCTTTCTGAACGTGTCGGGGCTCTTCTTTTGCCGAGGGTACCTCTTCTTCCTCTTCCTCCTGCTCCTGTTGTTTCTTAGGGCAGTCTGAAGACCAATGTCCTTTCTCTTGACAATGATAACAAATATCTTGACTTTTGTCTCTTCTGACACTGGTCTTGCTTTTCTTGACGGTCTGGACATTCTGTAGCCCAATGCCTTTTCTTCTGACAGATATAGCAAGGATCTTGGCTTTTATCTCGAAAGGAGGGGGAGTAGTCCGTCGGCTTGTCTGAAGAAAACCTTCGTATGACACCTCGCAAAGCTCTAATCAGAAGTTCGATCTGTGTGGGTTCTTTCATCGTGCTGGTCGGCTTGAGAGCGAAATGAATACTGAGAGGGAATTCACCAACCTTTTATATATACACTGAGCCTGACATGGATATATAGGGGTCTATGGCGTTTCAAATCTAGTCATTTGACTTTTTGCAGTCAAGATGAAACGATCGCATCATTTCGTAAAGAAAGGAGAAGAAAGTAAGAGGCAGAAACTTTATTCATCGCCTCACACAGTAGCTGAAGTCTTGGCTCAAATTAATACCAGCGATTTTGAAGATGAGATGAGTGATCCAGAATCCAGACCCAGAGAGTCTACACTCAGTCAAAGTCCATCACCAACAGTAAACCCTGAAAAGTACTTTCACATTCGAGAGACCGACAAACGCTCCTCTAGAAAATTTAGAACCACGGCCTACACGTACACGGTGAAATTTAAAGATGTCAAGTCCGACGTACCACTGGAGAAAGCAGAAGGGTTCATCACCGATGTGTGGGATTCTTTACTAACCACACTGAAACAGCAATGTGAAGCCAAAGAAGACGATCGCTTGAGACTTTCCATTCATCACGACAGTTTGAAGTCCCCCGTTTGGATCGAGTTTAGCAGCCCGGCAGAACTGACACCTTCCAAAGTCATGGACAAGATTCAACACGTGCAACAATCCAACGACAGGTTTCACATCACTGACGGAAAAGCGACACTGTTCATGAACCACGTTTCTCTTCACCCAAGGGACCGGAGAACGCAAAAAGGTGATATTGGTGAACGAACTTCGTAAGGTCAAGCGTAGCATCGTTCAAATTAACAATCTTCAAGACCAGATGTGTTTAGCCCGTGCCATCGTGGTGGGACGAACTTATGCCGACAAGAACGACACAGCAGAATGGAAAAGAGCCTGGCAAACTATTCGACAATCGGACCGAGCCAAACAACGATGAGAAGTAGAACTACTGTTACAGCAAGCTGGCATTTCCAAAGACACACCCTGCGGTATTCCTGAAATGCAAAAGTTGCAAGACGTCTTGGCTCCACGCTACACCTTGAAAGTGCACCCTCAAGAAGTGCGCGGACCTCTGTTGTTTCGAGGCAAAAATTTCAAAGACGGAAAATACTTTCACGTCTATCATCACGATGAACATTTTGATACCATCACCAGTATCACCGGTTTCCTGGGATACTGTTATTACTGTGAGAAATGTAACTATGGCTATAACAATCGAGAGCAACACAAGCATTGCGGATCGAAATGCTCAGGATGTTTGGCCTCTAAACCCTGTCTGGACGAAGGACAAGAACGAGTGCATTGCCCAGCTTGTCAGCGCACTTTTGACAGTTCAACCTGTTACCAACTTGTGGACAAGGGATACGTGCCAACTGCGCCAAGTTACAGGTCTGTTCAGGAAAGAAACGATGTCACATTTGTCGCCAAATCGTGGACTTGGAACACCAATGCTACATTTAAAAATACCAGTCCAAACATGAAGAAGAAGAAGAAGATAATGACCAGAAGAAAGGCAATTTCATCTTTATCGATTTCGAATGCATGCAAGAGACTGGAATTCACATTCCTAATTTCTGCGTGGCTCACCGAGCGTGCGACAAGTGCATCCAAGAGCCTATCTTTACTCATTGCCCTAACTTAGAAAACCCCCAGATCGTGTACGAGTTTAACGGGTGCTTATTTCACGGATGTCCTATATGCTACCCTCAAGGTGACACTAAAAATCAGTTTTTACAACGGACCATGCAAGACTTGTACGGGGCCACTTGTCAGCGGCGATTAAAGTTAGAAGAGCAAGGATACCAAGTGGTGGAAATGTGGGAACACGAGTACGATCACCGTTTGAAAACCGATCCCGAGTTTAAACGCATCGTGGAAAGTTACAAGTTGGTGGACCCTCTGAACGCTCGTGACAGTTTGTACGGAGGACGGAGGAATGCCACCTGTTTGCTGTACCAAGCTGTACCAAGCCGACGATGAGAAAGGAGAAGAAATCAAATACTTGGACGTGTGTTCTCTGTATCCGTACGTGTGCAAATATTGTCACTTTCCCGCAGGGCACCTGCAATTGCTGACGGAACACATCAACCTGGACAACATTCGGCAATACGAAGGATTGATGAAATCTAAAGTCTTGCCCCCGATGTACTTGTACCGTCCCGTTTTGCCACATCATTGCCAAGGAAAACTGATGTTTCCCTTGTGCCGTACTTGTGCCGAAACGTGCAACCAAGACAAACCTTGTCAGCACACCCACGAAGAACGTGCCTTGACGGGAACGTGGGTCAGCGTGGAATTGTTCAAAGCTCTGGACCTGGGATACCAACTGTTAGAAGTATACAAAATTTACCACTTTCCCAAGACAGAAAAATACCACAAGGGCGACGAGACTCAGAAAGGCATTTTCGCAGACTACGTGGATGCATTTTTGAAACTGAAACAAGAAGCCAGCGGCTATCCTTCCTTCTGCCGCACTCCCGAAGACCAAAAGAAATTCAAAGAGAAATACTTGGAGAAGGAAGGCATCACTTTAGACCACGTCGAGAAAAACGAAGGAAGGCGATCGTTTGCCAGAGTGATGTTAAATTGCTTGTGGGGCAAAATGGCACAACGACCGTGTTTACCCAAGACGGAGTATTTGACAGAACCTTCCCGCTACTTCCAGATGATTAACGACAAAACTAAATACATGAAACACGTGGACGTCCTTCGTGAGGACTTGATCTTAGTCAATTACGAAGAAGAACTGGACTTTCTAGAAGCCGACAATTTTTGAAATGTCATCATTGCGGCTTACGTGACAGCCTATGCTCGTTTAAAACTGTACGAAGCTTTAGAACTGTTAGGAGATCGTGTGCTGTATTTTGACACGGACAGTTGCATTTACATCGATCGCCTGGGTCAACCTCACCTTACCATCGAAGGAGACCGTTTAGGAGCCTGGACGGACGAGCATCCCGAAGACAAGAATCTAAGTTTTGCAAGTGACGGTCCCGAAAATTACGGCTACGAATACCGTGACCCACAAGGAGAAGTGCGCACGGAGTGTAAAGTGAAAAGATTGACTCTCAATTATCGCACCAGTCGACTGGTTAACTTTGGCGTCTTGATAGAAGCCTTGCAGTCTGGACAGGATGGAATGTTTAAAGTGACCACCCATGAACCGCACAAGATTGTACGTTTACCCACACACCAAATCGTCAGCCGACCATTGGAAAAAGTCTATCAAATCGTGTACCAGAAGCGAGTTCGGCTTCCCAACCACTTCAATTTACCGTACGGTCACGCCAAGATTGGTCAGTATATAAAAGGGACAACGTCCAAGACCGATAGTTCATTGGAACTACGAATACCAAGCAAGAAAGATAAATGATTTCAGAGAGGGACAAATGAAGTTCAGACAGGCACAATTCAAGATCGGTGATGCACAAGTGGAGTGCGATGCTGTGCCTTGCGATGGCAGGAATGCCGAACGCTGTGACCTCAGCGATTCAGTACCACATCATCATGGGAACTTTGCTATAACTACTACTACCATATCTACCATGGAAAGTAATGCTGTGCGTGTCAAACCTGACGGATGCGAAAGCGATGCCACTCGTTATCGTACTCCTTTTCACTTTACTGGCTTTCGTGGTGGATGTCATCATTATGAAACCATTCGGCTACCACCCTACGGATGTCATGCAAATCTGAGCACACTCCTGCATATTTCACCATACGCTCATCGAAATGAACCTGTGAAAGACGAATATTCATTCCCTGTGCGTTTGCCTGAATACTGCGGTTTTGAAAGTCGTATCCAAAACTTCCGATGAAAATGGCCAAAATATCTGGGAGGACCTACCCCCGAGGAATTAGCTAGAGCCGGATTTATCTACTTGGGCAAAGGGGATAAAGTCGAGTCCTTCAGTTGCGGTGTGTCACTTCACGAGTGGGAGAAGAAAGATTGCGCTTACCTGGAACATGCTCGATGGTCTCCAGATTGTCACTACCTACCTTTAGTGGGACCTCGTCACTGAAGTGGGTATACCATGTCGCGTAAGAAACCAGCTACGTGGTTAGGAGTCAAACTTTGGACAACCCCTAGACAAGTATTTAAACCACATTTGAAAAATAATCTTCAAACATCACGAAACTAACTGCAAGAGAAGATCTAGAAGGAAATTTGGCTGGGACTTGCCAGAGCAAAATCTCAATGGGTGACTGTAGAACTTTTATGTCGAAAAATTCACAAGAGGAAATTGACAAAAGTCAACAAACAAGTCAGATTTCTCTGGATCAAGGGTGCATTCTTCCGAATATTCCGCTTTAGACCATTTACATCACAAGATTTTAATGACATTCTTGACCGTTTCCTGGAATGGCAGTGGCCAGAAATTGCTCACGTTTGATCGAACATAAACATCATTTGATCGATCGTCCACCTCAACGAATCGTGTGGTGTTACAAAGAGTGGCAATCGGCGTACAGCCTTCTGCGAGAAAGTCAAGGCGATTCCATCGTCTTTGTGGAATGCATTCCTGGCGAAGACGACGGGATCGTGTCTGACTCTAGTCAAACTCATTTGGTTATTTTTGACGACATGTTAGGAGAAGACGAAGAAGAAATTAAACTCTGGTTTACGCGAAAAGGGCATCATCGCAATGCCAGTGTCATTTACATCACCCAAAATTTGTTTCAACAAAGTAAAGGCCATCGTACCATCATTCTCAATGCCCATTACGTTGTGTTGTTTAAAAGCCATAGAGATAAATCGCAAGTGAAAGTCTTAGGCAATCAGTTAGGAACGCCTTGGCTGACTCATACGTACGACGATGCCAGTCAAACCCCACACGCTTATTTACTCGTGGATTTAAAACCCACCACTCCCGATTATTTGCGATTTCGTACCCATCTGTTTCACCACTGGAGCCAAGACGGAGGGCCTGTCGTGTACACGTCCCCTTCGTCGACTTAACAAGAACCCCCCAAAAATCTATAAAAACCTCGGTCACTTTGGCTCTGTCTCACACATCGTCAACATGACGTCCCTTCAGTCTCATCTTTCCATCAAATTGATTCGTGCCTTGTACGGTATCAGTCGCAAAAAAAAAAAAAAAATCCACAAATACGTGCTCGTGTCTTAGAAGCTAATCTCAAAGAAGACTTACGATGGTTTACGGTGACAGCACGTCAATTACTGCAAGGCATCATTCAGATTCCACATCAAACCAAAGGTTTTTTTGAGAGAAACAAAGTAGCCTTGACGCAGCTAGCCGATCCTCGCATTGACACTCAAACCAAAAATCAAATCATTTTGAAACCTGGAGGTAGCGGTTCTCTAGGAGGTGTCATCATTCGTTCCCTCTTAAAATGGGATCCTAATACTCCCAAAGTCGTTCCCAAGAAAAAAGCCACGCCCAAACGCACCCAGAAGAAAAAGAAAAAGAGCAACGGTGTCAAGACCAGGTCACAGCCTCAGAAAAAGGAAAAGAAAAGTCCAGAGAAAACAGCTTCTACCCGCAAGAGAGCGTCTCCAAAAACTTCTCCTCCAGTGGTGACACCCTCTTCCTCTTTAGCGGCAGTGGCCGCTGGTCACAAAGTACCTGCCGCGAAAATCAAAGTCCAAGAGAGAGCGGATATGTTACAGAGTTTACTGGATTTGTCCAACCAAGAACTGTCCCGATTTAGTCCATTGCGATCTCCTCCAAGACGTGTGATGCCTGTTATCAAGTAGATACGACGTAAAGACAATCAGTTGCGACGCGTTCCAGTATAAAAAGACCTAAGGCAAACGATAGGTTTAATGTTGTTGTGCTCCTGAACGCCCAGATGGCCCCACCAAGAAGTGCACACCGTCACCATCGTCGTTCTACTGTCCAAATAGGAAAAGGAAAAAGAAAAAGACTGTCACGTCATCCAGAAAAACACTTAGTCAGACATCGACGTCTGTCCCTGAAAAGTCACAATCGTCCAAACAAAAGGAGATGTCACCAAAGAGGAGGATGGTTGGCTAGTCCTTTATTACCAAACATGATCAAAACTCTTAAATCTATTTAAATCTATGACCACTAGCCAAAAATAAGATAAAAGGACGAACGTGAAGCCATGGACTTTAGTGTATGTTGTGCACCAAAAGATGTCTCCTCATTGTCGTTCTCCTGTCCAGAAAGGAAAAAGAAAAAGAGAGTTTCGTCATCCGAAAAAACGCTTAGTCAAACATAGACGTCACCCCCCAAAAAGACACACTCGTCCAAAGAAAAAGAGGAGCCACCAAAGAGGAAGATTCTTTGGCGATTTTGGAAAACACATTGTCACCTTTATGGCGAAGCGATAGTCCCCAAAAAAGGATAAAAGACCGTGTGACAAGTCCTCGACGTTAGTGTATTTTTTGCTGTGTACCACGGAACCAATGAACCAACCGAGAAAGATGTCACCCCAAAAAAGACATTCCTCTTCTACCCCCAAAGGAAAGAAAAGGAAAGGACTGCCACCTCGTTTAGCCAAACATTGGGACATGTTGTCCGTCCTGTCCAAAGCTCCTCCACCCATGCGAAAAAAACTCATTCAAACTGCCTCCAAAGACGTCATCGATATCGTGTGCGAATGTTGTCTGAATGTCTTGAAAGGCACAATACCTTTGTCTAAACACCAGAAAGAATGCTTAGCCAAACATCGACACGTTCTTCGTCAAATGGTCCAAAAACAAAAAAAAATACCCATTGATCAAAGGAAAAAGATGTTGGTGGAACGCGGAGAAATTTTGCCCTTTTTGCCCATATTGCTGAAAGGAGTAATGGGAACAATAGGAGGACCCTTGCTGAAATGACTATTGGGAACAATGGGAAACATCCTAGTAGGATGAAGATAAAAAGGTCCAAGAAGATAAAAGGGACCTCTGGAGTCAAAAGACCTCAGATGCTATCCTTGAAATCCGATGGAAGGACGAAAACTGGCTTTAGTGCCTTACAAACGATGGATGGAATGCCATCGTTGGCAAGAAAAACGAAACCCACATTTACTTCCCAATCCTCATTTGTCCGAGATGTCGCAGTTACAACACGAATTGCAATCATTGATGGATCGCTGCGATTTGTCAGAAACGGAAAAATCTCAACGGTACGGTCAGTTGTTGCAACGACTGCAAATCTTTCACCAGAAAGCTTTAGACGAAACAGCTCTACCCACTCTGAAAGATTTTAAGGTTTTGATGAAAAGTTCACCAACACCACCACTACCACCTCCAGTGGTCAAGACAGATGCAGCCCCACGGTTGCCTGAGGAAGAAGAGGCAAGAGAAGTCTTTCAAACACCGTCAGCAGCTCCCATCCCTAGTAAGATTGCAGCGTCCTTGTTGACCCCTTCCCCTACACCGCAACGGGAAGAACTTAAAGCTTGGGTTAAAAAGATGATGTCCATTCAACCTTCGACAGAAGTGAAAAAGAAAGAAGGGAAAGCAGAAGTGAAAAAAGAAAAGAAGACCAAAGCCATTCCATTACCATCTCCACCACAGCCACTACCACCAAAACTACCTTCGACTTCTACTTCTGTTTCACATCGGACACGTAAAGCCGTTTCTAAACCACTTCAGATTACCATCAGCGAAGAGTGGATCACTTATTAAAAAAATGGAGAAGGTGTTAGCCAGCATTTACTACGATCCATCCCATCTTGCAGGTTACGGAGGTGTTCAGAAGTTGTATCGTGCTGCCAAAACTCGACTGAAAAGTGTTCGTTTACCTCAGGTGCAACGATGGTTACAAGAACAAGCCACGTACACCTTACACAAACCCATTCGACGAAAATTTTCCAGAAGTCGCACCGGAGTGGAGGGTATCGATCATCAATGGCAAGCTTATTTAGCTGATATCTCTCATTTGGCCACCTACAATCGTGGCTACAAATATTTGTTTTGTGTCATGGACATTTTTTCCAAATTTGCTTGGGTCGTTCCATTGACTTCCAAATCGAGCAGTGAGTTAGTGCGAGCCCTCAAACTGGTTTTGAAACAAAGTGGGCGTCACCCTCTTCGATAGAAAAATGACAAAAGCACCGAATTTCTGAACCAAGCTTTCGAAAAAGAATTGAAGAAACGTGACATACATTTTTTCACCACCGAGAATCTCGAAACCAAAGCCAGCATCGTGGAACGTTTTCAACGCACCTTGAAAGAACGCATGTGGAAATATTGTACTCATCAACACACTCTCAAATACATCGACGTTTTGCCATACCTCGTCCAATCTTACCATCGGCTCATCGGACGTGCCACCCAAGAAGTGACTCCAGACAACGAAGTGACCGTCTTCGAGCGCCTGTTTAGTACGTCCCCAACTGTGACTGTCCCTATGAAAGGATGAGTGTAGAGAGCGGGAGATTGGGTGCGCATTGGCAAAACCAAACGCACATTCGACAAAGGTTACTTACCCAACTCGACCACCGAATTGTTTCGTGTCACTGGATGAGTGCGTGGCCGTCATCCTCCCGTCTATAAATTGGAAGACATGAACGAGGAAGTGTTGAAAGGAACGTTCTACTTGCCAGAATTACAACGCGTGACCAAAAGAGAAGACGAAGTGTATGACATCGAAAGCATTCTGGATCGAAGAACCCGAGAAGTGGGAAAACGACGTGTCAAAGAAGTCAAAGTACGTTGGAAAGGATATCCTCCAAGTTTTGACTCTTGGATCGACGCTTCGCAAATCATCGACTATAAAAAGAAGTGACCATCATGCCCTTCAACACAGCCTCAGCTACTGCAGTGACCACTCCGTCGCCCAGTTCTTCTCTGCAAGACCTACAAAAGCAACCCTTGTGGGTGTGGTGTGGAGAACGTGTGCCTAAAACGCAAATGGTCTTTTTCTGCCAAATCTTTGTGGTGTATTGTGTCATCGGTGCTGCCATTGCCAATTTGTGTTTGCAACAAGGAGACAAACAATTGTGGACCATTTTACTTAGCAGTTGCATTGGTTACCTTCTTCCCAATCCGTCTCTGAAATATTCCTCTAAAACAACGGGAGTCTTGCGTCCAACGTCAGTCCCCCATCCCTCAGTCACCCTTAGCATCCTCTTTTAGACACTCCTCTGACTAGCAGTGACTCCTCGGACACTAGAACTCTGGAATTATGAACAACCAATTTTACTTAACGTTACCCAGTGACAGTTCCAAGGAAGTGTCTCCCAATAATACCTTATGCTGTTACACGGCCAAATTACCTCAGACCATCCAATTGGATCACGAAGCCCATTGGGAAGTGGCTTTAGTGGAAATGATTCACCCTACAGAAATCCTAAATATCCTTCCTAATGAAAACACTTTTACGGTAGAAGTTCATGACGAGCAAGTGCAACAACACTTGGATGAACGCAGCAGTGTAGCTGACTCTATGAAATCACAAGACCCCAAAACTAAACGAACCACTTATCGGTTGAAAATTCCCTCAGGCTTTTATTTTAGTGGTCAACATTTGGTGAGCACTATTGCTGACAGGTTCAATAACGTGTTTGGTAAAGTCTTGGAGAAAACCAGAAAAAGTGTCACGATCGAATACCACAAAATAACTCGTCGCCTATTGATGAAATTTTCAGAGGACAAAGTATTGGCCATTACATTTTGTCCTGAATTGTATGACATTCTGTGTGGAGACCCCAAGTTGATCAAGATTGCAAACGAAATACCAGCCGTGACCGGTAACTCGGATTTTGCGAAATATTTTAGATTCCCTGTAGAAATGAACCAAGGACTGAATTTGATTTTTGTGTACTCCGATGTGGCGGAGTACAAAGTGGTGGGACACACCTCCGTACCGTTACTGCGTGTCATTCCTTTGAAAGTGGATTCTGCCACGAACGCTGACGAGGAAGGTGGAAACACCTATCACGTTCACCGCGAATTTGTAGATCCTCACTATTTGCCCGCCAGTAAGTCATACTTCGACACTGTCAACATTACTATAAAAGGAGATTAGGTCAAAATGTTCCATTTACCAAAGGGAAAGTCACAGTGAAACTCCATTTTCGAAAACGATTACTCTAACCCTTTGTCAGTCATGTATGCTGTGTACCAAGGAGTCGCTCGACAAAGAGGACATGGCTTAGGTGATATGCTAAAATCAGCCTTTTTTACAGTGGCTCCCGTTTTGAAACCGATGGTGACACGGGGATTTCACGCCTTGAAAGATGCCGCGTTGACGCAAGGTAAAGAATTTATCCAATATGTCATCATTGACAAACAAAATCCCAAAGAATCTTTCTTGAGAGCAGGCAAAAACGTCTTGCTTCAAACGGGTAAAGACATTTTGGGCCTGCGAGAAACTCCAATAAATGCCCTGGGCGATGCCGAGTCAGGCATTCCTGCTTCCCTGACGCGACAGCAAGGACAAGGCAGAAAAAGACGACGAAGACACCCCTTCAGAGGATTTCACACCCCTAGAGCTAGAAAGACTAAGAAAAGAAAAACGGTCCAAGAGTTAGACGTTTTTGATTATTAAATCAGAGAAAATGATGCACCGAGAGTTTTGCGCTTGTTCTAAGTCGGAACTGGATCTGTTTGCCATGCCACCCACCATGATGACGATGCAAGAATCCCAATGGGTCGAATTTCATCCCGTCTCCTCTTTGACGGATTCAGCTCCCATCGAGTTTGAAATCAAAGGACAGCTGGAAGATTATCTCGATCTGAATAGCAGTTACTTGTACCTGAAACTGAAAGTGATCAAAATCGACAACACCAATCCGGGAGCCGATGCCAGAGTAGCTCCCGTCAACAATTTCATGCATTCCTTGTTCAGCGAAGTGGATTTGTACTTGAATAACAAACTGGTCAGCAGTAGCATAGATACTTACCCTTACCGAGCGTACCTAGAAAATCTCTTGACGTACGGAAAAGAGGCCAAGAACACTCATCTGGATGCTTGCGTGGTATGGAAACCTGACACCGCAGGTGAAGACACGTTTAACGACACAGCCCTGATAGCCGATGACAATCCTCACAATGTGAGTTTTAACAATCGTCGAAGGAAAATTCTGCAAGGTCGTAATTTAGAACTGATGGATCGTTTGCATTTGGACATGTGGTTGCAAGACAAGTATTTGCTGAACGGAGTGGATATTCGCCTGAGACTCAATCGCAGCAGTGTCGCTTTCCATTTGATGTCTCATGCCAACGAGTACAAAACCATCATCCAAGAAGCCAGACTTTACGTGCGTCGCGTAGAAGTGTTACCTAAAGCGGGAAACGACATCAGTCACACATTGAGCAGATCGACCGCCAAGTATCCGATACGACGTGTAGAAGTGAAAACATTCACTATTGCTGCTGGACTCCGATCCAAGATCGAAGATCATCTGTTCCAAGGACAGTTACCCAAACGTTTAATCGTTGGTATCGTCAGCAATGCAGCCCTCAACGGAACCCACGATCAAAATCCTTTCCAGTTTAAGCACTACAGAGTGTCCAAGATCGAAGTCAGTCGCGATGGCAAGACCTTGTGCACCAGACCCTTCGAACCTAACTTTGCCCAGAAGAATTACTTGAGATCGTACTTGTCCCTGTACGAAGCTACCGGACAACTAGGAACCAACACCAGTCACGGTATTTCTTACGAAGATTATGTCGGAGGTTACACTTTGTGGGCCTTTGATTTCACTCCAGACCAAGACAGCGAGGAGGGACATTTCCACCCTATAAAATCCGGTCAACTGCGTGTGGAACTTCAGTTTGCAGAAGCTCTCACCGAGACGGTCAACATCATCTTGTATGCCAAATTCGATAATACCATAGAAATCAACAGTTTGAGAGAAGTCATTCTAGACTATTAGACACAATGGAAGACTCCTATCCCTGATTGAACGGTAGAGAATCTTTGGACATGGAATGGGAGGATAGCGTGAAAACAGAACCCCAAGACCAAGACAAAGAGGACGAGGTAGTAGTCAAGTCCAGATGGCCAGAACAAGAACAACATTTAGTGTCCTGTTTTGCCAAACACCTGGCAAATACAATTACGGAATTGACCAAGAAATATTGTTATGGATGTCAAAACGATCATCCCAGTCAAATTCAACACGACAAATGTATGATGACGAGTCAAGAAGAAAATTGGACGAGTATCTGGACGACGCTTGGAGTCTCATCTCGGAAGAAGCAGTGTTGCATGAGTGGTATAAAGGCTTGCGTGATCATTTCTGCCCACCATTGTCTACTCTAGAAATCTATCGCATCGAATCTCTCTTAGCCCAGAGTGCGGAGACGAAACGAAGAAACGGCTACTTGACAGATCGTTTCAAACAAAAAGTCAGAATTGAATTGATGACTTATCATTACCTGTGGAAAAAAAAACAACACAACAAAAAATGGATACCTGGGAACTTTATTACCTTTTGAACAATAGTTCGTATACTGCTTCTTGGAATCCTGTCGTGTGCGCTAAAGATGAACTACTTCATCGCAAACCTCAAGACCATCAAGCTTATGTCATCAATACGGACGAAAGTCATCTTCCAGGAACTCACTGGGTTGCCGTCTACTTCCCTCAAGAGAATTGTGTGGAGTATTTTGATTCGTATGGATTACCCCCTTTGGAAGACGATATCATTGACTTTATGAGAAGAAATGCCCAGACGACACGATTCAATAATGTGAAATTACAAGGCACAGATTCTATGGTGTGTGGACAATATTGTGTGTATTTTCTTCATCAACGCAGTCTTGGATATCCTTTAGAACATTTAGTGACTTAATTTGATCGTCACTCTTCTAGAAACGATGAGAAAGTAGATCGATGGTTTTGTGACCATTATGGCTATCTTTTGTCTTTAGCTAGGAAACGTAGTGAACATCAATGGCCTCATGACTTTCATCAATGGAAATCTCACATGATTTCACAACGTTGTCAACCTTGTAAAAAATAATTTGTTTGATGTTACTTGTTACTTGTTAGTTCTTGGTTGAATAAAAAATGTTGTGTTTTGAAAAAAATGTGTCTGTCGTTTGTTTTCAAAAAGCACTGTGAATATATGCTCTTTGACTTTCTCTCTATCCCTCACCATGACATTCGCTATCATAACGTTCCGACACTAAAACCGAGTAGGGATGTTTTCTATCGCGTCCGCATTTGAACCATATAAAGCGGGTTGTTCTCCAGTCTGACCATCCACTGTTGACTCGTCAACCTATGAACATGCCTTCCAGACTAGCCAAGCTGAACGAAGCTTACGTCAATTTACATCGTGTCAGGCTAAACCTGATACCTAAGCCTGAAGAGATAGAGAATGTCAGGATGTTATCCATAGCCCAAGACCTAATAGAAGAGGTCTTTAGAGAGGAAATCAAGAAAGAACAAGAAGAATGGACAGAGAAGTACAGACTTCAAAAGCAGAGAGAACAGCAACAACAGCAGCAGCAACAGGTGCAGCAAGAACCAGACAGAGGTTTTGTCGACTGCCGTGTGGACACCAATGAGTTCTCCTTCTCTTTCCGCAGAAGCAGGCCGTATCGTATAGGAAAGCCTGCCGCCAGACGGGGACGCAATCTTAGACAGTAAAAAAAAAAAAGATTGCCATCACCCCCGTTAACAAAAAAAACACAAAAAACAAAAACAAAATCAACCCTTTTTAGGGCTACCCAATACTCTCGAAAAGAGATACTAATTCAATTTGCCAAAACTTATAAAATTTTAAAAAATAAATAGAAGTGCGTCTATAAGCACTTCGTTTCTTTTGTCAGTAAAAAAATCAATCCACCCTTTGTTTTCTCTGTCTTGTCAAATCGTGCATGTCTGTGTGTTTGTAAGTAAAAAGTCAACATGAGTGATTCTTTTAGGTCCGCACGTTTCACGTGATGGTAAGTTTTGATGTCAGGGGATGTTTACCTTCACGTCCGTGCTTCAAGTATATAAAGCGACGCGATCGTCAGTCTGGCTACCATTGTTGACTAGTCAACTTCGATGAAGATGAGCAGCAGATTAGCCAAATTGTTGGAGCTCCAAATGCACCTGGAGTATGCCAGGCGACTCCTGGATGAGCTGACCATGGAGGCAAAACAGGAGGCAGAGAGAATTAAAGAGGAGGAAGAGAAGATGAAAAAGAAGAAAGAGAAGGAGGAAAGGATCCTGCCTCACCTCATGCTAAGTCTTGTGTGTGAGGTGAAACCTGAGGTGAGGACGCCTCCACAACCAGGACCAGCACGACAACCAGCACCACAAGCACTACCAGCACCACAACGTCATCATCCACGGTTGTGGTATAGGAGGGAAGCCTTCACTATCCCAGAGACGGAAGACTGGGAGAGTGAAGCAACTCAAGCCCCCTCTGCACTCCCAACCACACGTGTCAATTGGGAGCAAGATTGGAGTCGTCGTTGTGTGTGTGGTGCCCGCCCTGGGAGGTGCCAGCATTAACCAGGTGCAATTGGAGTTCAAGAAAAAAACAGCCCTTCTCAGGGCTAACCAGATCTCTAGAAAAGAGAGACTATTCAATTTGCCAATTGGTGTGAATGTAGAGTAGTGTGACTATAAACACTCACTCCTTTACTGATGTGTGTGTGTGTGTCTCTGTGTGTGTGTGTGTGTGTGTGTGTGTGTGTGTGTGTGTGTGTGTGTGTGTGTGTGTGTGTGTGTGTGTGTGTGTGTGTGTGTGTGTGTGTGTGTGTGTGTGTGTGTGTGTGTGTTTGCATGCGCATTCGTTTGTGAGGATAGTAAATAGGTGTGTGTGTGTTTTATGCTTTCTCGTTCCTTTGGTGAGGTTCAGATGATGAAACCGTTGCTGTTTTATTCAGAACAACAACTGGATGAAAATACAAGAAAAATTTAGATCAATGGGACATCCAGACTGGATTCCATAGGATGAAAAGAAGAAGAAGAAGAAGAAAGGAATCATTGGAAAAGTGAGAAACTGGTTAAAGAAGTGGAGACAATAGAAGATAAAAACCCAAAGGCCCTTTTCAGGGCCACTTCATATGCCTCGAAAAGATATTTACTTTCACTTTGCCTAAAAAAAAATTTTATTCGATTGTATAATTTATATTTTAACTCCCCAAAACATTATTCTCTTACCTAAAAAATTTTGTTAGTCGATTTTATAATTTGTGTAGAATAGATTGATGTTCATCAATCTATGAAAAAAAAACAAACGAATATATAAAACATACTCTACTATACTATTCACTGACACAAACGCGAATGATTCGTGTTTGTATCTAGAAATGACACAGGTGGCATGACGTCACGGTACTACATTGCTACATTGTTGCCAATGTCCAGTACCGTGACGTCACCTTACCTGTACCATTCCTCTTGTCCCTATACTAAATTCCCGTTGACGCTAAAGTACCCCAGGCTGTGGTTCCCTATACAAAATTCCCATTGACGCTAAAGTACCCCAGGGTGATTTTTTGACGCCAAAAATCGTGACGCTATAGTACCCCGGGGTGGGTGGGTCTGTAATGTATTTCCCATTGACGTTAAAGTACCCCACTACACTACTCACACTGCTAATCAAGTGATGCAATAGGCTTACTAAAGGGTCGAGCGGAAGGAGTGTAATTGGAAATTTGAGTCATTTGATTATTGAATTGTTATTAAATTGTTATTCTTTGAATTTCAACTTTTTGTATATGTAACCATCTAACCGACGGCATTGCTGACTGGGGGCTCGGAGCTTTACATTTATCTTTCACTAAATTTAACTTCCAACAAAATAGAACCTAGGTGGGGCTTCTATAATAGTTTAAACAAAATATTGTGAGCACCCCACCCCAACCATAGCGTGCGTCACAGAACTATTGTTGAATTAATTTTGCAGTCAGTAACATTCTTGTTAAGAAAATAGCATGTAAAGTAAAAACTGATCTTTAGGTTCAGATGATGAAACCGTTGCTGTTTTATTCAGAAATTACCTGTTTCATAACGCGTATTTGTCGTAACTACGACTATGACTATTCAACCGCGACTTTGCAACTACGTCTATGCATCTAAGACTATGAAGATACAACTATGACTTTGCAACCACGATTATTCAACTACGACTATATAACTCCGACTATGCAGCCAAGACTTTGCAACCACGACTATGCAACCATGATTTTGCAACTAAGATTTTGCAGCTACGACTATAGAAATGCAACTACAACTATACAACTACGACTATGGAGATGGAACTACAACTTTGCAACTACGACTATGTAACTCGGACTATGCAACCGATACTTTGCAACCATGACTATGCAACTACGACTATGCAGCTACGATTAATAAGATGCAACGACTATGCAACTACGACTATGCAGCTATTGGTACTTTTATTGTCTAAACTTCAGCTAAACTTCTTTGGGCACATTCCAATTCTTTAATCAGAAGAAGAAAAAAAACCCAACCAGCTGGTTGACACTTAAGAAATATAAGTGTACAGAATGAAAAGCATCCGATGTATGTTATACTATTCTGGGCTTCATTTCCTCTACAAGAAACAGAGACATGATCAAATGATGTTGTCGTTGTTGTTGTGGGCATAACGCCTTTTTTCAGCACGTTATAGACTATTGGCGGCCAGTATAACTGTTAAAGGAAGAACCTGTGAAAACCCCGAGAAGAACCATCGACCAACGGGAACCTACTGGAAAGCTTTCTCACATATCGATATCGGCCGAGCTCGAGACTCGAACCCAGTCGGACAGAGGTGAGATGGCAGTGATCAGTAAAAGCGAGCGCTTTAGACCACTCGGTCACCAAGGACCCATTGTTCAAATGATGAAAGCAAACTGAATCCAAATGTATTATGAGATGTCATAAATGCGAAATATAAGTTAAAACTGCTGATTTTAATTTTAAGTTACTTGCTTACCTGATACTGATTCTGAAAGATAAATTAACTTTAAAAATGGACTGTTTGACAACGATGAAGTGATTTTGACCTGTTAGAAAAATAAGTTACATGATTACTGGAACACTTCCAAACAAACCCTGGTTGCAAAATATGCCGATTATAATTTCGATTCCTGCACTTAAGTCTTGCGAAAGAATTCCTAGAAGTGTTCCATTTTTTAAATCAATTTTCATTATTAATGTTATCGTCGTACAAATTATATTAGAAGCTATCACAGAAAAGTAATGAAATTTGCTGTAATAAAATAGAAGAGTATAGATGACTAATTAGTTCTCACACTTAACAAGATGTCTGGAAACTACGAGAAAACTAAAATTCTACACCACCTTGCAATGAAATATTCTTTAACAAATTATTTTTAAGATTGTTTTAAAACTTACATCACCGATTGTCTAAGCAAAATGAATGAAAATCCGACAGCTATATCTAAAGTAATAAACACCAAATATATTTAACAGAGTGAGGTATTTTCTACCCACAGCCCCATCTCCCAATTTAATTGTTTGAGTTGTTCTCAGCCATTTATGCGAATCGATTTCAATAAACGTTAATTTCGGGATTGAGTGACTGGCTATGAACGGCACATCAACACATGAAAACCTAAAAATTATGTTGTATCGAGGGAACTATAGTGAAATGCCTTGCCAAGAAATGCACCACCGTGACCATGAACTGGATAGGATTCGAATACGCAAGTCTCCGATCGCAAGCTTAATATCTGGCGTGTTTAAGATGCCAAGATTTTACTTAAATTTATTCAACATAAATGGGCGAACTTCAACTGGTTTGAAGATTTCTATATTTGTGAGTTATACCAAGATAGGAAGAATGTGTGCCAATTTAATGCAGTTGTTTGTTTTTAGAATTCATTATTTGCTAATTAATTTTTTGCAAACAAGTTAATATAAAGCATTAATAGGCTGTATTGTGTGTTCTAACAACTTGGTAAAGAACAAGAACATTCGTCTTAGAGTAAGAATCTTCTCTTTTCCTCCAAGCCTTACGAGAATGATTGATCGTAACGAACCCCGCACCGTTCCTGTTTTGAAACAAGTCACTCGTTGATTAGTTTCTTTATAAAAAGAGATACCACCTAATTCAACGATACTCGGTCTAAATTATACATAAAATAAACTCTTTTTTATATTATTTGATCTGCATACGAATTAACAAATTAGTCTATTTACAAATTAATTAATACTGCTTTCACTAAGTTCTCCAGACATAAACAGCTTTGATCAATTACTTTATACAGTAAGTTTTAAAGATCAAGCATCAATTAACGTGAATTAATCTAAAGAGCCTCTGACCTTGTTATACTTCATACCTTAATATCTAAGTTTTTTGAGCAAAACCGAACTTTTCCCTGATTTATTTTTAAAATGACGTTTTTAGGTCAAATTTACCCTGATTTATTTTTAAAATGACGTTTTCAGGTCAAATTTTCTTCAGTAAACAGTGTTATGAACCAACTGAACAGATATAGAAACCATATGTACTCGTTTATAAGTCGAGTCAAACTGTAAACAACAAAGCTTCTGGTCTGCCATAGCATAATGCGCCTGCTAATCAGGGTATATGTTGTTTATTCTACTGATTACTACTAACAAACTGCACAAACCAGATCTGCCGGCAAGATGGTACACGAAACAACCGCAACATATGAAAGTATGGCTAAAACATTAAAGGTGAAACTCTCACATCGACATGTGACATACGCATGCTAAACAGACACTACTAACAATAGAATATCAGTAATGAAACGTGCATCTAAGGAGTAATTTAAAATATCTCATAATTTTCAAGGCCAATAAAGAAGTAGGATATTTCATCTGGACAGAATTCATGGACTGACAAGCTAAGCCAGATCACTGCATCGGAAGTGACAGACTATAATATATCAGTGTTTTAAAGAAGCTTATAACGAAGAAGAAGGTCAAGCTTTTGTATAAGCTAGCGTAAAGCCGGCGAATCCTCAAAACAGTAGATAAAAAAGTGATTTGCATACCGCTTTACATTCCAAGTCAGAAGTGTAGAATGAAGAAGTCACTTGCATCACAGGGACATTGTAAGCTATCAGTAATGTATTTATCAATATCTGTAGTCACAAACACCACCATCGCAATCCCCGTGCGACATTTAGTGGTAATTATTTGTTCACTATTCAGACTGATGGCATTCATTATTCTGAACCTGAGAAATAGTCGATGTCTGGGGGGTAGTCAAACTCAAGAGTCGACGACCTTTGTTCAAGTAGAGGAACAATAAAATCGAGACAAGGGTCACTGAAAACTAATAACAATTTTAATAACTTATCTTGTATAGCTTTAAGAAACATAAAACAAATAATAAATAACTGAGATGTGGAGATACGGGGGGGGGGGATGTGCTTCTAAGGAATGCAACAGAAAATATTGTTAGAGAAATATTCGAATCAACTAATATCCCACACACATTAATATGAAACTATTAAACTGTTTAAAAGCAATCGAAAAATTAAGGAACACGAGACCACATGTAGTCAGTATTTCCAAATAAAACCCAGATGTTAGGTGCGAGTCCTCGCCGTTCAGACAGAGTAATTTCATTTATGAAGAGAAACGAAGCCAAATGCAAAGCTATATTTTGAATTGTACTGTAAACATGCATCATTTTCTGTTACATATTAGATAGCAATGAGACCCGCTGCATCGATTTAACAAATAAAATAAAGATCAACACATGAACATCAAATTAGAAGAAACAGATTTAGATCATTTAAATTTCTGCAACGTCGTTCTGTCGACTACGCAGGCAGCGCACAAGGTCCATCTGCCGAGCAATCAGAAAACATACAATATCCATCTGCACAGTATGCAGACAATGTGCAAGGTACATCTGCATAGTATACAGACAATGTGCATGGTTCATCTGCATAGTATGCGAACGGCGTGCAAGGTCGGTTTGCATAGTATGCAGACAAGATGCAATGTTGATCTGCATAGTATGCGAATAGTGTGCTAAGTCCATCTGTAGAGTATGCAGACAGCACATTTTATGCTGATATCGTTCTGAATATTATCGCATTTGCTGATGGTGGAAATAAACAAATAAATACGAGAATATGAAAATACATTGTATTTCTATTATTATGGCTGATAATCCACGCAAACATGCAAAGGGGCAAAGTAAAATACAGCAGGTCTGGTAAAACACACCAATTAAATTATGTTTCGACAGAAGCCGACGTCAACTTTTCCTGCCTGCATTTTATTTCAAACTCATAAATTTTCAGTCTCTCCGTAAAAATGTTTTTAAAAAAACTAATAATTTTCCCTTTGTTACGTATATGTAATTAAATTGCTTGTGTGTTAGTTTTAAAATTCTTTTTTATTTTAATTTTGTTTCATTACATTTTATTGTAATGATTATTTTCACGGGATTCGATATTTTTCCCGTAAATTCAGTTTGTTTAGAACGTAAAAATATTACATTTTTAGCTCACTCTGGTTCATAGATTTTGTAAACATCGAGTGAAGAGGATTGGCTATTGCCAAGGTCATTTCGGCCCGCATGTTAGCTGAACTGTAAACAGTTTTTCTTTTTTTATATATTTTCAGTGTGAGAATTTAGTTCTTAGATAGGGCTATTTTAGCTACGTGATAATTCTCATTTTTTTTTTTTTTTTAATTTTTTATTTTTTTTTATTGCGCTGTTCAAATGTTAAGAGACGACGTGACCCATCACATGGAACTGGGATGATGTTTTAGTTGGGTTTAATACTCATTCCGAGAGCTTTCCAGTCAGTCGTATTCTTAACACTTTGAGGGAACAAGGTGTTTTATATTATCAATGCCGGCTTGTTTTGAAGTTCATCTGTTTTTTGGAATTTAATAATTTATTCTCTAGAAAACTAAACAAGTGTACTTTTTTTATAAAAAGTTCTAGGACAAAGAAATTCAGTGGAAATGTATTCTGGAATTCTATTCGGAAACATAAACTGTGATTCATTCGAGGATCTGTTACCATCAGTACAGACATCATCTGACGTCATCGCCTCCATATTGGAATTTCATCGAGATTCGAACCCGGATTCAATTAGAACTGTTTAGTGATAGGACTTATATTTTTCAATCTTAGGATTAAATTTTGGATTATATTCACAAACCATAAGTCCTATTTCCAATTTTTGCAATGTTTTCTAGGGAAATAAATTAATTTGTTAAAAAATACAAAGCTTGTTGGCTTCACTCTTTTCTCTTGTTATTTTTGTACGAGCCTACGTAACACCTTCATTGAAAATAAAATTATTTAAATATACACGAAGACATGTTTTATATAATGCAGATAAATATGCTAGAGTAGTGTGATGGGCTCCTTCAATCAAATGCAGTTGAGAAACGCACCATCTGTTAAATTTTTAAATGAGGTAATTGAAAATTAAACTCGTCAGTTTAGGACACAAATTTAATTAGGTCTATTTAGGAGCCAAATTTCATCATGTACCAATCAGTCATGATGGATACGTCTGATGTTGGCAGTATCTGTTATCCCAAGCCAAACTGTTGATTATACGGGATTGCGAAGTTAAGTAAAATAAATCTGTCATGAAGGACCGTATATCTATTAAACAAACATCAAAGATATTTTTTCTTTGGAACCCAACCACACAGCATTTTCTCACACGTGACCATGAGTGGAGCAAGTAGCTACAACCAAAGCTACCATATCACAGGATAGAGAAGTGGTTCAACCTCTCGTTAAGTCAGGTTGCCAATGTTCCACTTTTGAACGAATTAATTTCGTTCAGTTCATGTTTGTTCCATAAAATTCATTTGCATATTGCCTTCTGTGAATTTGCTCATCATCATTATTTTCAAAATAAAGCAGTCAGAAAGTAACCAAATAAAATATATTGGTAACATTAAGATAAAGGAGGCTGGTGTATTTCGTTCGACCAACTAGAAATAATTAGCTATATCAATCATAAAAGCAGATAGCACTGATATTAATAATTGGGTATAAAATGGCATGTTTGAAAGCAATGCAAATTTTGTAATATATAGTATTACAAGCAAACCGGTAGTGCTGTGGGATCGGCGTTCAATTACTTTTTTGTACGTTCCTTTACTTCTTGTTTGCGCTTGCCATTGTCCACCCACCCATCTGAGTAACAAATGTTCTGTCGCTACTTTATTGCGTTTTCTCGCTTTATTTAGCACTAAACCACTGCAAACAATCGTACTTCACAAGTGTATGGCAATAAATATGGTAGATGTCAATGACTTAAATCGGGAAATCATTTATTTTGTCTGTATATTATAAAAGAGTACATTTTTGATACTTATTATTATTTTAATTTCAATTTTATTTACGTCTGTGCTTGATATACCACCTATTTATTAATCTGTCTATATATCTATGTGTATGTCTATCGAATCACCATTAAAATAAACGAACAATGAAGTATATTGGCTAATAAAATCTAAGATTGCACAATTCTTTATAAAACGTGAATTTTTCTTTGATCTGAAAATTTAGCACCTGAGAAAATAGAATTTTTGTAGCACCGATTGATCTATACTGGTACAGACATTTTAGATAAAAAAATTTTGTGCGAACTGACGCATCTGTCTCTTTTGGCTTTATCGGAACATGTTTTAGATTGCAGTTTCATACTAAATGTTTCTGTACATAAAAAGAACTAATAATTTATATGTGAATAGTACGTATTTTTTCTATAAATGTCAAAGTGATACTGAATATAAGAAAAGAATCATATGAAAGAAAATAGTTCATACCTCATTTACAGAGGTAACATTGTTTTGCTGCGGCGGTAAACATTTTTAAGATCTATCTTTTTTGCAGCTCAGAAGCACATATCACCTAGACGTTAGTGAAGAGGCTGGCAGCGACATCAGCGAGAAGAAACACAAATCACCTAGTCGTTAGTGAAGAGGCTGGCTGCGACATCAGCGAGAAGAAAAACAAATCACCTAAATGTTAGCGAAGAGGCGTGCAGCCCCATCATCGAGAAGAAGCACAGATCACCTAAATCTAATAAATGAGCATTTTGCGGCGTGGGCGAGTAGAAGCACAGATCTCCTGGACGTTAGGGAAGAGGCTGGCAGCGTCGGCAGAGAAAAATTTTTTATATTTAGACAATGATGATGCTCAGCGGGGGCAGAGTCTGAAAATTTCAAATAGATTTGTTACTCTTTTGAGATCTGGCTTTAATTATACGCCCATCTTCGTAAAGATAATTTATTGTGTGTAAGTCTTAGATTGTGATTCATTTCCATTTTTAGTCTTAGTATTTTAACATGCCAATGGTCTACAAGCAACTAGTATAAATTAGCCTGAGGACCGAACCAAAATAAAACCTACGTTCAACACACTGCGTGAGTTTGGCTTGAGGTCATTGTATCACTATTTTCAAGGGCCTCAAGTCAACAGTCGTTGTTACTTAGAGGGTTCTTAATTCTACAACACATTTTCTCTAATTGGACTTAGAACCACACATTATCGAGACTATTTGTCACTCTTGAAGTTTTCTTCCTTCCCATTCGTATGATTCATGTACTCATTTCTAGGCAGTTGATCGGTATTTCATGCCACGAACCATAAAACATGATGCAAACACTAATTCATATATTTATTACTATCTCAGTTATTAAACACTTATACGGGAGTATCCCAAGTGAGTGAGAATATCCCCAATAATGCCTTTTAATAAGGCATAATCCATGCTACTGTAAAGTCCGATGAATACGGTTCCGTTCGAATGAGGCTTGTACCTAATTGGCAAAATACTCAGTTCGAAAAAACACCGATTTCACGCAATCAAACATATAATCACTAAATGCTAACATAACTCTAAACAGAAACATAAATGCTAAGAGCACACACCCTAGGTTTGTATAATTCTAAATATATTTCAAAGGTTTCTTTTACAACAGGTTCAGGCATGATATTGCAATGACTGCACGAAACTTCAGCGTTAAAACAATAACATATTCCTTATTATTGGCTTTGTAGTGACGATAATAATAATAATAATAATAATAATAATAATAATAATAACAATAATCTGTTTTAACCAAGTCTTCACTCTTTGTAACTCCGATTTTCGACCTGATTATCTCGGATCCTGAGATTACACCACCAATTTTAAGACAAAGTTATTCCTAGACACAACCATCAATCCGTCTGTCAGTTCATCCGGCATTCCATCAGGCAGACAGGTGTCGTCTTTAGGACAAAAGTGTTTTAAATGGCCATGATCATGTCGTCTTTAGGACAAAGTTGTTTGAAATGGCCATGATCATGTTGTCTTTAAGACAAAGTTGTTTGAAATGGCCATGATCATGTCGTCTTTAGGACAGTTGTTTGAAATGGCAATGATTATGGCGTCTTCAGGTCAAAGTTGTTTGAAATGACCATGTTCGTGTCGTCTTTAGGTCAAAGTTGTTTGAAATGGCCATGATCATGTCGTCGTATGCGACTTTATATCATACATGGACATGTCTTCACCTCGTGATCTAAAACTTCTAGATTCCTGTAAGACTCGGAAAACCAATAATTGTTAATAGTTGTTTTAAATGCTTATGGTGAAATAGTTTTAAGGCAAATTTAGCTAAGGATATGAAATGTTATTTTTAATTATAGAGAAAGGCGCAAAAAAAAAGGTTCCAGTTGCTATTGTAATAATTTTGTATACATCACACATTAAATGTCGGTCTTGAAAGGCCCTAAATTTATTTGCAACAATTATTCCAGTCTCATTGCATGATTTTGGTCAACATCCAATTTAATGCATTTGATACTGGGTTGAACCAGACCAACTCACCAAATTATCACAACAATTTGCGTACAAATGGAGTAAATCGGTTATAATATTAAAACAGCTATAAGCACTTTCATCTTAGCTTTGCTAGAAGATAAATTTCAAAATACGTGGAAAACTGTAGCTGAATTTATTGGCATTGCAACAAATTATACTCTCGTGAGATTTCATGCATGAGGAAATACTTTGAATTTGTTATGAATGGTTGAAATATCTCGCTCATTGTTTCAAAGGTTAAGAGTGTCTGGGGACCAGTTCATGGCATACTCTGCAATGGATACCAGATGCCCATAATACTGGCATAACAATATCGATTGCTTAATACATGGTAAAATAAAATGTTGGTCACAACCACAAAGAAATGTTCCATGATTTCAACAAGTGTATGAATAATTCTTCCTTATAAACCAATATATATACGTCTCTCTCGGATTCAAAAGAAGAAATAATGTCATACCATCTGAAATTGATACTGTTGTCCATATAGCTCAATAGTACCATTTTTTCCTTTGGGGTTATACCGATTATACATTGTTTAATAGAAGCTTTTATTCTAATTATGTTACGATAGTTTGGACTTGCTGTCAAACTGCGCTGAACAGTTTTGATATTTGTGATATTATTTTGTGGGACCGGCGGCTTATATATTAATATTATTATTTTGTAATATGGAGCGGTGACCTGTATTGTAATATTATTATTCTGTTATTATGTACTATGCAGCTGTGACCTATATTGTAATATTATCTGTACTACGGAGCGGTGACCTATATTGCAATATTATTATTCTTTACTATGCAGATGTGACCTATATTGTAATATTATTTGTACTATGGAGCGGTGACTTATTGTAATATTATTATCTGTACTATGGAGCGGTGACCTATATATAAGAGCGTCCGCCTCGGATGCGGGAGGTCGCGGGTTCGAACCCCGGCCGAGTCATACCAAAGACTTTAAAAAATGGTACTAACAGCTGCCTCGCTTGACGTTCAGCATTAAGAGGTTAGTGTTAGGACTGGTCGGCCTGGTGTCAGGATAATGTGACTGGATGGGACATCATGCTACATGTCTGCGGCATGATGCCCCAGTGCTAGACATCACTATAAACTGTCACACTGCAGACATCGTAGCGATATGACTGAAAAATTGTTAAAGCTACGTTAAAAATCTAAATCACACACACACACACCTATATTGTAAAATTATTTACATTTTGGGTTGGCGGCTTTTATTGTGATATCATCATTTGTATTATGGGCTGGTCCACCATATTGTAATACTATTATTTGTATTTTGAGCCGATGGACGATATTGTGATATCATTCATTGTATTACGGACCGATAGCCTATACTGTAGCTTTATTAATTTTATATTTACACTTTGGCCGGTGGCCTATATTGTAATATTATCATTTTCATTATGGGCCGATAGCCTATATTTTTAAAGCATTACTATTATGAGCCAGTGGCCTATATAAACCAATAAATGTTTGTCGTTGTCATTGGCATTTACATAATGAACCTAAAACCACTGAAGAGAGTTTTAAAGCGACCTTTTTACCTGTATATAAACCATTTAGTCATTCATCTACTGAAGGTCTTAAAGATTTTCTTTTGGTTGTGATTCACAGGTACAACATACTCGTCCCTAATTAGCTTAAATGATTACATCAGTGTAACGGGCATCTGGTATCCATTTCTAAGTATAACAGACGGCAAAAAGATCAAGCAAATTACGGTAGATTAGTTCTTAGAAACCCCTAACCTTTGAAATTATATGACACAAAAGGATCACAAAATTAAATGTACTGTAATAACAGTAACCACAAATGAAGAAACAATCGTACACGCATGCTTTATTATACCGTGAGGCAAGGCAAAGAAAGTGTTTTGAATAACTTAGCACATTAACTGAACACATGTTTTATAGAATAAGACTGTCGGTCGTCATTCTTTGCCAGCACGGCTGCCGCTACACATCGCCGTGTTGGTTGTAGTAGTTGTCACACAACTAATTTAACCACCAAATCCGACCGGAGTCCGGAAGAAAGAAACATCTTAGGAGCAATAAGTACACACAACACAAGATTATCCGCCAGCCCAGCAGACAAAGGAAGTAAGAACAAAGGATTCAACCTGCAGAACAAAGAGCTCACCTGCAGAACAAAAGAACTGGTAGGAAAACATATTAGATCCAATTACTCTGTGCTGTTTTTAATTAATTCTCTATTTGGAAAACTCTCCTAACCACTAGATCTACTAATCCACTCTTTGTTCTTCTTAAATAATACCACTTATTTACTCTCAATTCTCATTAATATTTTGGCGCCATTTTTTTTCCTTAAACAGGTGCTAGGACCCATACTAGCATTTACCTGGGCTGAGTTTTTTGCAGATTAACAATCTCTAGTGAACTGCGAGATTCTCGGCTACAGGAAAAGAAATACGCTAATTATCTATACTATCTATACTGTCTTACTAAACACTCTCCTTAAAGCAGGTACTAGGATACATACTAGTAAACACCTGATCGGAATCCTAACAAGTTTTCAAGCCCTTGAGAACCACTGCTTAGACTTTCCGATAAGAGGAGAATTCTCTACTAAATTAATACCTTATTATCTAACTACTCTCTCCCATCGCTCTATTAATCAAACAATCAAAACTTATCCATTAGCCATGAAACCATTTTTAAACACTAATTTAAATTTAAGAGCTGATTTAGTTAACTAAAACATTTTTGGAAATGAACAAAACGCCACAACAATGGAGCAAAAACAAATGGCGTTCAACACAAGAAAAAACGCAGTTAGGAAACAAAACACCATTTTAAAAAAATGGCTGCCCACACCCCATCAACAAGCTCACAGGTAGTACCATCTGGCTCACAATTAATGATAGGACAACTTATTACAAATAGGCCAAATAACAGAGCCCTAACCGCAACAGAACTAAATTGTACAATTAGCTCCCCCATCTCCATGATTAACGCAGCAAGCAAACTTCTTAGTCAAGAATCCCCAGTTTCATTCAAAGATCCATCTAAACCTGTAGAAACTGAGGATCTAAACGACACAATACCAATGTCGTACGCGGACGCTGTAATCATAAACTCCCCCCAAACTGGACTAATCAATTCACCAAAAACTACCAAAACGTTAACTTTCGAGTGCGTTACTGAATCTCCATCCAAACAACCAATCGGATGTGAGATAACAATGACACCAAAAACATACTCTATTACAATCCAGGCCTCAAAAAACATTAATCCCACCACACCTTATGGAAAAACTACCACAACAGCAAATCAGGCACAAATATCACCACCTACACCAAAAATGCAAACATAAATAATAACAATAAACAAAAGGATGTCACAACTAAACGCAAGGAAAAAATCAACTATAGCCAAACACAGGGCCCATCGGGTATGTCAGCGGGCGCCTCGTCCAAAAACCAACCAAAAATAAATACAAACCCCAAATCAAACAGCTCCCCCAATCAGAAAAAACGACCTGCAAAAGTAGCGTATCTAGGAAAGGGAAAATTGCCCATGAAATCACCAAAATTAGATGAACAAAAACTAACAAGCATAGGAAACACCAACAACCAATCCACAACCAACCAGCCTAAACATAACAGTACAGCAGAAACCAACAAGGCACCAAAAGAATCCCAAAACTACTGACAACCCAAATCAAGCAAAAATAAATGAAGTAAGGAATAAAAATAAACCAGAAACCAAACAAACAAATAAACCCAAATATCACTCACCAGACCACACAAACTACATAAGAAGCCCAAGTAGCCAACTATTCAACCTGACTTACAACAGCATAACAAGTGCCTGCTAAGAACCCACCGAGGGCAATTCAGACTAATCCGACCACGAACGGATTACTTGATCTTACAATGCAGTACGTTAAGTCAGGTCGAAAAATTTCTACAACTAGAATACTTTGGGAACATTAAAATTAAAGTAGAACGTCATCATAAATGCCAAAAGACAATAAACATCTACACTACCACAACAAGAGACACTAACATAAACAAAAATGCAACCAACATAGGGCACATCAAAACCCCGCCAGCTAAAACTTTAAAGCGGTTCTTACTCTTTTAGGCAACAACAAAGACATTAGTGATCAAAACCTTACTAAACAAATTAAGGAAAGTGGAACACCAATTGACAAAGCCTATAGAATTAAAAATAGAAAAGGGGAAACAACCCCAAAGGCGTTTTTAGAATCTACTACATCAATACCAACACTTATCAGGCTAGGCCCCCACGGTGCATTTCATCAGTTGGAACCATACATTAATAAACCAAGGTTCTGCACCAACTGTCAACACTGGGGACACTATGCACTCAAATGCCGCTTTAAGCCTAGGTGCGCTCACTGTGGTGGACACCACAAGGGCACATGCATCAAACAGAAAGCAAAATGCCCTAACTGCAGGGGAAATCACCATCCTAGGGCAACTGAATGCAGTTACTCAATAAAAGAAAACAAAATTATCCAACTGATGAATACTAAACTCCTATCATACGTAGAAGCCAAAAAGGAAATAAATAACAACAATAAATTACATAACACTTACTCAGTAATAAAACCTAAAAATCCAAACCCAAAAGAAACAACAAAGATTAGGGCAGATAACTCACAAAACATCAATCGAGCGAACACATCAAACAAAACAACTCAAACAGAACCAGAAATCACCAACCCTACCCAAGGCAACAACCAAAAAACTATATGTGAAATTGTACGGGAAATATTAGCGGACACAGCAGCAACCTACATCACGACTCCACCAGCAACTAACATTATACAAATATTCCAGCAGATATTAGCCAAATACACATCGAAGATCAGCCAGAATCAACTAAACGCTCCAATAAAAACTGTTAACAACCACACTGAGAATGAATAGCACAAAAAAGGATTTAACAATCTGGCAAGGAACTGTATGGGCCTTAAAAACAACCTCCCAGAATTAATAATCAAACTCAATAATTCTGAACATAAACCGGATATAATATGCCTCCACGAAACACACCTATCGGAAAATAAAAATTACTTCCCTAAAATACCAGGCTACTCCCCCGGCATAATTAAAAACAGAACTAATGGAAAGAAGGGAGGAGGATTGGCCACTTTTATTGTGGACACCATACCCTCCACAGAAACACTAGCAGTTCCACTTACAATAGATTTCATCGAAACGATAGAAATACAAAACGCCTTAGTTAATATTGGGTCAATAAACATACAAATAATAAACATCTATGACCCAGGAGGCAATAGCAACCCAGTCAGCATCGACACATACCGTTAAATCTCCCAAAATCAAACAGATAACCTAATAATCTGTGGGGATTTCAATGCTCACAATGAACTGTGGGGAGGAAATAGGATTGATAATAGAAGAAGGCTGGTAGAGGCATGGACTACTGCAGCCAACCTTGTCATCCTCAATGATGGATCAAAAACTAGACTAGATCCTGAGGATGGCAACCTCTCTGCAATTGACCTAACCATAAGCACGCCCAAATTAGCCCAAATATCTAACTGGTGGGTGGATCAAGAAAGTACATTAGGTAGTGATCATTTCCCCATTGTCATCTCCCTTCAATTAACAGTTCAACACAATCCCATTGAAATCTCGCCTAGATGAAGATATGACAAAGCTGATTGGGACACATTTTAAAAAATCCTTACTACCAAAAACATCAAGGAATTAGAACACAAAAACGTAAACACCTTTAATGATAACATCCTTAAATGCATACAAGAAGCAGCCCAACTGTGCATTCCAAGAACAGGAAAATCACAAACCAAACAAACAGTACCCTGGTGGAATGATGGATGTAAAACAGCCCACAGGGCCAAAAAAACTGCTCTTAACAAATATTAAAAAAACTAGGAACTCTGGAGATTTTCTACATTATAAAGAAAAAGAAAAAGAACTAAGACAAACAATTATAAAATCAAAAGAACTATCATGGCAACAATTCTGCTCCAAATTAAACCTAAAATCCAACTCTAAACAAGTCTGGGATAAGATCAAAGCAATCAGGGGAAAAACAGTTAACCTAACCCCTAAAATAAGAGGTGCTAAAAATAATCTAGAAAAGGCTAACACGCTAGCCAGACACTTCTCAGACATGAGCAGTAATCAAAACCACACCAAAAAATTCCAGGAACACCGGGAAAAAGTGGAAATCTCCCACAAACACCTATTTAAAGACCTAGGAACTAAAGAATCAAAACTAAATAATGATATCACCACATATGAATGGGAAATAGCGTTAGGATCCAAAAAAGAAACATCGCCCGGCAAAGATCAAATTGGATACATCACCTACACAAACTTACCCACCAACTTTACAGAAATAATCATAAAATTACTTAACCAAATATGGGAGAGTGGGGTAATACCAGACAGTTGGAAACATGCTATTATAGCACCGATCCCTAAACTGGGTAAAGATCCAAACAGCATAGACTCATACCGGCCCATCTCCCTCACCAACAACGTATGTAAACTCATGGAAACAATATTGGCCAATAGATTAAAATACCACCTCGAAAGTAACAACCTACTTTCGGAAAATCATTGTGGCTTTCAAAACAAGCGATCCACCACGACCAGCTGTTAAGGCTAGAAGCGGATATTAAATTAGTTTTCAACACCAAAAGGAAAACAGATAGAAACCTAATAGCCGTTTTCTTCGACCTAGAAAAGGCATTTGACCTTGTATGGACTAAAGGACTAATTGCTAAACTTAACCACTTCGGAATTACTGGACGCATGTTCAACCTGATTGAAAACTTCCTCACAGGTCAAAAAATTACAGCTAAAATAGGAAACACCTATTCTGAAGAGTACCCCTTAGAAAATGGAACCCCTCAAGGAAGTGTACTCAGTCCTACTCTTTTCAATCTCATGATAAACGACCTGGTTAAAAACCTCACCTCTAAAAAAAAGAACATCTCACAATTTTCTGACGATGGCGGTATTTGGAGACCAGGTAACCCCGCTGCCAACCAAGTCATCTCGGAAATCCAGCAAAGTCTAGACAACATAGGGAGATGGGCGGATAAATGGGGGTTTAAAATCTCACACGAAAAAACAGTAGCTATTATTTTCACCCTCACACGTAATAACAATTTAATCTACCCTAAACTATTCATTCAAAATCAACTCATTAATATGTCAAGGTGGTAGAATTCCTAGGCATGTATTTCGATAGCCACCATGACTGGAATCATCACATCAACCACCTTATTAACTCTTGCAATAAAGATCTAGATTTACTTCGAAGCATTAAAGGAACAACATGGAGATCCAACCAAGAAACAATGTTAACTATCTACAGGGCACTCATAAGATCGAAACTGGACTATGGTTGTCAAGTATACAACTCAGCCAAGCAGCCACTCCTCAAAAAACTAGATGCGATTCACAGAAAAGCGCTGGCTATCTGCACTGGCACTCTACCCTCAACCTCACTTGACGAACTCCAAATACTCACTGGAGACCTACCACTAAGGCTGAGAAGGCAAGAAATGCTACTCAGATATTCAATACGACTTACGTTACATCCTAATACGCATCCCACAAAAATGGCTATAAATAAGTGCAACAAAACTTTTAGTCGAAACCTTGTACCAAACTTACCAGGTGGAAAATTAATCCTAAAATTGAGGAAAGAATTACCAATATTGGAACAACAGGAGGGATACGTGAAACCCCCTGACCTGACACCTTGGGAAAACTCTAAACCAAGGATTAACACCAAAGCCACCGAATACGTAAACAAATTGGGACAGGAGCTCCGACTAAAAACAAACATTACAGAAGACATACTTGACACCTACTCCAGTTTCGTAAAAATTTACACTGATGGATCTAAAACACCAGAACCACCCAGAACAGCAGCAGCAGTGGTAATCCCAGAATTCAACATTCAAATGGGAACCAGATTGCCAGATCACTGCTCCACTTACACTACTGAATTCGCCCAGAATTCATAAATGAATCCTTAAACTGGGTCTTAGGAAACAACATCCCTAAAGCAGTATTCATTAGCGACTCCCTTAGTGTAATAACATCAATTAAAACAAATAACACTAAATCAGGAAAAACGTTCCTTGCCAGGACTTACCACATGCTTAAAGAACTATCCACCAAAAACCTACTCGTGGAATTTATATGGATACCATCGCATATAGGAATCTCTGGCAACGAACAGGCGGACAAAGTCGCTAAAAGTAAATTAGGAGACCCTAACCCGGCCCCACTAAAATATAGCATTACAGAAGTTCAAAGCCTAGCCAGAACACACATTGACAATAAGTGGCAGGAATACTGGAATGCTACCAATAAGGGCAGAAAATTATACTCCACCATTAAGGAAGTAGATAGGTCCATTAAACCACCCAAAGTTAACAGCCCGGACCAAAAAATTATAAATCGAATCAGAACAGGAGTCACAAAACTAGCCGACAGTTTTGGTAAATATTTAGGACCAAAACCAACTAATATAAACTGTTACCACTGCCGTACCATAGAAGACCTCCATCACATTTTCAATGACTGCCCTCAACATCAGTTGGCCAGAATTACATTTCAAAAGGCACAGAAAGAAATTGGATCCCCAATAACATACCCAGAGTTCCTAGATAGAAACAACAACAATTTTAATACAACATATAGGAACATCATTAACTTTTTAAACGAAACCGGACTCAAAATAAAAATCTAACACCCCATTAAATATCCTGTCAGGCAAACAACTCTTCCATACCACTAATCGTATAGTGCGGGTGGAATACCGCTGGACGGGTGTCTTTGATATGTCATCAGGGACCTGAGTATTCAGCAAAGACACTTGTTCTTTTACAAATCAGAGCCATATGCATAAGTACGTTACTCAATAAAAACGGCTCAAACATGGGATGGACGTCATTGATATGTCGACCAGGGACCTGATTTTTCAGCAAAGACGTCTGTCCCTTCCTAAACACTGGATAGGTGTCTATGATATGTCAATAGGGACCTGATTATTCAGCATAGACACCTGTCCACCCCCAAATCAAGCAACACGCATAAAATACGCTTATCATGAAAACGGCTCAAAACATGGGATAGTGCCCTTGATATGTCGAATAGGGACCTGATTATTCAGCAACGACGTATGTCCCCTCCAATAAATAAATAGCCGTAAGCCAGGCTCACCACCTAAATCAAACTCTTATTAATATTTTAAAAAAATAAAAAATTAAAAAATAATTTTAAAAAATTAACAAAAAAAAATTATCTTCTTATATACCTCTATCACCCCCCACCCCCACCCCTTCCTTGCTTCTAACTAACCCACTTATACCACTTGCATTCAATCAAAAGATGACAGTCACCCCAATAGAATTAGAGAGTCTGAACATTGGAACCATCAAGGCCGCTTCACAAGGCGTTCACATAATCAAATTAGGGAAGTACAATAGGGCCCCAAATAGACAATATAAGGTGGTCAAAAGCCCAATGACCAACAGGCCCCGCTGCACAAGGCGTCAAAAACTACTCTAAGCCAAGTGATCGATCCCAAATAACCAAAGGTCAAACACCCAACGACCGATTGGCCCATAAAAGCAAGTACACACAGTAAGACCCCAAAACTATCTCATATAAGGTGGTCTAAGCGCAGGACCTTCAGGGCCAGTCACACAAGGTGACAAATACTGGTATCCAACTGACTGTCATCCAAGGTTCTCTAACTAACACATAATTCCTTATCTTAATAAAACAGCAAAGAGTATCAAAATTCCTAGTCCGTGCAGGAAGACCAATTTTAGATCAATACCCTGGAAACAACGGACACCACCCTGCGGCTCGGCGCCTCCCTTCCTGGTCTACGCCACCCTTTACCTCGACAGGACACTAATAAGCGTGCAATGCGCGCACCAATAACAAACTCGCTAACAACTAAAACGTGAGTGAGTGATGGTACTACTCCCACTCACCCTATGCTAGAGCTAGATTGTAAAACATGAATGTGTGCTGGGACTATCCCCTCTCATGTAAGCCCAACATTCAGGCAGCTTAGAACTTATTGTTCTGCTGCCTGACGGCAAAATTAACAGCACTCTTTGAGTGCATTAACGCCTGGGGAATGTGGCACAATTCCATTCCTCAACGAAAATTAACAACCTGCGGTGCAGGAATTAACAACTGGCACATGCACATATGTGCGCACGCCAGTATAATTTAAACAAGTAATAAGACTGCTACGGAGCCCCCACTTTGTTGGGGGTGGGTTGTACCTTCTTACAAGGTGTCCGCTTTATTGGGTTATCGTTGTCTAGAGGGTGATCGCCTTCGGTGTTATTGCCCGGATCGAGTAAATATCAATATAAAGTGTGAAACGTATAGGTGGAATAGATAGAGATCTGAGCATATATATAAACAGAATGACTCGAGCCCCCCCCCCCCGTACATGAAAATAACAATTTTAATCAATTACATAAACAACCGTGATAATGCATTACATTAGGAAGATACACTTCTTTTTGAAATAAATCATTCACCGAATTTCAAGTACAAATATACTTATATAAATAGCCGATCTGTTTTAAATGATAAAATTTATTCATCATAGAATCGATTGAACAATAGAAGTCATTGCCTTGTACAACTTCATAACTTGATTAGTTCCGGTTCATTCCAACTTCAATGTGACTGTTCTTCTTGGTCCTTTCCACTTTTTCCTTCTCCAAACTCTCTACTGTCTCGCCTCTTTCGGCCCTCGAACTTTGTGTGGGTAGGTGGATACGTAAGTACGTAGAGACGTAGATACTTCGATAGGTAGGTACGTGGATACGTCAGTGGAGCTATTTCCCCTTCCCAAAAAAACAGAGAAGCAACCTAAATCTTCTGTCAGATATCCTACTGGGAATAGATCATTACTCCCCTCTTGTTATGTCAGATATCGTTCTATCGCAATTCAAGAGATACCAAAGGCTATCTGGTTAAGCTAAACATGGCACCATAAACAAACCTAGTTTCATAAGATTAATGTACTTCCTAACGGCTATTTCAACCTGACTCACATTATCATCTCCCGAACATAACAGTTCTGTTCTCGTCTCAATTACACAAATGAATGAATGAAATTCATTACATGGCTTAACTACGTTATTTCTAGCGAATACACACATTCAAGTCTTCAGCATATATGAAATCTCACTTCATGGTTTAACAACGTTAATTTCAGTCAATACGCACTCAAGTCTTTATCTTACGTGAAATCATCTAAGATCGGTGAATTCACTCGGATTCTCGTAACTCATATCAACTAAGGTAAGGCATGAAATTCTTAGAATACCTATTTTCCTATAACAATCAAGACGACACATTCACACAATTCGTCAAACTTATATAAAGAATATCATTGTACGGATTCAATAGATGAACTCACACAGTTGTATTCATATCAAGAAAATTGATCTACGAATTTAAACAAATAAATTCATGCAAATATAAGCAAATAAATTAAACAAATCGTTATATTGATATCAACGAATTACATGAGACTGACGCAAAATACCTTGTGCTTTCAAGCTTCGCTCGCTTCTACCGCCAAAATTGTGTCCGTCGACTTTCCAGACATCCGATCCCTTGGATAATTATTTGCGAGTGAATTTCTCTAAATTCAAACTCGGAGTCTCGTACATTTGTTTTCTCTTGCAGAAAACGTAGACTGACTAAAATTTTGTGATGGGACATATTAAAACCAAGGAATTTCCGTAAGGGAACCACGCCCCTCACCTAGCGTAACCAATCCGGATTAAATATATCTCCCGCCTTTTATAACTAGGTGCCAAAATTGTAGTCTGCGTGACCTCGAGATTCCCAAATAACTGATCCTGGACAATTTCAAAATCTGACATTTTCCGATACAAGATCGAAGTTAACCTTTTACCTTCCAGTCTGTCTGACTATTAAATAAACGAATGCTTAATTAAGAATCAGTTCTCTAGTGACACAGACATTAACAATCCGTGCATTATGGTGATTTAACACGCACCGGTCCCCATAAATCTAATTAATCGTTCACCTGCCCAAATTAATATGCTCTTCGTAGACCGACAGAAATGTGCACCCTTACAAAGATATTGTGTGTGTTTCTCATGTGCAGCTTAATATCAAACGGGTTCTGTAGAACTTAATCAACATCATGCAATAAGGCAGAAAGAATTTTTGCAGAAAAAGCTAAAATAAAGACCTTTCAAAACGGACTTTCATCTTAAACAATGCACTGTGAAATACTTCAACACAGGATCGATCTCTATAACTATTAAATGCTAGACCCTAATGTAATGTGTTAACCTGGTTTTACAGTCTAGCATAGATTATAACGATGTGTGTCACTCTCGCTCTTCATGTGTAAAAGAACACTTTCATAATGAAAATAAATAACATATGGAACTGTAAAATGATGATACGTTTTACAATTTTACAACTGAACCTGCTTCAGGTAGAAATTATTAATCAAGTTCTAAATAATAGAATGTGGAAGTATTTTACTGAAAACCCCAGAAAATTGGTAGATATACTTAAAAACTTTATTGATGGATATAATAAATCATACCTTGGATTAATAAATATGTTTCCAGATGAGGCGTGCAAGGAAAAATAGATCTCAAGTCTGGATTAACTTATGGTGCTTTCTTACAACAGACGCCAATGAAATTTCTAAATATAAAATGGAAAAAGCCAGGAGATGAAAATATAAGTCTATTTTGCTAAAGGCTATCTTCCTTATTTCAGGGAAGACTTTTTTTTTTCTAATCAGAAAAAAAATAATTTGAGTAGTATATAAATTATAGACCTTAAGGGAGAGAACACGGAGGGAATATTTGACGAGAAGGAGTTATCTATAGCATATGATGTATCCAAGATTTAGAAAATTTATAAACAACCACCCACCCACCCCACAAAAAATGGCAAATATATGTGTTAGTAAAATGGAAAGGATATGACGATCTTTAAATAGTTCAGAGCCAAAAGGAAATGTTCTCTCAGAAGCGAAGAAGACGTCATCTAGTGGCCCTAACGTATGGTCCAATAAATCATCGTAGTTACATTTTAAAAAAATATACGCTATATAAATGATAACAACTACATGTTATGCTATCAAATAAAGTCTGTTGATGAAATGTAATTTAGAAATACTAAATACACACGCTGTAAACACTGCGCAAATATAATGAAATCTTAATGGCATTATACAAGAAATGAGAGAACACAACCACAAACAAATTACTTGGAAATGACGAAAAAGTGCAGCAAGAATCTCAATATTCAGTTATATACAAGCATATTTCACACTAACGTTATAATAGAAAAAATACCCAAAATGATTAAATACATTCACAAATATTTTGATTTAAAGAAAATAGTACTATATTATATGGTACAGAATTTATTTCGCATTCTAACTGGTGCCGGTTGTAGTGGTAGCGCTGATTCATTACTTGGCAAATGAACAAATAAGGTGTAACAAATATTATGAGTCTGTTTTTTATTTAGCTAAAATGCAGTATAATTGCCTGGTGCCATTATTAGCATAATAACTGGAAGGAGATTAGATGTTACTCTTCCAGCTAGATACCATTCAACTAAAATAGAATTCAAATGAACTGTAAATAAATGGAAAAAGGAACATTTTTATGAGAAAGCTACAAGAGTTGTTTAATAGACGTATAAGTGAATACAAATTTATACCAGAAATAGTGGCTGGAAAGTGATCAACATATTTGATTGACTTGATAGCATTTAATGAAGATAAAACACCGTTTTTGAAAATAACAGGTAGAAACATTAAAGACTTTGTAGAAGTCCGGCTCGTTCTTCAACACTCAATATAGTAGACAATATTTATTTTAAATGTACCTCTGCGTGTTGATAAATTTAATCCGCACATAGATTTACCTGATAGATTTACCACATAGATTTACCTGACAGATTTACCACAAAGATTTACCTGATAGGATTATTTTTTTTAAAAAAGGCTGTATTAATTTGCAGAATACTGACAAGAGATGTTTTATATACGCAAAATGATCAATTATAACCGACTAGGAAAAATCAGTATAGGCCACAAAAATACAAACTAGAGAAATATAAAGACTGGTTGAATAAATGTCAAATAAAATATAGAAGTATAACAGAATTTGAAAATAAATTTAATAACAAGTCAACGTCTGTGAATCAACAGAAAGAAGTTATAAGACCATTAAGAATAACAGAAATAGAAAGTGAAAGAAATTCAGGTTTCTAATAATATCTGATAAAAATAAAGATGATTATCATTATTGCGCAATAAAGGACTTATCAAAATTGGTAGAAGATTTAATTAAAAAAAGACGACAGAGAGTAAAACCGCTTTTATAAGAATTGCTTGAAATTTGTATTCAGAAATAAAACTGCAAGAAAACAAATGAAAGGTTTTACAACAAAACAGCTAACAATATATAAAAATATTGGCCAATAATATAAATTGATAGTACTTTTGTAAACAACTTAATCCAAAGAGCACGAATAATCGGCTATGGAACATATATGGAAAATAGGTTTATACAAATTATCAACAAAATGAATTTCCAAGTTGGAGAAAAGTTACCAGTAGGTGAGAAATTAATACGCTGACCTCCCTCTCCCCCAATAAGACGTAATGATTGATGCTGTTTTTGCAGCTATTACTATGGCATCAGCAACTCTTGACCTAACAATAGAAAATGTTTTAAAAGCATCTACAATTGGTTGTGGTGGCTGTGGTACTGATTGCTGAAATGGTGATGGTGGATAAAGAACTAGTGGTTGTAACCCTGATTCATTCATTGATAAATTCAAAACGGCTTGAAACGTATTGCTAATAGTTGTTTTGCTTAGCTAAACTAAAGCAGCTACAGCATTGCCTGATATCATATGTGGTTTAATAAACTGGTTTTTAACATCAGCTAGAAAATTATTTGTTTATTAACTGATGATTTATTGTGTTACTCGCATTAATTCACTTGTTCTCTGCAATTGTACCAAAATGTTTATTTGTACTAACAGAAAGAATTAATGATTTTAGATTAATCTATTAACTAGTTCATTTATTTCAAAATACAAGTTGCTCCATCTCCTGCAAACACATATATAATAAAAGCACTTGTTTATTTCTTTCATGACGTATATAGTTTAAGTCATGAGGTATATAGTTTATGTCATGAGGTAGTTTATGTCATGAGGTACATAGTTTATGTCATGAGGTGTATAGTTTATGTCATGACGTATATAGTTTATGTCATGAGGTATAATAACTGTGGGCATTACAGGCATGTCTACATAATTATTATTGACCTTATTATCTTTGTTGTCTGTCATTGGAGGAATTGTTACAGTCTTCTTAGTACTTGCAGGTATTACATTATTTACCATGTCGATGTTTACAGTAGTACTTATTCTTAAGACATATGAGTCCAATGACTTCTTTAAAGTATTACAACCTGCTATACAGCCAGTTTTCATTTCCATATCCATCGGTACACCATCACCACCAACCGCGTAGTGTGGCTTAACTTTTGACTCAGAAATATTTTGTTGAATCATTTTTGTGTCATGTTTTCATTAGAAGCATATAAAACCTTGTTCAAATAACTTTTTTTCACGGTGTGTTGAACAGTAGAAACATATTGTGTAATTTATTTATTTTGTACTTGCTCAACTAATACTGAAATTTAAGCGCAATATTCTGTCAGTTTTCAGTACTTTACCGTTTTGTAAAAAGAAATATTTCTTCATCATGTGATGTGATTTTGTTGATTTCTTCAACTGTCATTTTTCTCGAGTAATAAACTGTTCTTGCTCGTCAGTTACAATGTTGCTTGTAAACACTAAACGCAACAGCTGATATAAGTTTTCCAACGTCTTGCTGTACAGTTTGATGTTCTTCAGGACCGTATCAATAAGATATTTTGTTTTGCATTAATATATATGAGATCATGATTAGCAGGAATCTTAAAGTTATTGCAAATTTCTTTCAGATTAATTTTGATCTATATTATTGTTTGTAATGCTTATCATATGGTAATGTTTTTGAGAATTCAGACAACAGTTTCCCTATTGAAAGTATATATGAAATCTATAAACAGATTTTACTAGTACTGGCATAATTTTATCTGATAAATGCCAAGAAGATATTCCACATCCTGATGCTGCCATCCATACTGCCCAGTCAAATTGATATTTCCAAAGTGTCACATGACACTATTCAATATATTACACATAATGTAGTCAATTTCTGTGTAATATATTTTTATCTCGTTAAATTCATTTGCTGAAACAATATGCATTGCCAGAATTAAATATGTTAAACTGTGTTGCAGGACAAGGTAAGGTTCGCTGCTTGTTAGCTTTGAAAATCTGGATTCCATTATTTATCTCCATAAAATAGTTCATTGTTTTCTAGATTAACCGCATACTTAATAATATTTAATGCGTTGTTAAATTCATAACATTGGGAATATGCGCTGAATTTGTATCCTATTCTTTAAAATAGTTTTTGATGAGTGGTGTAGTCCTTGGATTGTTGTTCTGGAGAAGTGGTTAAAAAATGTTTAGCCGTCCTCAATAAACAAGATAAATATATCATGATATTAATGTCGCTGGAACAAGCCTTGCGCATCGTCTTGGATCACTCAAGTGGTAGTTAGCCCATCAAGGTTTAGGGAGGTCCCGGGTTCGAACCCAGGTCTGACCACTAATTTGTACCTTGTGATATTTGGTAGAAACGTTTGGATCATGCAACATAGGCCTGTCATACTTGGAACGAAGTTTGACTTTCTGCCTTGGTAAGTAGGTCGGCGTTGTCACGGATAATGAAAACACGATATAGTGGACTACACTTCACATAGAGCTCTGAACTCGAAATCGGTAAATTATTTGAGTTAAAACACCCCAATGTCACTAATACCTTTAAACTGAGCGTTTGTACCATTTTTATTTATTTTTTCTTCTTACTGTAATTATTTGCAACGAAAGTTTTACATATATAGTAACGCTAAATTAAATTTGTACTGTTTTTCCATAAGGGCACAATTATCTTGCACCTGTAAAAGGCGCACGGATGCATAATGTGTGGCACCACACAATCTTTTTCTGATAATGCTCATAATCTATATCAATGTTATCAATAAGAAAAAAAAATATAATCGAACGTTAATTATTTTTTCCAAGGTAAAAGCTGTGAAATAGGTTTAATGGGAAACGCCAAGCTGTTTCTAAAGTTTCTATAGGTGAAAACAATGAAAAAGAAGGGATGGGAAATACCAAGTTGTTTTCATAGGTGAAAGCAATGAAACAGAAGGGATGGGAAACGTATCTATTATTCTTAGAGAGTGCTTAATATCTCAGACAAAATTTGGTCACACTGACCTAATTTCAAGAGTCAGTGAATACGTTAAGTTCTTGCATGTAAGCTTTGTTTCTTTGATACTGCCTTACGTGCAGCCCTAAATTTAATGATCGTATTCATATTTGAAGAATGCTATCCATTAAAGGGCAAAGTAGGTCACATTTACCTACTATTCACGCTCCAGTGGTTACATATTGAATTTGCATTTAACTTAATTTCTCTGACACTTCTGTATGAAGGGTACTATTAACTATTGGCAAAAGTTGGTCATAGTGACTTACATTTCGAGCTCAGGTGATCATAGCCATCATTGTATATACAGTAATTAGAATTGATCGGTGTGTTCGCATTTGAAATAACCACAAGCAGAAGGAACATGTAGGTAGATGTGACATATTTGTACTATTCGTGCTCCAAAAAACCTCGCAAGAAACCCCATAAGTACTGAGATTATTTTACGAATATCGTGAACAAACTTGAGCGAGATGTTTTGTAAAGAGCAATAAACATAACATAAGGATTCGTTATCTCGGCCCTTCACTCTCCATTTTCAACAACAAAGCTTTTATCTTTGCTGTCAAGCAGCACATGTTGTACAGTTGGACGAGTGCGACGACTGTTGTCGGATTAAAGCGCACTCACAAAGTTAGTCTGGGTCTGAAATAATAATAATAAACCCTTACTTTTCGCAAAGTGTGCGGGCGATGCGACCGTCTTCGTCTATATCTTTTCGCCAGTGGCTTCACGAAAAGCGCCATTCAAAGAGTCAAGATGTTCTGCGTGATTGCATTACAATACAGCTGTCATGATACATGTTTTGGTACTATAGAGGCGACTACGTTAAGCAATAAATAGTCGTCTCTTTTCTGATCGTCTGAAGTTGTAACGATTCACTTTCTTATTTAAATTAATATTTATATATGAAAATAGATTAGTTCATTCCATTTGATAATTGTAATCATAATAGTAATCATAAAAAGTTAAATATATCGCAGTCCCTGCTTACTCGTTATAATGAATTTAATCGCAAAATTTACATTCCTTCACATTAGAATCATTCTTAACAGTGAAATGATGACCGAGAATTTAGCTTCTGAGGACAGAGGTGAGATGTGCGACTGATCTGTGAAAGAGCATTAGGCCCCTCTGTCAGCCAGTGCCCCATACCAGATAATTGAATACATACGTACAACGCATGATTTACTTCGACCTCTCTGAAGCGCGAATTCTACAAGCGGGGAAAAAAACGTTTTACATGACTCAAGTGCAAAACTATCACCAATAATAAATCTCTTCTGTCGTTGATGCTTATTTAAGTCAAGAGTTCACATTGTTATCTAATGGCATTGATGTGGTTCTTACAGCACCGATAACATTTCTATCAACCTTCAAAAAAAATGTCACCGTGTTACTTGTAACGATTAATTTTGATTGCTAGATAAATTTCAATGGAATACGTAAATTACATTCCTTTTATAGTCGTTAATGACTTCAGCATGACTATGCAGGATACCCTTTTTGATATTATGATAAATCATACTTCTCCGGGAAATGTGAAAGTGAGATAAAATGAGCAGACAGTATACATATATTGCACTTGTCTAGGGGAGATGTGAAAATTTGTTCATCCATGGCTGGGCATGTTCCTCATGGGCATTAAATTGCTTATTATACCGAACAGGAAAGGGGAACGCTATTGCGTGGGGGAGACTCGCTGTTTTGTTCCAGACACTTGTCCTGATCTACCGTCGTGGAATCATCTGGCCAATCATGGTCAACGTTGCTTCCGGCTAACCATTGTCAACGCTGCTTCCGGCCAATCATGGTCAACGCTGCTTCCAACCAATCATGGACAAAGTTGCTTCCGGCCAAACATGGTCAACCCTGCTTCTGGTCAATCATGGACAAATTTACTTTCGGCCAACCATTGTCAACGATGCTTCCGGCCGATCATGGTCAACGCTGCTTCCGGGCAACCATTATCAACGCTGCTCTTACTCTCATAATTATATCGAACATCACTGCATCAGCTCTGCAAGGACTTTTCGCGGCAAAACAAATGGCTCTGCATTATTCGCAGTTTGGGAGGCATTATATACGGCAAAAACGTTTGCTATTAATCATAGACTGGAGGTTTTTCTTAAAATTAGATACAAATTGTACAGCGACATACAGTTGGATATAGGTGAAAATGAGTATAGGACTATCAATAGGCACGTTCAATGCAAGTGTGGCTGCCTCGCCGTAAACCTCGTTTCCGATAAATTTAGGTAGAGTTTCAGTTTAAAAAATATTTCCGGGCACTAGTGACTAAAATAATGAAGTAGACAAAATTCAGAACGCAAAAACAAAATAAATTCCACCAAGATTCTTGTGCTAATATTACCAAGAACTAATGAAGATAGTATTTAACTCTTCTTATAATAAACAGTTAAATTAGCAATTGATTGAATTAAAAAAGCTATTAGCCAAATTGACAAAATTATTTGTGAACTGATATTTTCTTGGCACAAGATTAATCATAATGTGTGAAAATAAACATTCACTATGCCTTTTCAGCGTTTTAAATTTAGGCAAGCCCGGAAACATTATAGCCAGACACTGCTAATAAAACAGGTTTAGAAAGTTAATTGTGCTCTTGATCTTCTTAAATCAAGCTTATCAGTATCAAAACCTTCTTCACCTTATGCTTATCTCTTCAAGTGCTGCCATCCTTACACATTTCTTTAATTTTTTCTTTCTTTTTTATGTACGGACAGAGACGCATTAATGCACCGAGTAAGCAATAATTACATTGCTCAGCAGAATAGTTTCTAATATAATGTACTACTGAAATGAAGTGTCCGTTTTAGTAGTAGCCAATGTGAAAGGTAAATAATACTTACGAGGCGTCGTTTAATCTAATTTAGTACCTCCTACCCCTCTGAACAATAACCTGACAACCAGGGCTGCGTTCAGTAAGTCTAGCGTCTCGTGGCAAATGGAGTTTGGTGGGAAAAAAAAAAAAACAGGAAAGAGACACCACGCCATCGTCGCTAAGTAAGATCCTCTAATATCTGGCGATTTACTCTTCAATTTTGGAAATTATTCCTACGCTGACCAATCTTGGCAGACACGTATCTATGTTAAGTGTCTTACCTATGTTAAGTATCTAACAAAATAGTTCCAAATACTTAGTCCCTTAACCTTCTTTGTTGTGATGAAAAGCTTAGGTCAATCCAATATTGTAATTGGAATGTGAAAAAAGTCAAATTCTTCATAAAGGTGCGTCAACATGTGTTCTACAAAACGTAAAATTGTCTATGCTCATTGGAGTACTTCCGTTGTCATATCTTCAGTTTTGGATGTAAGTAGTTTTTACACGTTGTCAAGCTGTTATTTTTCTAAGGTAAGTGAAAAAAAAATGTAAGTAGCCCGCAATCACATAATGCCCAAATGAAAGTGATTGGTTTCGAAAAAAGCGCCGGAACTTATGCGGTTTTACGAAACAGGTAGCTCTCCGCGAGTGCATGTAACGTTTGTTTCATGCGCCGAAGAGCTCCCTAACCGTGACGTATAGACAGAAGACTGCATAACCTAGATACGTTTAAATTTATCTTACGCACCACCTTTCAAACGATCAGTTTTAATATATTAGCTTAATAATGCAGTTCGGTGTCTGCGCATAACATAAATCTCGACAATAAAATATCTCTTTCAACTTGATTTATACATGCTAAACGGTAAAAGAAACTGCCAAACAAACCATTTTCCCCCGTTTTCTGTTCTTTTTGTGGCAATTTGTAAAGAGACCAAACGATTTGTGTGGGATTTCAATATAGTCAAAAGACAAAGGAACCATAACTAATGTCACACATTATCATCGCCTTAGTCCTCTTACCGGAAGCCAAAGTAGCTCGGTTGGTAGAATATCGGTGTTTCTGTGCGCGCTTTAGGTTTTTAACGTAGCTTTAACAATTTTTCAGTCATATCGCTACGATGTCTGCAGTGTGGCAGTTTATGGTGATGTCTCTCACCAGGCATTATACCGCAGACATGTAGCATCATCTCCCACCCATTCACATTACCGTGATACCAGACCGACCAGTCCTAATACTAACCTGTTAATGCTGAGCGCCAAGTATTGGATTCGGAATGAAAAGGTCGCGGTTCAATACCCGTCCAGGCCAGCCCGCATAGGCTGCCTCGGTGTGTTCATGGGAAAGCCAAGTAGATTCCATTTCCTCGACATGATATGTCCAATCATGTGCTAAAAGTGCCATTAAACCAACGAAAATAAACATAACTTAGTTACTTCCGTTCTACCGTAGCTAACGTGCAAGGACGCATCTCATGCTGAGTATAAGAATCAATGCCACCGTTCCCAACTTTGGCCGCTCTCTCCTACCACTTTAAAACCCGAGTATGATGGAGGCTTTAGTTACTGCAATAAAGCATATAAGCAGATCAATTTCTGAACGTCGACATCAAATGAAAGCGATATTGTTTTCAGTATCTATGGATGTCGGCGTTACTGGTCAGTTACAATATCATTACATCTGGGCAAAATCGGAAAGCGATACAAGAGGGCACTGGCCAAAGCCACCCTAGGAACTTCAAACTTAATTTTGATTTTTAAAAAAATATGATTGAATATTTAAACTTTCTTCTTATGTACGATATTTATTGACTGATCAGCTTCCATTCTGAGACGGAGATGGAATCCAGCTCCAGTGACTGAAGTTCGAGTGACTCCAAATCAAATTATATCCGATAACACAAAAACATATGTACCGGATCCTCTAATCATCCCAGCTATATCCTTATAACGTCTAGACGTTTGTTTTATCAGCGTTTAAATTACGACATAAAATAATCTTGCAATAAGTATGTAAAATATGATCGACGTGTCTTTCTACACCGAATTTGTAACAAAATCTCCTACCAGATAAGAGATCAGCACTTTCTTCGAGTTCCATTTCTCTTTAGAAAGAGTTCATCTCATTTTAGACTCGAGTAACGTTTCGTATGCAACTTGTTTTGCTCATGTTTTTTTTTCTTCCCTTTTTCTCATATGACAAAAAAATTTCCGTATATTTTGGTTAGGTTAACTTATGTGGAGTTTCTCTGTCCTACAAAATGTAAGTGCGACTTTCATGTACCGTACTTTTATGATCGTACTCCTCTCTTTCTATGTAGATCTGGCTTTCTTCACGCAGACATTCTTCATCAAAAGTCGAAAGATTTGTTTTCATTTAGAAATGTAATGTGCACTTCAAAGGTTTTTCTATTTCTATTATCTTTAAAAGACCTTACGTGTTGTGATATATTCAGCAATAATGATAAAGTGAGGGTATTGTCACTGGCGTGACTAGGGTTGGTGTCACCCAGTGCGTTAACTTATGGTGTCACCCCCATGGACCTCCCTCCTGCACAAAAATTTAAAACTTTTATAGACAGTCATGTGCGGTAACTCATGGTGTCACCCCCATGGACCTCCTTCCTGCACAAAAATTCAAAAATTTTATAGACAGTCATTTTGGTGTCACCCCCTCTGATGGTGTCACCCGGTGCGGTCCGCACCCCTCCCTCCCCCCTCCCCCCCAGTGACGCCAATGAATAATTGTGTATTTCAGTGTGTAATTCGGTGTATTTCGGTTTTTGAGTATTTCGGTGTTTCTAGTAACCGTAGATGAGACGACTGTTAACGCTGAAGATGATTTCAATATTTGCAAGGCTGTGATTATTATTTAAAATTTAGTGCGTATTTAGACACAGAGTCCGCTTCATATGCCAATGGAAGCTGACTGATTGACGAGTACCACACTTGTACCAGTTCCATGATATTCGTAAGAGATAAGTTACGCTTTATTCATGGATATGCTCCATCAATGCTCTCATACTTTTTTTTTTTTTTTCAGAAGTGGTAAGTAAACTGAATATAAGTTATTTCTTTATTTATAAAATATAGACCGTACAATTTTCCATCTCCTTTATTGCACGATGGATGGACATATTGCAAGAGCAAGTAGCAATGAGTGCATTGCAAAGCATCCCGCTCTCTACAATTTACTCGGCATGGCCTTACACAGAAGAACTTCTTTTGGAAAACTAAAGTTCAGAGAAGATGCTCATTCAGGGGCCATAACTCTTCCAAATGCTAAAGTGGAATACTATAAATACATCTCATTCAAGGTCCCATCAATGTAAATGTGCATGATAACTTGGACTGAAATCCTACATACTAAAGTAAAATTAAGCCACAGAAAGCAGTTACGATGAAGAGCAATCAGGGACCATAACTCTTCTAATGATAATGTGGAACACCTGAAGCTAAACTTGTATTTGTAAAATACATATGCCCCCAAAGCAGACGGAAAATAATCCAAGTCCAAATAATCTAAAGCTGTAGAAACATGTTACAAATTGCTCTGAAGGCATGAAAATCTAATCAGGTCATTTATTTATGCCTATTTAGATGCATACCAAATTTAAGTAGTCTACCTTGCATGGTTTTTTCATAAATTGTGCTCAAAACATTTTTCTTATAATAAAGTCCAAAAGCTCAAATATATTTTTTTGTAAAGAAACAAATTTAAAAATTGCTGTCATGGTCTCAAAATCTAATCAGGTCAACTACATATCAATAAATATAAGCCAATCAAATTTCATTTTTCTACCTCAAGTGGACTTTGCTTAATTGTGCTAACAAGGATTTTGTTGAAAAGTACAAGTCCAAAAAGTTACAAACAGTAAAAAAATTTAAAATTTGAAGTAATAACTTAAAAATCAAGAAAGACCTACCTGTTGTGATGATAATGCTATCATGATAGAGTGTAAAGGCTTTCATGACTTGATGTTCCATAGTTTGTCTGCTATTACACTAAAATGGATTCAGGAAGGAAGTACAGAAATAGATTTCAGCAATGCAGTAGGCCCCTATCTGTTACTTCAGTGGGGGAATGAAAAAATTTATTCAAAGTTCTGACCATATGTCTGCAAAATTTTGGTTCAATGCAACAAAACTTCATGGTATTATGCTGCAGAAATCCAAGTGATGAGGATGTGTAACCGTGGCCCAAAAGTTGCATGTGTAACCATAGCCCAGATGGATGCATGTGTAACCATGGCCCAAAGGATGTATGTGTAATCATGGACCAAAGAATGTATGTCATGGGATGCTGAAAACTAAACCCACTCCAGAGGTCATGAATCTGAGGTTACATGCTAAACCTGTTTAAAATCCAACAAATTTCAGTGAAGACATCTTGCAGAAACCAAGTTCAGAAGGAGGAGAATCAGGGGCCCATAAAAATCTTAGAAGTGAGACTAAACCCCCAAAATGGATGTATAAATCTATCAGACAATGTTCATACCAAATTACATGAGAATATATTGAATGATTTTGAGTCATACCGGTTACATGGAATATTCTATGTGAAAATCCGAAGTTAACTGTCAATGGTCTAGACAAGACGAAACCCCTAAAAAGCAAATCCAGGTCCTGAGACAATGCACATATCATGCTACATATATGCTGAATGGTTCCTGAGATACTCTGGTTGCAAAGAAATGTTGTAGTGGAGATTCAATATTTTATGGGAAAAGGGTAATCACTCCAACAAAATTGGACCTGACAAAAAAAACAAACAATAAAAGGCACATTTACCGGTACATGTAATAGGTATTTCACCTACCAAATGATTATCAATTATATGTACAAGGTTTTGCAGAACTATAGTGGTTACAAGCAACATTCTCTGTGAAGATAATTATCAAAGGCCAAAACGGAGCTAATGAGAAAAATAAATCCCATAAATTACCCATCTCGGGTTATGAGAGAATCTACACACCAAATTCCATCAGAATATGTTGAGTGGTTCCAGATCAATGTTTTGCTTACAAGGATCTGCTGTAGTGGAGACTTAATATTGATGAAAAATGAGCAGTAACGTCATCAAAATTGAACCTGAAATGACTAAGCCATTAAAAGGCACCTCTATAACTGTAGGCAATTCACTTTTCAAATGGCACTGAAATTATGTGTAAGGCTGGCAGAGCTATGCTGGTTACAAGAAGTGTGAATAGACATACAAATGGACTGACAGACAGACATATGGGATTTTTTATCTTGATGAATGATCCTAATAACTATCTGTACAAAATTTTTTTACAATCTTCAAACTTACTACATGTATAATGAAAAAATCAACACCATTTTTGAGAAAATACCGATACCAAAGATTTATGTCTTAAAAATGTAGGCAACCATGAAATGTCTTGACATAATGCTGTACAGACATCTGTTTTAGACTCCATTCATTCAATATAAAATATACAAACTCTTTTTCTCTTAAAAACTTTGGCCATTATTAAAACAAGCTGAACCTGTGTTATAGTAATAAGAACATTAATGCTAAATCCTGTTTTGTTTTGAGAAAAATAAAATACAATCCCAGAAAGATGAGGGTGGTGGTGGTGTATTCATTCCTGGAATGTAGACTGTGGTTTGTGAAGGAATTTGCCATTAACCATTTTCTCCGGATTAGATTATTAGTATGTTACAGAAAATATTATCATGCATACTATTTTAGAACAACTAGTGTTTATTCTATTTGAGTTTCTAAACAACCGTTAGGTTACTGAGTGTGTTCATCTAGGTCGCAGCCTGGCTAAAGTTGAATATACTCCTCAATACTGATATACAAATACTTGAAAGATAAATTCATGAGCTTACATTAAATTTTAAACCTGCAAAATAAACTTTTATTCTGAAAAAGAAAATTATATTAATAACATCCTTGATGGGTTTAAGGTCTTCTTACAGTGATATCACATAAAAAAAGGACATCCTATTTTCCCTTTCAGTCTCTTGTACAGCATGTACTTATATGTAGTGAAAATATTTGGATCTAACAATATAAGTCAGGGTGGGTGGGTGAATTTTAGTAATTCTGTACTCAGAGTCTGAATTTGATCATTGTTGCAACTTGAGAAGATATTTGAGTAAAATTAGGTCCTAGAAAAGGCACTTTTGACAAACAGGTACATATTTCAACAAAATATACTAAAAATTGAATTCATACAAGACAATGTATGTACCAAATATGTGCATATATGATAAACAGTAAACATAATATTAACATTCTAGGTACATGAGCCAATGACCCCACCCCTGGCCAAACAATAGGATTAGACTTTATCTGATCACACTCTCTATGTCAGGTAAGGAAATGGTATATACCACAACCTATGTTATGCAGTTAAAGGAAATGGTATATACCACAATCTATGTAAAGTCAGTTAAAGGAAATGGTATAAATACTCTCTATGTTATGCAGTTAAAGGAAATGGCATATACACTCTCTATGTAATGCAGTTAAAGGAAATGGTATATACCACTCTTTATGTTATGCAGTTAAACGAAATGGTAGATACAACTCTCTATGTTTAGTCAGTTAAAGGAAATGGTATATACATATACTGCTCTCTAAGTTATGCCCTTTAAAGAAAACGGTATATACCACTCTCTATGTTATCTCCATTAGAGAAAATGGTATATACCACTCTCCATGTTATGTCCGTTAAAGAAAATGGCATATACCACCCTATGTTATGTCAGTTAAAGGAAATGGTATATACCACTCTCTCCATGTTATGTCATTTAAAGGAAATGGTATATACCACTCTCAATGTTATTTCAGTTAAAGAAAATGGTATATACCTCTCTCTCTATTTTGTCATTTAAAGAAAAATGTATATAACACACTTTATTTTATGTCAGTTAAAAGAAATGGTATATACTGCTCTCTCTGTTTTGTCATTTAAAGGAAATAATATATAACACTCTCTATTTTATGTCAGTTAAAGGAAATGGTATATAACACTCTCAATGTTCATTACCAAAGCATAATTAAACATAATTTCATTGCACAAACAACACTCTTTAAAATACAACCACAAAACATTAATGGGACCCATAAATTCTTCATGCAGTTTGAAAATCTGTGGACATCCAATGGTTATTCTACATCAGGCAATACTCTTTAAAATTTTATGAAAACAAAACATAGTTTATTTAATTATCAAGTTTTCATTATCTATACATTAAAAGAAAGATACTTGTTACATTTAATAAAAGATAACATTTTTATTTTAACTTGACATGAAGATGCCCATGCAAAATGAAGCAAGTTTAATTTAATGATATTTATTAAGGTTTGAATGTGTGTTGACATTGTAATATTCAATATATAAGGTTATATGGAAATAAATTGTTTCATAGCTTTTTGTGGGACCTTTCACAACAATACAATGTTGCCATGGACACATGCCTCAACCTGACAGTTCTCAGTTCATGATAAACCTCATTAGAAAGAAACAAAATTTTTCCAATTAACTTAATGCTACCCATGCATCCTCCCAAATCTTACTGCTACATTCATCAAAATGCCAAAATCATTTATGTCAGGAGCAATATTGCTAATCTGTTGTTTGTTTTGTGGCAGTGACAGTTGCTTCCCTTTATTTTACTAAAATAAGCTGAAAAACCTGTTAACAAAGCCTTCTTTAGATCACAACAAAATAATGGGATCAAACTGATTTTTCCAAAATAAAGATCTACATAGATTATGTTGAACCTATGCACAAATGTGAATTAATGTCATACCCAAAAAGTTGAAATTAAATAAAACTCAGCATACTAACAAGTTCACTTGTTTGTATCATAACCAGTATGAAATTTATGCATTAAAGATTTACCTTTACTTGTGAGGTATCATCTTTTGTGCATTTTGTGGCTGCTAAAAAAACAAATTTAAATACTTAATTTGTGATTTCTGTAAAAACATGAATCAAGTTTCAACAAAATTGAAATATAATAATTCTACAAAACCACAAAAAATAATGCAGATAAAATCAAATTAATTCAGCATATGACAATAGCCTTGCTTTGGACATTTTTCTGATTACTGGCATGCATTCTACACGTATGACATATGTCTACCATATGATGAATCTGCTGATCACAATCAACATTCTCAGGTGACTTCATATGATATGAGGCACAGTGGTAGGACCTGATTAACATCAAAGACAACGTATTCCTGATTCATTGTGGTATCACCCTCCCCAAGCTTGTGAATCAGCCGTCCAGGGGTCTAGAAAGAAATGAATTTTAAAAAAGTCAGAATTAGAATGTTGTACACGACTATGGTACAATCTGCTCAGTGACAAACCAATAAGGTGTTCACTGTTAGAGATGCAAGTAATGTGTCCCACATTTATTAGGTAAACAAATGATGACTCCCCAAGCTACACCTACCTACCACCTGCTGTAAATCAAGCTCCACCTATTAACCATCAATTGTAAGTCAAACTCCACCTATTTACCACCAGCTGTATGTCAAGCTCCATCTGCCTACCACAAGTTGTCAAACTCAACTCACTTACCACCAGCTGTCAGTAAAACCCCACCTACCTAACACAAGCTGTCAGTCACATGTTGTTTATTGTGACCACCATCCACTCTATAGCCAGGACATGTTTGACTTGTTACCTAATAACATCTGGATGTTAATCTTGTCTGACTAAAACAGGCCTGGTTAACTGATAATCTATCACACTACTGGGATGCTAGTCTTGTCTTACTAACTAGAGGCCTGATTAACTAATAATCTGTCACATTGCTGGGATGCTAATCTTGTCAGACTATAAGGGACCTGGTTAATTGATAATCTGTCACACTGCTGATATGCTAATCTTGTCTGACTATCTATAGGCCTGATTAACTAATAATCTGTCACATTGCTGGGATGCTGATCTTGTTAGACTATAAGGGGCCTGGTTAACTGATAATCTGTCACACTGCTAGGATGCTAAGCTTGTCTAACTATAAGGGGCCTGGTTAACTAATAATCTGTCACATTGCTGGGATGCTGATCTTGTCAGACTATAAAGGGCCTGGTTAACTGACAATATGTCACATTGCTAGGATGCTGATCTTGTCAGACTATAAGGGGTCTGGCTAACTGATAATATGTCACACTGCTAGGATGCTGATCTTGTCAGACTATAAGGGACCTGGTTAACTAATAACCAGTCACATTGCTGGGATGCTAATCTTGTCAGACTATAAGGGTTCTGGCAAACTGATAATCTGTCACATTGCTAGGATGCTAAGCTTGTCTAACTATAAGGGGCCTGGTTAACTAATAATCTGTCACATTACTGGGGTGCTGATCTTGTCTGACTATAAGGGGCTTGCTTAACTGACTTTCATATTGTTCAGATTCTAACATTGTCTATTTATAAGGGACCTGCTTAACTTGTAATCTGTCACATTACTGGGATGCTAATCTTGTCTATTTATAAGGGACCTGCTTAACTTGTAATCTGTCACATTACTGGGATGCTAATCTTGTCTGTCTATAAGGGACTTGCTTAACTTGTAATCTGTCACATTACTGGGATGCTAATCTTGTCTGTCTATAAGGGACCTGGCTAACTGATAATCTGTCACGTTGCTGGGATGCTGTTCTTGTCTAGTTAACTGATGATCTGACACCTTGGCCAATTTTACTGTGTAACTTATACAAGTTTGAACTGTTCTAACTGCACTAATATTCAGCCAATTTTCATTAAAATTTCACTGTGATCTAGTCATCACTGTTGAAAAGCGATAACAATTTTTAAAAAAATATCTGTGATTTTAAAGAAAATAAGATGCATATTAGTTGGCATGGTTAGCTCTAATTTGTCATCTATTCAGTAGAAAAAGTGACCATCTCTGCTGAATGAATCGATAAATTTTAATTTACAGCTTTAATAATGGTCTGTTTAAAGGAGCTATTTTCTAAAATATAACACAAACATTAACAAGTAATTGCCTCTCTCTTTCAATACTTCAAATGCATATTAGGTGTTTTCATAATTAAAAACCTTGTTTTCTCAGCCAATAAAGATGAACATAAATAATTTATTTATTCAGCAGAGTTTGGTTAATAATGTAAATCTGGATTTATCTACTGATGCATTAAAAAATTAAGAATCTGCAGAAAACAAAAAGAAATGAACACAACCTTTTATTGCCATAAAATGATGAAAATTCATGTGTACAATACTTTTTGTCTAATTATTAAGAAAATAAATTTAGGATAAACTTTAAAAAATCAATCACAATTAAATTTAGCAGCTGTGCTCTGATTTGCTGCAAAGAACGTATGAATATACAGGCAAGTGGAACAGATGGTAGGGACTTTGGCTGGGGTTTCTATATACAGGTAAGTGGGACAGATGGTAGGGAGAGTGATCAGGGTCTCTATATACAGACAAGTGGGATACTGTAGATGGTAGTGACTGTATTGATGTCTCTATATGCAGACAAGTGGGACAGATGGTAGGGACTGTGATCAGGGTCTCTATATACAGACAAGTGTGACAGATGATAGGAGCTGAGGCTGGGGTGTCTATATACAGATAAGTGTGACAGATGGCAGGGACTGTGATCAGAGTCTCTATATACAGATAAGTGGGACATGGTATGGACTGTGATTGGAGTTTCTATATGCAGACAAGTGGGACAGATGGTAGGGACTGTGGCTGGGGTCTCTATATACAGATATGTGGGACAGATGGTAGAGACTATGATCAGGGTCTCTATATATGGACAATCAGGACAGATGGTAGGGACTGTGATTGAGGTCTCTATGTACAGATAAGTGGGACAGATGACAGAGACTGTGATCAGGGTCTCTATACACAGAGAAGTGGGACAAATGGTAGGGACTGTCACTGGGATCTCTATATACAGACAAGTGAAACAGATGATAGGGACTGTGATTGAGGTCTGTATATACAGAACTGAGGGACAGATAGTAGGGACTATGATTGGAGCCTGTAAATACAGACAAGTGGGAAAGATGGTAGGACTTAGATCAGGGTTGCTATGTACAGATGATTGGGACAGATGGTAGGGACTGCGATTGAGGCCCACAAATACAGACAAGTGGGACAGATGGTATGGACTGTGACTGAGGTCTCTATATACAGATAAGTGAAACAGATGATAGGAACTGTATTTGAGGTTTGTATATACAGAATATCTGGACAGATAGTAGGGACTGTGATTGGGGCCTGTAAATAAAGACAAGTGGGACAGATGGTAGGGACTGTGATTGGTGTCTGTATATTTTCATTATAAGGAAATAAAAAATTTCTGAATATATATAGTAACCTAAATGGCAGAAGAAATATACAGATGTTCTGTGTGATGACAGCATAATGTAATTCTTCTGACAATGTAATTTATACATTGTCTTGCAAAATGGAGTCTATTATCTGATCATTTGCAAGTCACATTCTTAACATTTCTCCCCTCCATGGGAGGCTCTCAAAGTGAAAGACCACCAGACAAAGGAATAATAATTTTACAATAATGTTGTTTTAACACTATGCTTTGATTTAGAAGAAAACAGAATAGTTGTGTTCTTTTTTCTTGTATCAGGTTCAGAAAAGTAGATCCATGTTTCATCACCTTTGACATTCTTATTCTGACATTTTCATATTTAGCAGGTAGATATTTGATGATTTAAACCCAAGTATGCTTTTGATCAGCCTTTGTGCACAACACTTTCTGTGCTTCAAATGATTCTTCAAGATATTAAAAGCAGCTGATGAAATAATGCCATAAAAGAAATATCATCCATTTTGTATCAAACATCTTCATCAACTGCCCCCTTCACAGTAGCCATTTCCTGCTCATCAATCGCAGACAATGGTCTTACAGAATATGTTGCCATCCATGGATTCATGACCATCTTTAAAAAGATGAAACCACCTCAAAACTGTAGGACATAACAGTGAATTAATCCAAGTTGGCCTTGATATCAGACAGAGAGCACCCAAAGAGCACCAGGATTTTACAGTATGGCCTTTGCACAGTTGCAGAATTCTCTTTTATGACATTTTTACATCATTGAAATTTACCTATGTTACATCACACATATATATCTGCAGGTTTCTGGCATGCCACATGTGCAGCTGCAGATCCTTTGATGGAACATTATTATCAATTAACATTTAATTTAGTAACAGGTTCAAAGAAACAAAAACATTTTAATAAAATATTTTAAAAACTTTCCAGATACCCTGCATAATTGAAAGTTTCCCTATCTTCCTGTCAGGCCAGCTTTCAGTGATGGAAATCAAGAATGCTGCATGAATACATGTATTTACAATTAATTTTACTTGCCTGTAAAGCATAGGCCAAACTAAGTATCGTTTTGAGCACCAGTATTGTCATTAAAGCATAAGCCAAACTAAGTATTGTTTTGAGCACCAGCATTGTCATTAAAGCATAGGCCAAACTAAGTATTGTTTTGTGCACCAGCACTGTCATAGATTTCAGCAGTAAGTGTTTTGCATTTAGCTCCATTTCTCTTTGCATGTAGAGATGAAACTTAATCTTTGAATTCATTCTAAGGGAGACTACTCACAATGGCAAAACAATGTCACGTGACCGACACTTTACGCTCAAGTTCAGGGAAGGTTTAAGCATATTACTTAAGTCCCAGATCTTTCATTTTTAAATATCACGATCAAAAGTTTGTAAATCTGCAGGAATTTTTCCATCCATTCTATTCATATCCATAACAAGTGTTGTTGGCTAAGAACTGTAATTTCAGCATATTTCTTAATAAAAGTTATCTTGATAATATAAGAGCTTGGCACTGTTTTCAAGCACACTGATGCATAAAAAGTACTCAGATTCTCCAATGTCCATGCATCACTGAAGAGCTGAGATAAGGACTCTGGCCACAATTGTTACTTCTGAGCAAGTGTTCACAAATGTTGTTGTTGTTGTGGGGCTTAACGCCATTTTTCAGCACACGGTAGGCTATACATGGCAGCCAGTATTAATGGTGGAGGAAGAAACTGGGAAATCCCCGGAAAGAACCACCGACCCATGAGAAGCTACTGGCAAGCTTTCTCACATATCCGCATTCGCCGAATCCTAGACTCGAACCCACGCAGACAGAGGTGAGAAGGCAGTGATCCGTAACGGAGAGCGCTTTAGACCACTCGGCCACTCGGGGCCCCGCCACAAATGTAGTTTGTTAGTATTGTTAGAATATTCTTTCTTCTCTTTATCTGGTGATTCTTGGCTTGGATGCAGGCATTCTTGGTATTGATTTAAAGAAAACTGGAAAACTGTTTATTTGTAAAAATAGGAGGATTATGGTGGGACTGTCTGTGTGCATTTGGCTGCAGTGCACAATGAGTAATCAGTCACTGATGTTGTCCCTGAAAGTGAAATTTGTGACCTATGGCACAATGCTCTGTTTACAGTTCTCCCTGTCCCAAAAATTGCTGGAAAACTTATGAGAAGAACTTAACTGCAAGTCTGTCTAGGATTAGTATATCAGCTATTTTAGATTTGGATACATAAGAAAGTTAAGTACTTAACATTCAATGCAGAGAATATAGGGAAAAAATGTTAATGTGAGCAGACATTTCTGCCATTTTCAATAATAGACAGATATGTATTCCTTCCTTAATTAGATAAAGTTTGGAATGTTTGTTTGGATAGTTCATGATACATATTCATGATAATGAAAAACACATTTTGTGCTTTGAATTGTTGAAACTGAACACATGGCATGAGATTCCTCTGCCAAAGTGTTTCTTCAGGAAAGACACAATGAAAAATATTCTTTTGGTTCTTCTGGCCCTAATAATAATGTGAAGAACCTGTCAAAACCTTGTTCTTGGGCTGAGAACTCTTACAACCTCTGAAGATGGAGTTGACAAGAACAATGAACATGTTGAGTTTTGATGTTTTTGTTCCAAGATCAACTCTTGTTGTTAGGACAAGCACACATAGGAACACCACTGAATGTGTACATGGTATTTGAACAAAAATCTCAAACAGGTCAATAGCCATAGTATGTTGGGGGTCAAGAGGTCAAGAGAGAAATGCTGGATGACATTACAGCAGCTTTACTTTTGAATCACGCTTTTATGACATTCTACTGCATGCTTTTTGTATACAGAAAAGGAAGATAGTTTTTAATAGTGATAAATATTCTAGTTTGTTAACTTGTGTCTGTTTAGTAAATAGATTATGTGGCTACAGATTCATATTGTTGAGAACAGAACAGAACTTTAATCTCATGTAAAACTAAGTAAAGGTGCCACATACACAGGAGGCTGTCTTGCTACAATAACACAAGTAACAAACAAGCTGAGCTCATGCAAGAATATTAAAGCTATTAATGTTTATGTAATGTTAGATGAATAAACAGATACATTTGTTTGATGCATATATTTAGTATCATATTAATATAGCTGGGGGTTTTTGATACTGAAGATCACCGTACTAACAACAAATGCAACTACTATAAAAAGGCAACTTCTCCACAAAACAAGAATAAAAATTACAAAATTAAGTTCGGTTTACACTGTGCACAAATTCTTATAATATCTGTATTCTCCCATAAAGGGACAGCTGAAGAAAAAAATGCACCAAAAGTTAGATGAATGATGAAAGATGGACATTTAGAACCCAGAAGCATGTGACGGAGTTCTATACTACAAGTCCTGGACCATATTTACCCCAAAAACTAAGATTCCTGTATATAGAAAATCTGACCCATTTTCCAAACTGAGGTTCGAAGACAATAAACTGGAAGTCATGAGTTCTCATTACAAAGAGCTCTTCATATGTTATAAATTTCCTCCAAAACTGGGGATTCCAAACATTTATTTCTTAAATCAACCATGCAGTGATAGCATTCAATTTTGCATTTTGGCCTATTTCTCTCACAAAACACATACAGGTCCATCCATCTTGAGGGGTATTTAGCTGCCACATACAAATGCAGGTCACACTGACCTATTTTTCTTGCTTACTGACTTTACTAGCTTGCTGAATTTTTCCAAGCAGAGGTGAGACATGGCATCATGTGAAAGTACATGTATATTAATATTTTTACCTTAATACAAGTGTCTTTCAGTATCAGTCAACCTATTTATTCCTGATGACTTTAATAAAAGTGTGCTCCAGTATCACTCAATCTATTTATTCCTGATATTTTAATAAATGTCTCCTCCAGTATCAGTCAACCTGTTTAATCCTAAGAATGCCAAAGACTCTAAACTGTCTGTGTAAATAATCCAAACATTACATAGCCATTTCTAAAATGAATTTGACATGATATCAGACTTACTTCATAAATCTTGTATCATATCTTTTTATTTGTAATACAAAAGTCATTAATGTATACGTTATAAATTTGCACAACAGTTCACAAATATATTACTAACAAAGTGGGTTAATCACCCATCAAACAGGACATTTTAACATCTGGAAAAGAGAATTAAGAATCTGGAATTTCTTTCCACATTTGTTAATGGATAAAAAATATGTATAATTTCCTTCCTAAATATGTCAACATTGAAAAGAAATATCAAATTATATCAACAGTTTTATGCTCAATTCAAACTGTTTACACTTGAAGTCATTAAAATAACACAATACACATGGATATCTTATAACACTGCTGCTAATGCCCTTTTCATGATCATAAACACTGTTACACTATCTTCAACTACATCCAAAACCAACAAGCAAATTTTCTTTATCAGAAAATGAAGTCATTACTTTTAAGACAGAATTGAACCTGAAACCGAAGGGTTGGAAAGTCAAAATAATATTGTGGGAAACCATTTTTTGTGTAGTCAGTTGTGCCTAAAACCTTAGCAGGAGGTCTCCCAAGATAAGCACAGGGGGTCCCATGACAAGGGGTATAATCATTGGTAAAAACTTTATTGCTTCTATGACAATTTTTGTAACATTAGTAGGTTGGCGTACCTGCAGTTGGTTTACGTAGATAATGGCAGATAGTTATCATGATATTCAATTACTAATGATAAACAGAATTTTTTTTTAACATTTCAAAATCTCATAAGTAAAGAATTATAAAATATTGGCATTAAAAATGCACAACACCAATTATTCCATCTCAAAAGCATCGTTGTAAATTCATTCACTCCTGTATCTAGATGTTTAAGATACAAAAACGAAAATGATTTTTACACAAAGCTTAATTATGCTTAATATGCTTGGTAGAGTTCTTAATATTCTTGTCAGAGTACCAAATGTGCTTGATAGAGTTCTTAATATTCCTGTCAGAGTAACAAAATATGTTTGATAGAGTTCTTAATATTCTTGTCAGAGTATCAATAAGCTTGGTAGAGTTATTGATATTCTTGTTTGAGTAGATTATTTGCTTGATAGAGTTCTTAATATTCTTGTCAGAGTACCAATATGCTTGGTAGAGTTATTAATATTCTTGTCTGAGTACCTAATATGCTTGATAGAGTTCTTAATATTCTTGTCTGAGTACCAAATATGCTTGATAGAGTAATTATTATTCTTGTCTGAGTACCAATATGCTTGATAGAGTAATTATTATTCTTGTCAGAGTACCAATATGCTTGGTAGAGTTATTGTCAGAGTACCAATATGCTTGGTAGAGTTATTAATATTCTTGTCTGAGTACCAAATATGCTTGATAGAGTAATTATTATTCTTGTCAGAGTACCAATATGCTTGATAGAGTTATTAATATTCTTGTCTGAGTACCAATATGCTTGGTAGAGTTATTAATATTCTTGTCTGAGTACCTAATATGCTTGATAGAGTTCTTAATATTCTTGTCTGAGTACCAAATATGCTTGATAGAGTAATTATTATTTTTGTCTGAGTACCAAATATGATTGATAGAGTTCTTAACATTCTTGTCAGAGTACCAATATGCTTGGTAGAGTTATTAATATTCTTGTTTGAGTACCAATATGCTTGGTAGAGTTATTAATATTCTTGTCTGAGTACCTAATATGCTTGATAGAGTTCTTAATATTCTTGTCTGAGTACCAAATATGCTTGATAGAGTAATTATTATTCTTGTCTGAGTACCAAATATGATTGATAGAGTTCTTAATATTCTTGTCAGAGTACCAAATATGCTTGACAGTTCTTAATATTCTTGTCACAGTAGCTAATATGCTTAACAGAGTTCTTAATATTCTTGTCAGAGTACCTAATATGCTTGAAAGAGTTCTTAATATTCTTGTCAGAGTACCTAATATGCTTGAAAGAGTTCTTAATATTCTTGTCAGAGTACCTAATATGCTTGATAGAGTTCTTAATATTCTTGTCAGAATACCTAATATGCTTGACAAAGTTCTTAATATTCTTGTCAGAATACCTAATATGCTTGATAGAGTTCTTAATATTCTTGTCAGAGTACCTAATATGTTTGACAAAGTTCTCAATATTCTTGTCAGAGTACCTAATATGCTTGACAGTTCTTAATATTCTTGTCAGAATACCTAATATGCTTGATAGAGTTCTTAATATTCTTGTCAGAGTACTAACATGCTTAACAGAGTTCTTAATATTCTTGTCAGAGTACCTAATTTGCTTTACAGAGTTCTTAATATTCTTGTCAAAGTTCATAATATGCTTCATAGAGTTCTTAATATTCTTGTAAGAGTACCAAATATGCTTGATAGAGTTCTTAATATTCTTGTCAGAGTACCTAATATGCTTGACAGAGTTCTTAATATTCTCATCAGAGTACCTAATATGCCTGACAGAGTTCTTAATATTCTTGTCAGAGTACCAAATATGCTTGATAGAGTTATTAATATTCTTGTCAGAGTACCTAATATGCTTGATAGAGTTCTTAATATTCTTGTCAGAGTATCTAATTTGCTTGGCAGAGTTCTTAATAGTCTTGTCAAAGTTCATAATATGCTTGATAGAGTTCTTAATATTCTTGTCAGAGTACCAAATATGCTTGATAGAGTTCTTAATATTCTTGTCAGAGATAGAGTTCTTAATATTCTTGTCAGAGTACCAAATATGCTTGATAGAGTTCTTAATATTCTTGTCAGAGTACCTAATATGCTAGATAGAGTTCTCAATATTCTTGTCAGAGTACCTGATATGCTTGACAAAGTTCTCAATATTCTTGTCAGATTACCTAATATGCTTGACAAAGTTCACAATATTATTGTCAGAGTGCTTGATATGTTTGAAAGAGTTGTTAATATTCTTGTCAGAGTACCTAATATACTTGACAGGGTTCTTAATATTCTTGTCAGAGTACCAAATATGCTTGACAGAGTTCACAATATTATTGTCAGAGTGCCTAATATACTTGTTAGAATAATTCATATGCTTGTTAGAGTACCTACTTTATACTTGTGCCCAACCAATTATAATCAACAACTGATCAGATTTAAGCAACAGAATGATGTCAATGATTGCAAAACATTAAGAGATAATAAAACACCAAATAGACTAAACAAAATGGAAGAATTTTAGTAAGTTACATAAATCCTGTTTCATCTCACTTTTATTATATACCTATAAATGATACATAGCCCCAACTAATAATTTTTCAGTAATTAGATATGGACATCTGTATCACCTACATGTATTTTCTTATTCCATATTACCAAAGACAATTGCTTTATGATATCATAAGAATGACCCCAACCCCGACCAATTCTGGAGAAGTTAACATAATGATGATGGTGATGATGATGATGATGTTACATGAATGACCCTCACCCCAACCAAATCTGGAGAAGTTAACATTTTGATAATAATAATAATAATAATAATAATAATAATAATAATAATGTCACATGAATGACACCCGCTCCAGCCAATTTTGGCGGAATTAACTTTCTGATGTCATATGAATGACCCTCACCCCAACCAAATCTGTAGAAGTTAACATTACAATAATAATAATAATAATAATAATAATGATGATGATGATGATGATGATGATGATGATGATGTCATGTGAATGACCCCCCACCCCAACCAATTCTGGAGTGGTTAACATTATGATGATGTATGAATGACCCACACCTCAGCCAAATCTGGAAAAGTTACCATTTATCCCTGAATTTAAACAAGTGTATTATTCATAAAGTTATACAATGTTTCCAAATTTATACAGTAACAAAACTTTCAGTGTTGTTTTGGCAATGTTTAAAAGGATATTGAAGTACCCAACAGTTGTAACATTGAGATTGCAAACCATCTCTGAGTTCCACATTGTCTACTTTGTTAATATAGTGAAATAGGTGAGATGTTTTATTGTGTTGAACAATGACATCACAGTCAACCACCAGTATCAACAGAAGTCTCCTAAATGGATATCTGCACATATTATCCAGTGCTTCATCACCTATGAATAACTTTCTACAATTGAAAAATTAAAAGTAATCCACTGAATTGAAATAAAGTCTGTTCTTGAAAGTTATGTGTATGTAATAAAAACATAATCAGCTATGTTTGTTGATTAGTGCAGATATATCATTTTGTAATATGTAACATCATTTGATTTCACTGCAGATCTCATGAGATCTCATATCATTCTCTCACCTGAAATCATACAGCTCTATCAATCAATGTACTATATTAATAATACACTTAGAGTGTATGTAGAAACAAAAGGCTCAAGTGGGCAATATAACATTCACCTAGGTAACTTCTATATGTGAACTTGTGAATGCTAATTCACATATGTGTTGAAACTGAACAAGGTAAAGAAATGGATGAAGCACTCAGCAGCAATCCTGTACATTAATGCTGGTGTCACTCAACCTCTTTTTTGGATTATATCCATAGAATAATGCATCGGCTGTAGGAATTAACTATGAGAATTGGGGTCCAAAAAGTTTTAAAATATTCACCACAAAATGATTTGAACATGTTATTATCATATTGCAATGAATAAATATACATGAATGGAACTGAACTCAAGCTTTGCTTCTGATGGAACTGAGTGAGACCAAATGCCCTGCTCATATATCATAAATTGATTATATCAAGCAAGGCCTGTGTGGGACCAAAGGCCCTGCTCACATGTCATAAATTGATTATATCAAGCAAGGCCTGAGTGGGACCAAAGGCCCTGCTCACATGTCATAAATTGATTATATCAAGCAAGGCCTGAGTGGGACCAAAGGCCCTGCTCACACGTCAAGCTACTGAGATAATGTATATATGTAAAACAAGGAATGTAAAAACTATATCGCTTACATTTTGAAAATCATTTCAGTGACTACAGTCTCCACCTATTATCTTGTGTTTTATACATTCTCCATTACACAAATAATTAAGAAAGACAAGTGTTCATAGGGTTCATCAGTGCTTATTTTCTTGGTCATGGGATTTTAGACTCAGTTAAAACTCTCAAAGATTTGTTCTCTGTTTTTTAATTTAAGAAAATTTTTATCATTAAATATTTCTTCAAGCACAGGAACAGAGAATTACACAGGTAAAGTACGGGCACATGACACAACAGGGGCATAAAAATATGGTGCCCAACAGCCCACAACAACCAAAAGTTTATATTTGGACAACCAAGCCTCTTAAAGCATATACCCAGTCAGATGACCAGATTCCAACTATTGGTAGTTCATAAGCAGGTGTCACCTTCATCCATTTTTAACTGCACATGTGGTAATCTTCAATGAGTGTCATCTCTTGATTAAACATATGTATGGAGGCTCCACCTCATTTATCCAACCATAACCTTATTTGCACAAACACATTTTGCTTGAATCAGCAAAGCAAAACAAACTGTCATTGGTCAGATTTTTCCACTACAACCAGTAAAATGTACTCTTGTATTCACATTCGGGTGACTAAAACAGGACAAGTTTAAAACATAAACAAGCACTATCTACCAACCAGTTGGATTTAATGTTTTATTACAATTCAGTATGACTAAAACAAGGGAGATTACTTTGGTGAGATAAATGAATCAATATAGACACAATAAGAATTCCATGTGGAATTTATATTGTACCAGGGATGTGAATGACATGAAATGGCACTAACAAGCCCTGTTGGACTATGCTCATGTTAACAGCGATGTAATTTCTGATTTCAAGCAGCAATAGACTTGTGTGACTTGAATGAAGCTCATTACAGTAGTATAGCTTGTAACAATGTGTGTTCACTAAAGTAGTATAGCTTGTATCATAATGTGTGTTCACTACAGAAGTATAGCTTGTATCATAATGTGTATTCACTATAGTAGTATAGCTTGTAACAATGTGTATTCACTATAGTAGTATAGCTTGTATCATAATGTGTATTCACTATAGTAGTATAGCTTGTATCATAATGTGTATTCACTATAGCAGTGTAGCTTGTATCATAATGTGTATTCAATATAGTAGTATAGCTTGTATCATAATGTGTATTCACTATAGTAGTGTAGCTTGTATCATAATGTGTATTCACTATAGTAGTGTAGCTTGTATCATAATGTGTGTTCACTGTTAAGTCTTATTATTATAGCTCTATTTCCATTGAGGATTAGCATTCTATAAATAAACTCTCAAATGAAGATCCTCTTTTTACTGGACACTGTTGTGCAGAAGCTTATAAAGATCCTCTTTTTATTAGTCACTGCTGTACATGAGTTCATGAAGATCCTCTTTTTTTTAAAAAGCGTTTAAAAATACTTACAATTATTGAGTCAAAACCAGATTTTGGCCCTTTTCTGGTTCTATCTGCTTTTACCACTGTTTCTGTATTTCCCAATCCAACTTCCACTTTAAGCAGTTTACCAATCTGTGAAGAAAAAAAAGGAAATTCTCTTTGAAAGAATTTTTTTAACTTTGCAAGTTTTGATAATATCTAATCTTTTTTTCTATCTTTTCTAGATTATCTATCAAATTCAATGTAGATAATATGATATCTCAGAATGATAATGTATTAGAAGAGCAGTAACAAAATATGACGTTGTATGCATACACAATGCATTACAAAGAGCGGAAAAAACTTGCTAGATTGCAAAATTGGCAAATTTCAATGTATTGAGTTGTATCCCCTTCAACTCTGCATAATGATTACAACAACAAATTTTTAAACAAGTAAATAGTAATACATTAAGTTTTATAACTCTGAGTGAAATCTTGGCACTGTAATAATCTTGAAAATCTTTTTAAAACAATTAACAGATATAAAAGTTATGGAAATAATATTAACAGAGAAAATTTACAGTGAAATCTGCAAAAACTGGAGAGAATGATAATTTTTAAAGTGAGAAAGAAAGTGGAAAGGGGAGAGAGATTTTTAAAGTGAGAGAGAAAGTGGAAAGGGGAGAGAGACACTGGAACAAACAAGCAAAGTACAACAGACAGAAAGACGCGGTCATTATTCAAAGTGATATGTGCATTATAATCCAAACATCTGCTGTTTTCAAGCCATTAACAGTAATATAAATGACTCTCTTGAAAAAAAATATTCGAAGTTCTTACCGCTGAGAACTGTGCAGCCTTGGACGGATATTTGGAAAAGTACAGGCCCTTGCCAAAGTCTCCATGTATCAGATCTGAAACAGATTAATGCATCTAGAATAAAATTGGGTCAACAATTGAAAGCAATAAAGATACATAAAATCTTACAAACTGCAATTCAAAAGGTATATATAAGACCATTTACTATTGAATAATTTTCTTTGATGCTGATCAAGGCTTGAAATTAGCAGTATTCCATTTGACAGAGGCTAGTACATTTCCTCTCAGACTGGTAATCTTCATAATTTCTATAGTCTGATGGCTAGTACATTTCCTCTCAGACTGGCAATCTTCATAATTTCTATAGTCTGATGGCTAGTACATTTCCTCTCAGACTGGTAATTTTCATAATTTCTATAGTCTGATGGCTAGTACATTTCTTCTCAGACTGGTAATCTTCATAATTTTAATAGTTTGATGACTAGTAAATTTCCTGTCATACTAGTTGTTTTCATAATTTCAATGGTTTGATGGCTAGTACATTTCTGGTCAGACTAGTAATTTTCATAATTTTAACAGTCCAATGGCAAATACATTTCCTGTCAGGCTAGTAATTTTCAAAATTTCAATAGTCTGATGGCCAGTATAGTTTCGTTTGTCACCAGTCAGCTCCTGCAGAAGGACTTGTGCAGGACTAGTAATTTCTCAACTGACTAGTCCTTCTAGCTAAAAGAAATTTATGTTAAATGTTAAATATGTATTTGCGCTAACATATGCATTACAATTTGATGTATTATATTTATTGTAATCAAAGGTATGGCATACATTTCATAAAGATATTAAAGAAACAAACAAGGAACTCAAATAAGTGCAAAAGAAACGAGAGATAAACAGACCAGAAGACAAATGACAAGGCAAAACTGATATGATTCTTATACTATCTAAGTGATATGTTTAAATGACAAGGTACAGATAAATTCACTATCTTAATGATATGTATAAATGACAAAATAAAGAATAATTTTCACTACCTCGGTGATATGTATCAATGACAAAATATTTGGCTTTGAATCTTCATTTGAAATATTTCAGTTCTATGCTTTCCTATTTTGCAAGGTTATTTCTGCTTTCTACATGATTTTCCTTCAAGTGGGCTGGAAACTGCTCACCTGACTGACATCTGCTTAATCGTCAGATGCATGAGCCATGAAATCTGGGTCTGTATGATGCTTCAGTAAAAATTCTTCCCATGTTGGTCATTGCATATGTAAAAAAATGACTGTCTCAAAGTTTCTGTAGCTTTTGGTATCTTCCCCAGCATTTGATGGCACATCAGCATTATTTGTTCAATACAGAAAGGCCTCCATGCCAGGATGCCTTCTGTCAAAGCTCAATAAATTCTGTTGAGTTGATTTAATTTATTAAAGTTGTATAAATGATTTCCTCTTTTTCCAAACAACAGCCATATTTGATGGCAGTTCAGCATGATTTTTACATTAAATATAAAAAGCTTTCATGCTTTGATGCTTTCCAATTTGGTCAAAATTCTACTGTGCAGTGATCTTAAAATTTATTAAAGCTGGTCTATTTTTAGTAACAGCCACCACATCTGATGGCAGATGGGCATGTTGACAAAATAAATTTAAAAGCCTTTCATACCAGGATGCTTTCTGTCAAAGTTCGTCATATTCTATTCAGTGATTCTTGAGATGAACTCATCTAAAGAATTTTCTATTTTTAGTAATGGTGGCCATATTTGGTGACAAATGAGCATCACATGTAAAATTGTGAAAGCCCTTAATGCCAGAATACTTTTGTCAGTTTTGAAAACATTCTGCTGAGCCATATTGGATGCCAGATTGTCATCTACTGAACAAATATGAAAGGCCTTGAAGCCAGAATGCTCTCTGAAAAATCATGGGCAAATTGGTCAAGCAGTTTTTGGGATAAGTTGTAAAAAAAACAAATGTGAATGGACAACATATGAAGGTCAATGGACCACACATGATGGATGATGGATGATCTCACAAAACCACCTGGCCAGGTGAGCTAAAACTTGTTACATGCCTTTAAGTCTTTATTTAACATGTCACTACTTTAGTGACTGTTCATGAATTTCTAATGATTTTCTCAATAAATAAATATGTTTACTTCAACATCTGTAAATAATAAACTGAGTCTTCAAGAGTGCTGAGCATCAACCTGGAAAGCTGGGTACCAATATGGAATGCTGCTAAATGAGATTAGTTTTTATAAAACATGTATTACCCCATTGAGGATTAGGCCCAAAAATCTCACTCACAAAAATTCCAACATATCATACACAATAACGTATAACACTCACCCCAATTTTTGACCCAGGATGAAGTGAAAAATTCTGGACATATAATGTGCATGTGATGCCCCTAATTTCCAATTATTGTTGATTTAATTCCATTTTCATTGTGAAATAACATTTTTTTCAAGACTGGATGCTGATCATCCTTTGTTACATGATGTTTGATTGGTTTACAATAATGCTGTACCAGACTGCTCTCTGTTCTTTTCTGTTACTTAATTCTTGTATGTTGGTATGCTGGTTAGTTTGTCTCTCTCAGGGTAGGAGTTTCTTGCACAGTCCATGCTGACATTTTGTCCAGCTATATAGACATTCAGATTCAAGATTAAACACAAGATTCTATGTAAAAGATGAGGTTCTATATTTCCACTTATTTAGACTAGCATGATGCCTCTGAAATATATCTCAGTCTCTAAACTAATATTTATCTAGATAATGCATATTTAGGGAACATCAAAGCTTGAACCAGCACCATCTTTGAAAACACCATGCTGAATCAATGAAGCACTGATCACAAATATGGTCACAAATATGCATCAGATACTGTCATTTAAGATGAGAAATGAAACAATGAACTAAGACTAACTTTCAAAAGTAAATAAATTGCCAATTCATCCAGACAATGCATTGTTCATATGCTTAGCACATCAGAGATTTTACCTGCACTAATTACCTTACTAAGTCTATGAAGCATTAATCCCTGTATGGCCCATACCTGCCATAACATGATGTGTCATGCCAAAACCACTTTTTAAAAACTCCCAAACCCTTAGACACAGTCGTGTTTTGAAAAACATGATTTACCATAACAATAGGGGAAAAAAAGAAAAGAGCCATTTTTTTACCACCACTGCACATGTCCGAAGCATGTGGCCTGTACAAACAACAAACAGTTCTGCTTAGAGTCCATGTAGAACTACCTCGGGGCAGTTTATACAGCTGATTGTCATGGAGTCAATTAAAAGGAAAGGTGGTCAGAAATAAGCAACCACCATTTCACAGATTACTTAACTGGCTGAGAACAGCTATGATAATGCTGTGACAAGTCCTTTGAACACTGTTGTGGGACAACCCATTAGGCTAATCTGCATAAGTAACGTAAATGAAGTGGTACAACCGAATTCGTTGAAGTTACATATAATCATAAAGGTGCATCTTGAACAACAGACGTTATTAGCCATAGTTGCCTTGAATGCCTCTAAATGTAAAACATAATTATTTTGACAGTTGGAATAGTGTACAAATGGTTTATTTGTTAAAAGCAAAATGTCAAAATGCAGCTGTGATAAGGAAATGACAAACCATCTGCAAAACAAACAAAGCCCAGTTTAGCCAAATTTCAGAACTCCAAGATGGAGTTTCACTTTGTGAAGCACAGCAGCAAGGGGAAATGCTAAGAAAAAGTCCAAAAAGATCTTTGGGGAAGTACTATTCAGCCTCAAATTAGTGCTATGATAAAACAAACAGTATTTGTATTACCTTCAACCTGAGACAGCAAAGACTGCATCTAATTAAGAAAATATTCCATTGTCTGGTTGATTTTAAAGACAGAAATTTTGTTTTAATAAATGTTTGTGTGGTTGTGTTAATGTAAGTGTGGGTGTGTTAATATAAGTGTGGGTGGTGATGATAGTGGACAATTCTAAGTCTACCAACTAGTTTTGGTTTGGAAGTAAATTAAATGCTTCAAAGAAAATGTTATTTTCTGTTTTTATCAGATTTGAATTTCCAGTAATTTTATATAGGTTTATATCATAAAACAACTTATTCTTAACTAGACAGTGTTTCTTTTTTAGGTCTTGTGTACTGACCTCTCCTGGGGACTTCAAAACACTTTCTGAGTCCCCTAAACCACCCAAAGAAAGAAGCAGAGATATATGAATAGACATACCAAATCAAGATGCAACTGCTGCAAGCAGTAGGGGCATACAAACTGAACTCAAAGTAATAAATTGGGTCTTCTAAATGTTTCTATTTAAGAAGCCTAAACAGAAGAGGAAACATATAAGGGAGACAACTCTGACCTGATTCAGAGAAACCCTGTTTGAGGATTGTCTGTAATGTTTCAGGTCTCTCTAAAGATCCACAGAAATACAGGTCAATAATCATGGTGGGATCCTGCAATTCTCGCACTCTGTGGCTGTATTTCTTCTTTACCTCTTCTGGTAGTAGGGCCTGCAACGATGTCCATGACAATGGGAACTAATAGTTCAAAAGTGTGAGGATCATACCGTACAAGCATTATATATCTGATATTGATATCCATTGTTAGTAAAATACAATCTTGCATATTATGCTCAGAGTGCATTAAAACTATCACAGATGGTCCTGCAAATATGAAGCAATTAATAAGCAAAGTACCAAGTAAAACAGGGGGCCATAACTCCATAAAGTTCAATGAGAAAATGGTGAAAATCAAACTTGACCTAGGGCTTTGTAAAATAAAACCTCAAAAACAAATCTGGATTCAATCCATGAAGAACTTCAAATGGTATTAAGCAAAACTGGAGCACAAGGTTCCAAGTTAAACAGGGCCAATAATTCTGTAAATCTTTAGTTGATGTGGTTGAAAATCAAACTTGATCTAGGTCTTCTTAACATGAAGTTTTGTACCAAATTTGATTTCAATCCAAGAAGTCCTTCAATAGTTACTGAGTGGAAAAAACATGAAGGGCAAAATTATGAGTCAAAGATAACTAAATAAGATTTTGCTGGAAAATGGTAAAAATCAAAACTGGACCCAGATCTTTCCTAATGTAAAGCTTCATAGGAAATTCCACTTGAATCTATAAAGTCCTTACAGAACTATTCAGCAAAAATGAACTGAAGTCAAACAAGGGCCATAACTCCATAGAACTGTGGCAAAAATCCAATGGAATTTTAACTTGCTTTACATCTGTCTCTTCTTATGTCCAAAAAGTCTCATGACAAATTTGATTTCAATCCATTAAGTCCTTTGAAAGTAACTCAGCAGAAATAAAGCTGTTTTAAGACAAACAGGTGTCATGACTTTATGGTCTTATACTAAGTAACAGAGAAGAGTAAAAACCAAGAAGTTTTGTAAAATTCAATGAATAACTTATTTTTCCAGAATACAAAGTGAAAATTTAAGAAGAACATAGTGTTGTGAATTAAATCCCAAACAGTCCAAAAAATCATGTTACTAGTCCTAATGAATAAAGTTCTAATTAAATTCAAGTGGTGTTCCAAAAAATTCTTCAACTCTGAATGTATTGATGTGCCTGTAGTGGCCTGTGACATGGAGATGTGCCAACAGTTTTTTGATGAACCACAATAATATAGTCCAACAATGCTCTGTCTAAAATCACTATAATTAACAATTAATGTTTCTGTTCAAGAATATTACTGAGCACTTTGTAATTCTAGAGAATAATATTGTGAATAAATAATTCCACACAAATCAAAAACTGAACACAACAATACCAGTGATTCTGCTTCTGATGTTATCGCAAGGATAAATCATTTTTCAAGAAGATTATATAGAAAACTATGACACAAAAGTAGAGCTATGAATGTAAGTCCAAAGTTCATTTCTAGAAAATTCTAAGTTGTAAACGGATTAAAATATGTTATTAAAATTATAATAACGAACATGGGAAACATCAGGTACAACAGGTTCTTCATGGGGGAATTCCAATATTCTAGACTCAAACCCAAATAAACATATCTACCTTAATAATAATCTGAATACTTAATCCACAATTGTAGGAAAAATATTAGCTATGCATTATGTTATCCACAAGCAAAAGTTTCTGGTCAGGTACAACATGAACTTAATTTTGAACAAGTTCAAGTCTAAAAAATACAATTATACATAACATATGATCATGAAGAAAACTAAAAAACAATATAAATTAAATATACATAACACAGGGCCATAACTTGGTAATCGAACTTGATCAACATATGATTAATGTAAAGCCTCATGTGAAAGTTTATTTCAATCCATGAACTTCTTCAATAAATTCTGGGTGTAAACAAAATATGTGACAGACTGGGCAAGCAGAAACAGATAAATGCTATATGGTATGTCAAAAAAATGTTGTCAATAATGGAAAAAGTGTCTATAATGTTCATTAATAATGGAAAAAAGTATCTATAGGGTGGGTTCAGTAAGAGAGAAAAAGCATCTATAATGTGTCAATAACAGAAAAAGTATAAGATGTGGTCACTGATGGAAAAATATCTATAAAAAGAGTCAGTAATGGAGAAAGTATAGTGTACTTTGGTAATTGAAAAATATATATATAAGGTGTATCAATAATGAAAAAATATCTGTGAGTCAAAAAAGGAAAAAGTATGTAAGTGTGTTAATAACTGAAAAGATTATAACGTGTATTGATAATAGACAAAAAATATAATGAACATCAATAATGGGGAAAAAAATATATCCATAAGGTGTGTCAAAAGTGAAAAAGTATTTATAAGATATTTTAGTAATGGAAATGTATCTATTAGGTATGTAAAAAACAAAGTATCTATAAGGTGTTTTAGTAATGGAAATTTATCTACTAGGTATGTAAATAACAGAAAAAAGTATAAGGTGTTTTAGTAATGGAAATGTATCTATTAGGTATGTAAAAAAACAGAAAAAGTATCTAAAAGGTGTTTCAGTAATGGAAAATTATCTATTTGGTATGTAAATAACAGGAAAAAGTATTTAAAGGATGTCAATAACAAAAAAGTATCTATAAGGTGTTTTAGTAATGGAAATTTATCTATTAGGTATGTAAAAAATAAAAAAGTATCAATAAGGTGTTTTAGTAATAGAAATTTATCTATTAGGTATGTAAAAAAACAGAAAAAGTATCTATAAGGTGTTTCAGTAATAGAAATTTATCTATTAGGTATGTAAAAAACAGAAAAAAAGTATCTATAAGATGTTTTAATAATGGAAATTTATTAAGTATTCAAATAACAGAAAAAAGTATCTATAAGGTATTTAGTAATGGAAATGTATCTATTAGGTATGTAAAAAAAACAGAAAAAAGTATCTATAAGGTGTTTTAGCAATAGAAAATTATCTATTTGGTATGTAAATAACAGGAAAAAGTAGCTAAAGGATGTCAATAACAAAAAAGTATCTATAAGGTGTGTCAGTAATGGAAATAAAGTATCTATAAGGTGTGTCAATAATGGAAAAAGTAGCAATAAGGTGTCAGTAACAGAAAAAAGTGTATATAAGGTATGCCAATAATGGAAAGGTCTGTCTATAAAGTGCATCAGTAATGGAAAAAGTATCCATGAAGTGTCTGTCAATAATAGAAAAAAATATGTATAAGGAGTGTTAATAATGAAAGAAAGCATTTAAAAAGTGTGTCAATAACAGGAAAAAGTATCTACAAGTTGTGTCCATAAAAGAAAATAAGTATCTATAATGTGTGTCAATAGCAAAAACGAAGTATCCATAAAGTGTGTCAATAACAGTAAAAAGGTATCTATAAAGTGTGTCAATTAACAGAAAATAAGTATCTATGAAGTGTCAATAACAGAAAAGAAGTATCTATAAAGTGTCAAAAACAGAAAATAAGTATCTATGAAGTGTCAATAACAGAAAAGAAGTATCTATAAAGTGTCAATTAACAGAAAATAAGTATCTATGAAGTGTCAATAACAGAAAAAAAGTATCTATAAAGTGTCAATAACAGAAAATAAGTATCTATAAGGTCTGGCACTAACAGAAAAGAAGTATCCAAAAAGTGTGTGAATAATAGAAAAAGGTATCTATAAAGTGTGTCAATAATAGAAAAAAGTATCTAGAAAGTGTGCCAATAACAGAAAATAAGTATCTAAAAAGTATTAATAACAGAAAAGAAGTATCTATAAAGTGTGTGTCAATAACAGATAAAATGTACCCAGAAAGTGTTTCATTAACAAAAAAGGGGTATTAAATGTGTGTCAATTATAGAAAAAATATATATATAAAGTGTGCCAATAACAAAAAAAGAAGTATCTATAGAGTATCAATAACAGGAAAGAAGTATCGATAAGGCGTGTCAATAACAGAGAAGAGAAAAGAAGTATATGTAAAATGTGTCAATAACAGAAAAGAAGTATCTATGAAGTGTCAATAACAGAAAAATCTATCTATAAAGTGTGTCAATTAACAGAAAAGGTATCAATAAAGACAACATATGTGCTGGCATATCAGGGTCTATGTTGTTTGTTTTATTCAATACTCCTAACAAACTGCATAGACCCAGATCTGCCATCACATTATGCAATGGCAGATCTGGGTCTGTGTAGTCTGCGGTCGGACTTGTCTTACAAGCATCATATATGGTATATAAATAGAAACTGATTAGTTAAACATTAATTGTATTTTTCCTACTTTTTGTATACAAGATGCAATCATGTAAAAAAATATTATCACCATGAAGAGCCATATCAGGATATATTTAGATAAGTTATTTATACTGATGCCAAAGAAGCATTTTGTGACAAATAAATAAGTGAAAACTGTACAATCACATATGTGAAGACACTGTTTAAGCTGAAGTACTTTGACTTGCAACAATTTGCTTGCTATAAAGTTACGTCCTCAGCCACTGCCATGCTGAATATTATGGAGCTTTCGTAACATTTGGGGCTGATTGTTCTTGTCTCTTCAAAATGAAAATCACATGCACTTGTAGCCAATTTAATTTAATTAAATTTGGATGTGTTGATTATTATGTAAAGACTTGATGACTTTGATATGGCAAGTCCTTCTCTGCACCATGTTCTTTATCAACTTGCTGTTTTCAAGAGCACCTGGATGACAATGAATAGAATGGCAACATTGTGATCAATGTGACCATTCAGAATTTGACATTGCCATTACCTTGAGAGTGGAAGTTTGAATTTCAGGTGATTTAGTAGGTCTGACTAATTACAGACTAATTAAATGTTTCTTTACAAAATAAATATTTTAATACCAATTTTTCATTCTATGAAGCACTCCAGCTCAGAATGTTCAATTATTCATTTCAGCTGTATAAATCTTCTGCTTCCTTTGGTCATTGGCTTTTTTTTCTTGGACTTGTTTTCTGTATAATTACTTGCAGGGTGGCGAGGTGCAGAAGGCAATATAGGATCTTGTAAACTTACAATGGAAAATAATACTGGGATATATGATGTGTGTGTCTGTCTGTCTGTCTGTATATGTATGTATAAGATTTAACACCACATCAGCACACTCCTGGCTATAAAATGCAGAGTAAGTCTAGATATCCCTCTCGCCCCCCTTAAAAAAGCATACAAAACATAAATTAAGGCAAAAAAGGCAAAACCCATTTTTGAAAAGTCTATTTTTTAAATATAAACCACACTTTTAAATGTCAAAGGCCTTGTCAGCTGGAACATCATCATGGAATACATCCAGGTCAAAATGGTTGCCCAGTCACCTTCTACAACATTCTGGAGGGTGCATCCTGTTCAAAGCCCACAAGGGAAGGTGTATGACATAAAGAAAATTTTCTTGTCCACAGTTTATATCAGGTTCATTTTATCTTAATATCATAAAGTACAATATATCATTTATCATTATGACAAATCCAAACAATGTATCCATATTTCCAAACAAAAATAAAATACCTCCTAACGATTATGACTTCAATCCAATCCTGCATATTACTTTTCAAAACTTTGTCTCTTACCTTTGAGATTGTGGTGATCTCATAACTCCCTGAACAACTTTTGTCTAGTCTCATGGCTTGCTTAAAGTGGTCTGACGCATCATAGAAAAACTTGGCATCCTTGATGTGATCATACGGTTCTCCCTGATCAGTGTCCTCTGGTGAAGGGAAGGAAAGGTATCTACTCTCACCTGGAATCATCAAGAGCTTTATTTAACTACACAAACTAAGTAACAGTGTCTTTCTGTCAGAAATGTAATTCTCTGAACCAAACTGAGAAACTTTTTGATTTTGTCTCATCTAACACAATCACATCATTGCTGCAAAATCTGACCTTCACTCAAGGTCAAAAGGTTGAGTGTGCATGTTTCAGAATAATTGTCTTAGCTTCATTCTAAATCATCCTAAGGAGGAACAAATTCTTCAATGGGCAAAGGAAAAACAAACATATGAAAACCTTTAACCAAACCGTAATGCTAAGTTTCTATGACTGTGACCTTGACCCAAGGTCAAACAAACAAATATGCAAGTAACAGAATGAATTGTCTTTGTTTCACAATGATTCATACCTATGGCTGTGACCTTGACACCAAGTAAAGGTGCAAGAGTATACTGCAAAATAAATTGTCGTAGCTTTATAATTCACCCCAAGTATGAGTACTGAGTATGACAAGATGTGTCAGCTGTTTTTTTTTGCTGTCAATTGATAACCCCTTCAGTTAATATACACATTAAGGTGTGTAATTAATCCATTCAAACACCTACTTTTTAGTTTAGTACATGTACAACATTTCTTAGTTCCAACTTGAATGTTTTATAATTTGTTTGCTTAAAAACATATTATGGTGTTCTAAATTTGTCTCTACTATTAAAAATTATTAAAAATTTTGATAATATGGTACCCATAAAAGTGGAGGGACTGGATATTTAGGTTAAATATGGTAACTACCAAAATCCATGAATGACCCTTTTTTTCCTCTCATTCTGTATATGTGTGATTTAGTTTGCGCATGAGAGAAGCTATGTGGGATATGCCCATCCCACGAGTGTACTCACTAACACTTTAGATGACATAATTATGCTTAAGACCCCATTAATGACTGCAATGTTTCTCCCATTTTTAGCACTGAAACTTACCTCTTGCCAGCCAGAAAGCAGTTATGCATGTTTACAACAAATTTTTGTCTAAAGCGAAATTGTATATTCTCTAATTTAAAAATACTGTGTTAATAAAGCTACATCCATAACAATCACATGCTATCTTTCTTTTTAAAACACCATTTTCCCATTGAGAGATGAGACAAAAATAATCCATCATATCATTTTCAATTACCAAAGCACATCTTCAAGATCAGAATTTATGGGCACTCAGCAGAGTCTCATTCCTGCTCACAAATTCTGACCTTAAGATGGGATTTCCCCATCCAACAGCATTGCATATAATGGAATCTATTATTTACTGAAACCTTTCAATGCCCATAAAGCACACTGTAATTTCTTGTAAAGGCTGCAAAAGCCAAGATTCACATATACTGACAACAAGTTATCTGTCTTCTTTCCCCTGAGGGCCCCAAGAGGCCGAGTGGTCTAAAACGCTCACCATTACGGATCACTGCTATCCCACCTCTGTCTGCATTGGTTCGAGTCTCGGATTCAGTTCATGTGATTATGTGTGAAAGCTTGCCAGTAGCTTCTCGTGGGTCAGTGGTTCTTTCTGAAGGTTTTCCCAGGTTCTTCCTCCACCATTTATACTGGCCGCCATGTATAGCCTATCTTGTGCTGAAAAATGGCGTTAAACCCTACAACAACAACAACAACAATTCTTTCCCCTGATTTGTATGAGTTCTATCTTGCTTTCCTTGCATTTTATTATTGTGACCTGAAGTTACGTTTGGAATAAATCATTAATCATCTTAAACTGCTAAAAATTGTGTACCATATACGATGAAGCAAAGGTCATGAGATGGAGTGAATGTAATCATTTATTTAATTCTATGTGATGAAGAATATGTATCAGCCAAAAGAATCAGATGAGCTGACCAATATGTGTCCAACAGTATACATACCCACAATGGTCAGTGTGGAGTGACTGTCTGAGTCACTGTCCTCCCTTGGGGGTTTCTTCTTCCTGAGAGATAGGTCCATTCGGTCCAGCTGTCTCTGAAGATCATCAATCAGTTCCTCTGTGCTTATCTCATCATCTGAAGGGAAAGAATATTTGTCAGGTTGACAAAGGTGTATAGGGGTTACTTCCCCCTGCCAAGCTTCCAACAAGTCCTGCCTCTGCCATCTAATTTCCTCCCAACTTTCCTTTCTACTTAGCAACATTTATATTCCTAGATGCAAATCTCCAAAGAAACTCATGACAACAGTTTATTTTTCACTAATCATAATAATAATAAAAACAACAACCGCAATAATAATAATAATAATAATAATAATAATAATAATAATGTACCACTTTACACCTAAGCTGCATTAATGATCTACACTGGAGTGTTGTTTATACCTCAAAAAAGCTAATAAGAAAACATTTAATATTTCATTGTGGCACAAAATAATTTATTACTGGTCTGGAGAAAGGTGCATTGAAAACCTCACTTGGTTACACCTGTACATGTGGTGGGTCTGCAAGCACCCTGAATACAAGCAGCTAGACCCATAATTATTACTCAGTTTAAATTTCAAAACGTTTATTCAAATTATTTTGCTGATACGCACTGCAGCAAGTAATGTATTCATTGTAAGCAAACATTCAAATGTGTAATTATTTAGTTAGGTAATTTCTAGAAATTTTCACATGAAGCTTTCAATATTGTAGCAAGGTATCTTTGCAGACTTTGTAAATAGTTTCCAAAGCTAGCCTGTTAAGTGATAGAGATCACATTAGGCCAGTGTTTGTCTAATGGCACCATAATAATGGAGAAATGATCTGATAAGGACAGAGGCTGGCTGGTGCATGTTGTTTAGGGAATTATACTGTTATTGGCTTAAGAAGTACAGTTAATGACCATGTGATCTTGGAAAAGATTGTAATATGTCACTGTCAGGAAAACTATAGGGAGTATAGAAAAATCAGAGAAAATCTAGAAGTTTAGTCAGTATAAAGGAGTCCATGGTAAGATCTAGACTGGGTTGCATGCTACAATATGTAGATTTAAGAACAAAAAACATGACCAATTTAAATGACCAAAAAGCAGCTTACCTGGAGATTCTAATAAATCACTATTGGTCTTACATGAAGTTTTAGCTGTAGATAGACGATGTTCCAGAAACTCTTTTTCTGAAAATATTTAAAATTATTTGTAAAACATGTGCAAACTCAGAATATTCACTGTAACTTAAAAATTGAGAACGAATTCAGTTACTGTATTTTCAAAATAAAGTTCTACAAGTCTGTAATTTTAGTCACGTTTCAAAGCCTTAAATCTCTAACAATATATTCTATGTTTCATTTGTCAAAATTAATGATATCTTCAAGGTGATTGCACAGATATGTCAGTGCAACAGGCAGAAAAACCCTCCAGTATTTAAAATGTAATCTAAACAACATCAGCTTAACCTTGCACCTTCGGATAATACCCAGTGTCAAAATGTTGAGTGAATGTGTGTCAGAATGAATGGTCTTAGATTCAAAATGATTCATCATAAGCATGAAGAAAATCCTGGGGGTTTAGTAACTATATGCAACCAAAATGATAATAAAAATTTTCTAAGTGACCTTGAAATATTGGCTCAACAAAAAATGCCTTACAAAAATGATATACAGAGTATAAATTACAAATGAAAGAAATGTTCTGAATTATTTTGTAATAATATGACTGTGTACAGATAACATCTGAAGAACAATTTTCATATCTGTAACTTTTTTATCAATAAACAAAACAAAAAAACCCACTGAGTATATTTTCTTTCATTTAAATCAACAGTTTTAAATTTTTTGATCAATTTATTTCAATATCCTATGACTTTTATAAATTCCTGAGCAATACAGTCATAAGAATACTAGTTTTACCAACAGCATCAATATTTTTACTCTATTTTATTTAGAAAAAATGCACATAATCATATTAAAAAAAGGGTATTGCAAATGTACAAATCATGTTGCTCTGGAGTTTTCACACTTTGCACAGGGCTAAAATTTAAAGAAATGGTGATCTGCAGATTTCAACATTATTAATTAAATTACAAAAAGAAATATGTGTTTCTTAGGGAGACTGTAATGAATATAGTTTTTCTTTATTTAAATCTTTAAATGATAGGGATTGATTTGGATTTGAGAGTATATAGAAAGCCTAACTTCTGATGTGCATAACTTTGAAAGAAACTTGATAGCTCTGCATGACTTGGCCATTTTAATTTCGTAACTTCAGAGGTAAATTATTAAAAATGTGCTGCTAACTTTTTTCATATATTTTTATACATTAAAATGTTATATGTATACTATCAGAAAATAGCATTGTATACAGTGTAGAAACAATTTACTTATTGTAAACTGAGGAGTTGTACAGCAAACAAATTTGCCCTGAATCTTCACCTCTTTGAGTAATGTCCCAAAATCCTGGTGCAGAACCCTTTGTCTACGAAACAATGTTCACATCAAATTGCATAAGAATATACTGAATGTTTCACGCACTATGCTGATTACAAGCAACAGCCCATGCAAAGATGATTGACAAGGTGCATAACTCTGTTCAGACATGGCCAAACCTATTAAAAGACATGTACATGTTAAGTCTATGAGACAATGTTCATACCAAATTGCATCAAATTATGTTGAATAGTTTTTGAGATATGCCAGTTATAAGCAACACCCCATATGAAGATATGAAGTTAATTATCAAGGACCATAACTATATCCAAAATTGAACTGAGAAAAAAAAAATCCATGTGAGGCACATTGTCAAGGACCATAACTCTATCCAAAATTGAACTGAGAAGAAAATCATACAAGGTGCATTTAGGTCTATAAGACAATGTTCGTACCAAGTTGCATCTTAATATACTGAATATTTCTTGACACTTTGCTTCTTAAAAGCAACATTGCGCATGAAGATATAAAGTTAATTGTCAAGGGCCATAACTATCCAAAATAGAGCTCAAAAAAACAAAACTCCAAAAGGTATATATCTAGGTCTGAGACACAATGTTAATACCATACTGCATAAAAATGTGTAGACTTTTTCTTGAGCTGTATTAGTAACATGCAACATCCTATGTAGAGATACAAATTTAATTGTCAAGGGCCATAACTCTATCCAGAATGGAGTTGACAAGACTAAACCAATTAAAAGGCATATCTAGATCTATGAGACAATTTACCAACCAAATTACATCAAAATATGTTGACTAATTCATGCACTATCCTGGTTACAAGGATCTGCTTTAGGGGACATTTTAAATTAATTAAAAATGAGCAATAACTCCCTCAAAAATTGATCTAAAAATATTAAAGCTTTAAAGGCCACATTCACCTGTAATAGGTATTTTAATACTAAATTAGGCATTTAGTGTAAGGGTTGCAAAACTCTGGTGATTACAAGAATTGTTTAATGGACAGACAGAAGATGTGATTACTACAGGACTCCACACTTTTATGTTGGGTCCCTAAAATCATCAAGATTGACTGAAGGCATAGTTTATAGTTACAAAGTGTACAAGATTCATTAGTCTCCTAAGGTGTGCATCTGCACTTCCTTTTCAAATCTTAGTATACAAATATTTACCACTATGTGCCATTTAATGACTTTTGGGTGCACAGGGACAAAACTGAATGCATTGTGAATGTAGACCACCCTAAGCCACCCATATTTTATTAAATCCTGCAGGTGGGTGATGTTCTTACATCTAACATAAACAAGTAATAGATTTCTAAAATTCAGAAACATCGACTAAACTACATATAATAAAAAACATTTCATGACAAACTATTCTGTCAAATGAATCTGAAGGTAAAAATAATAAAAAAATATACAAAAATCAAATCTGTATTATTTAAGATAAAAAGCACTGAAAAACTTAAGTTTTATATTAAAAAATCAAAAACTCCAATCAATCATATAATCCTTAGAAATTAATTGAATTATGATAGACAATCCTTTCTGCTCTGAATGGTTTATCTACAGTAAAGTAGGGCATGTTTTGAAAGACCTCCCCTTCTGCCAAATAATAAAGGTCTCTCAAGACAGGTGATCTCTCATGACAGGTCATAACACTACATAATCAATAAACCTGTGCATTGAGAACCAGATCTCTCAAGATAGGTGGTCTCTCATAGCTTAGGTCAAGATAAGTTTTATTGGATTAACAGAGGACAAAACATTATCTATGAAACTGATAAAATCAACAAATGGTCATGTTCTGATATTTTTCAGCTTGTTCTGCTAAGAATCATTTTTGCTTTGTCCCTATATTTTCAGACATAAACAAATACCTATTTTGGCAACAGAAACATTTAGGGTACAGACTGTAAAACAGTAAGGATATATTTTTGATGAAAACATCTATAGTTTTGGCGATAAAACATAAAAGAAATCCTCTACATAACTTTATGGAATCCTGCATATAACTTGATAGAAATCCCCCACATAAATTGATAAAAATCTCCCACATACCTTGATAGAAATCCCACACATAATTTGATAGAAAATCCCCTACATAATTTGACAGAAATCCCTCACTCAACTTGATAGAAATCCAACACAACTTGACAGAATAATTTGATGGAAATCCCCTTCATAATTTAATAGAAATCCCTACACATTTTGATAGAAATCCAACATGTAGTTTGATAGAAATCCCACAAATAACTTGATAGAAATCACACACACAATAGGAATCCTCCACCTAACCTGATAGAAATCCAACATGTAATTTGATAAAAAAAAACAACTATATATAACTTGATAGAAAACCCATACATAATTTGATATAGATAAAATGATGAATAACACAACGGCATTATATTATATCACCTTATGATTGAAAGTTTTTAACAGCATTAAATTTGACAGCAAATTAAATGTGCCAAACCAAAAAGGAAATGCTAATAATTTTCAAGTCATATAACTTAATATTACATTTTAAGTAAAGGAGTATTAGCAACTTTCAAGATCTCAGCCTGAAAATTTCATAGTCAGATAAGATAAAATAGGATCTATTCTGAGTTGGCATCATTAAGTTTATTATAAAGTCATGACATCTCTACCGAGACAGGAGCCTGGTCTCACATATTGTTTTGAATATGTCACTTCTTCAGGCAGGTCAGAAAGTATGCAGGTAGTTTTGGGGGGTATACTGTTTTCTCTCTTTCACCCTTCTATCATCAAGATAGAATTAAACAACTTAAGGACAAATCTGTTTACACAACTTACTTCACTATCAAAATTTTAGACAGTTTATTCCTAAGCTACAAGAAATTCAAAGAAATATTTTTTTAAAAATTACCTTTATATGAGGAGACTGAGTTCCAAAGTGGAAAATCCTGTAACTTATGCTACCATTTATGTACATGAAGACTAGTTGATCTGTTTTAAAGATATATAAAATAACCCCACCCAGATAGGTGTATACACACCTATGACCTACACCCTATTAACATTGGGAATATGTTTATTCAAATGAAATCTGCTTCTGGCTGTGTCTCTCAAGAAAAGAAAAACAACTTTAATACAGATACGGGATTCATTGGCTTTGTAAAATAACAACTCATAATAGCATATTTACTATGCTTTAATTTGAAATATCTGATGCAAACATAAGTCCCATACGATATTATGAACAGGTGAGTAACATTTACTTTCACACAATGACAGTGGGCCTACAGATCAAATAGTAGAACTATTTGTCAAATGCCTACAATACATTATTTGTCCAACTGAGTGTTTGAATAAAAGAGTGAAAGGATTTGAAGGTCAGTCAAGCCTGAAATGTTTATAGCCTTTTAAATACAGGACTTTCAGAATTTCCAAATGAATGTTAAAATTGCACTGCAAAAGTAATACATAAAAAGGCAATACACATTTCACACTTGACTGACTTTCAAATCCTTTCACCATTTTCATTGAAACTCTCAGTTGGACAAATATTCCTAAACCGAATGTGGTAATGCAACAATTCATTGAAGATATAGGTGTATCCAATAATATAAATGTACATTAATCATATCTGATGTATATATATATTAATCATATCTGATCTACATGTATATTAATCATATCTGATGTATATATACATTAATCATATCTGATGTACCGCTCCGGTGACCTTAGAGGTTAGAGTGTCCACCTTGGATGTGGGAGGTCGCAGGTTCAAATCCCAGCCAAATCATACCAAATTCTTACAGAATAGTACTAGGAGCTGCCTAGCTTGTGCTCAGCATTGATAGGTTGGTGTTAGGACTGGTCAGCCTGGTGTCAGGCTAATGTGACTGAGTGGAAAATGATGCCACATGTCTGTGGCATTATGCCCCAGTGCTAGACATCACTATAAACTGTTACACTGCAGACATTGTAGTGATATGACTATAACTGATAAAGCTACATTAAAAGTCTAAATCACACACACACATATCGTATGTAAATGTACATTAATCATATCTGAAGTGCATGTACACTGATCATATCTGATGTACATGTATATTAGTCATATTTGATGTTCATATATATTAGTCATATCTGATTTACATGCATATTAGTCATATTGTATAGGTTCAAATATTGTTTACACCAAATTCTGAATGTATGTGGGTTTCAAATTTTAATACTAGTTGAACTCATTAAATTTTAGAAATATTTTGCATTCCGCTTTATTTCTGATTCCTGAAAAATGGTACTATATAGTCATATTTAAGGCTAGGTTCCATTTCATGGAAACCACGATGGTTTCAAAAAATTTTATTGATACAATCATTTGTCATAAGTAACAAAACAATTATTATCTATGCTCCTTTATCTGCTATTTGAATTCCATTATTAAAAATAAAAATATTACAAGTTCAGACACTTTGAGACTGAATAGTTTTATGGAGGTATTAGAAGAATTGCAGAATTTGAGAAGTTTCTGAGAGACCTCTCAATTCTATTCTCACATATAAAATGGGTCCAACTGCAAACTGTATACACCCACATCTGGGTCTATGTAGACTGCAGTTGGATCTGACTTACAAGGAAGTATATATGGTTCCCATACATGCTTCATTTCATCTAGTTCTAGAAGTCCTAAACTTTTTCCAAGAAATTTATATTTTTTGCCTCAGACATAACCAGGTTGAGATCCTTCTGGCCTTTGCTCTACAAATAAATAGATTCATGTGTGACAGTATGTTACAAAAAGGCTTAACAATAGACACTGGTTCTACCCTTTACAGCTCCTCCATGTACACAGGTAAAGTTGTCTCTTTTAATATACAGGTATAGTCATGGATCTCATTACAAAAGGTGTAACAATTGCTATGAGTCTATACTCTTAAAAAAGTAACAGAAAAGAGTGAAAAGCAACAAGCTTTGTAAAATTCAACAAATAATTTATTTCCCTAGAATGAAATTGTGAAAAAAGGAACTTAAGGTATTGCAAATTAAATCCAAGAATTACAGATACAAGTCCAAATAATTAAAGTTCTGAATAAACTTTAGTGGAAATCCAAATTAAATTCAACACTGAAGGTGCTGATGTGCCTGTTTTGGCTTGTATCGTGGTGTTGAACCAATGGTCTTTTGTTGAATCGCTGTAATATAATTCCAGGTTTGAATTCACTATAAATCACAGTGAATGCCTCTGTCCAAGAATATAATTTTTTATGAGCACTCTGTATTTCCAGAGAAGAATTATTTCAATTAAATAATTTGAAGAAATAAATTCCAGCCCAAATGAATTACTGGACACAACATAATAAAATTTATTCTGCCGAGATCTTAAAGCACGAATAACAGATTTTCAGAAAAATATCAGTTATATGACAAATTATGATGAAAAACAAAACCCTGGATGAAGATCAAAAGTTCATTGTTTTAGAAGGATTAGAAGTTTGTTACCATAAGATATGTGACAGAAATCATGCAGTCCAAGTAAAATTATATAAAAAAATACAATGTCCTTGACTCAGCTTACGAGAATGATCCTCACTCAGAGAAAAATAAGTTGCCTACAAAATTGTCACTGATTTTGGACAAGGTCAGCAACTAGATACAATGTTGGTTACCCACAACATTTAATGAAATAAAAAAAATGAAAGAAAGCTAACAAACAATGCAAATTAAATATACATAACACAACATTTACCGATTCTGTCACTTTAAAACTGCTCATTATATACAAGTGGTCTTTTATAATACACAGGTACAGTGTATAGTCATAAATAACATTACAAAAAGGTATAATACACACTGGTTCTGTCCCTTTAAAGTCCTTTAATATGCACTGGTAAAGTGGTCCTTAATAATACATGGGTAAAGTCAAGATACATTATATTGACCTGAAGTGCTTCTATCATTGCTACTTATTTTATACAAATATCAATTATAAATGGGGGAGGGGAGTGCAGTTTTAGCAAAGAATCATAACTGAATGACTAGAATAAAAGTAGAATTGTAAGTATGTTTGATTGTTGAAGTAAATTGTTATATTAATGTGAACAGTCAGTAAAATAGCTCCAATGAGCTATGTTTCTTATTCTGTAATGTGTGTCTATGTCTACTCTTGATTTCTGTGTTTTTCTGATACATGCTATGATATCCTTTTGTTTATGTTTACACTTGAGTTTTGTTTTGCTGATACATGCTATTATATCATTTAGTCTGTTACACTTGAGTTTAGTTTTGCTGATACATTCTATTATATCCTCTGTCTATGTTTACACTTGAGTTTTGTTTTGTTGATACATGCTATTATATCATTTTGTCTATGTTTACACTTGAGTTTTGTTTTGCTGACACATGCTATTATATCCTTTTGTCTATGTTTACACTTGAGTTTTGTTTTGTTGATACATGCTATTATATCATTTTGTCTATGTTTACACTTGAGTTTTGTTTTGCTGATACATGCTATTATATCCTTTTGTCTATGTTTACACTTGAGTTTTGTTTTGCTGATACATGCTATTATATCATTTTGTCTATGTTTACACTTGAGTTTTGTTTTGCTGATACATTCTATTATATCATTTAGTCTGTTTACACTTGAGTTCAGTTTTGCTGATACATTCTATTATATCCTCTGTCTATGTTTACACTTGAGTTTTGTTTTGTTGATACATGCTATTATATCCTTTTGTCTATGTTTACACTTGAGTTTTGTTTTGCTGATACATGCTATTATATCCTTTTGTCTAAGTTTACACTTGAGTTTTGTTTTGCTGATACATGCTATTATATCATTTAGTCTGTTACACTTGAGTTTAGTTTTGCTGATACATTCTATTATATCCTCTGTCTATGTTTACACTTGAGTTTTGTTTTGTTGATACATGCTATTATATCCTTTTGTCTATGTTTACACTTGAGTTTTGTTTTGCTGATACATGCTATTATATCCTTATGTCTAAGTTTACACTTGAGTTTTGTTTTGCTGATACATGCTATTATATCATTTAGTCTGTTACACTTGAGTTTAGTTTTGCTGATACATTCTATTATATCCTCTGTCTATGTTTACACTTGAGTTTTGTTTTGTTGATACATGCTATTATATCCTTTTGTCTATGTTTACACTTGAGTTTTGTTTTGCTGATACATGCTATTATATCCTTTTGTATATGTTTACACTTGAGTTTTGTTTTGCTGATACATGCTATTATATCCTTTTGTCTATGTTTACACCTGAGTTTTGTGTTTTGATGATAAATGCTATTACATCCTTAAATGCTGAATTTTTAAAGTTTTGCTGATACGTGCTTTCATGCCCTTAAATACTCTCTTTTTGAGTTTTACTGATACATGTTCTTATATTTTTAAATACTCTGTTTTGGGGGTTTTGCTGATGTATGCTTTCATATAATTACCGTAAACACTATATTCATGAGATTTTTGTTTAATTTCACCATTAAGATACAACCTTTCTTGTAAGATACTTTGGGAGAACTATGGCCTCTTTTATAATTTTATGACACTTGTGTGGCTCACATCAACAATACTGTGTATACATTTTTTATATATGACACATATGGATAATTCTGCCTAGGGAATACTGAGATAGATAGAGAAATTTACAAAGAAAGGCACACTGCCATGAATACTGAGATAGAGAAATTTACAAAGAAAGGCACACTGCCATGAATACTGAGATAGAGAAATTTACAAACAAAGGCACACTGCCGTGAATAATGAGATAGAGATTTACAAAGAAAGGCACACTGACATGAATACTGAGATAGAGAAATTTACAAAGAAAGGCACACTGCCATAAAATGTGCACCTTTACTCTACTAATACATGTATCTGCTATCATTTGCACAACTAGTCCTTCCATACAAACCAGTATTTATAATAACCTATAAAATATAAATAACGTAAAAAATTATATCATCCATTTTCACATGCTTTCGGTAAAAATTATAGCAATAAAGACTCCGTTGACAAATTGTAGGCTTCTGGTGTGCATTTTGTGGTGAAATCCATTAAAATATTATACTCTGCATTCTTATACAAGAGCCATATATTTTGTGGTCCAATCCGTTCAATTCGTATATACTGCATTCTTGAACAAGAGTCATGTATTTTGTGCTCAAATCAATTCAAATCATATCGACTGCATCCTTGTCTAAGAGCCATGTATTTTGTGGTAATCCATTCAAATCTTATAAAATGTACTCTTATACAAGAGCCATTTATTCTGTGGTCCAATCCATTCAAAACTTATTTGCAGCATTCTTATACAAGTGCCATGCATTTTGTGGTGGAAGCCATTCAAATATTATTGACTGCATTCTTGTACAAGAGTCATTATTTTGTGGTCTAATCCATTCAAATCTTATTGACTGCATTCTTTTGCAAGTGCCATGCATGTCAAAGCACAGATTATGCTTTCTTTCGGGGAATCAAACTTAAGGACTTTCATGAATTGCCAGGTGTAAACAAATGCATCTACAGATTATTATAAAAATAACTTATACATCATCAGCCTTGTTTATGTCTTTTAAATCAAATACTCTTTTTAAAAAAAAACTGCATCCTCCTTATACCAGCATGCACTCCAGATATATTGTATAATTCATAAATGCATTTTAGCAACAGATTCAATTACATGTATTAAAATTGGTCTGCAACCATAACAATCTTACAAAAATATCAAAATCCAAAAATGCCATCTCTCAGTCACAAATTCATTTATTAAATAAAGCAACTATCATTGTTTTATTTCCAATTTTATTTTATAATGCATGGTTTTAAAAATTAATTTATGGCAAAATTAAAGACCCTTTTTCCCTGAGTGATGCCAGGAGAATGGCCCACAACATGGACTCAATCCTTGGTCATCATGCTCTCCAAGAAAGGAAACCTACAACTATGCCAAAACTACAGAACCATCAGCTTGATCAGTCACCCGAGCAAAGTCATGTTGATGATAATTCTCAACTGACTTTAGCCTCAAGCAGAGAAAATTATTGCTGAACAGCAGGCAGGCTTCTGAGCTGGAAGGAGCACCACAGAACAAATCTTCAATCTCAGACTCCTTTGCAAGAAATACCTTCAGCATCATCAGTATCTATACCACATCTTTATAGATTCAGAAAGGCCTTTGATAAGGCTTTGATTGAGTACCTCTATGACAAAGCCACCAGTGCTGTAAACATCAATGGCAGCAGAAGAGATCAGTTTCGAACAACAGTTGGAGTCAGACAGGGATGTATACTGTCACCTACACTCTTCAACATTTTCCTGGAAAAGATCAATGCCTTGCATGACCACAAGGGCACTGTCAGCATTGGAGGAAGAACAATCACCAACCTTTGCTTTGCAGATGATATTGATGGTTTAGCAGGTGATGAAAAAGAACTGGCTGACTTGGTAGAGTGCCATGACACAACCTCCACAGCATACGGTATGGAGATTAGCGCCAAAAAAAACAAACTCATGACAAACAACACCAATGGCATCAGTACAGAAATAAAGGTCAGTGGACAGAAGCTGGAAAGAGTCACAAGCTTCAAGTACTTGGAATCAATTATCACAGATGAGGGCTCCAAACCAGAACTAACAGCAATAACAAGGTTGAGACCAATATGGAAAGATACCAACATTGCTTTTGGTTCCAAAATAAGGCTGATGCACTCGATTGTCATATCCACCTTTCTGTATGCTTGTGAAACATGGACACTCACATCAGATCTACAAAGAAGGATTCAAACCTTCAAAATGAGATGCTTCTGCAAGATCTTGGGCATCTCATACACTGACCATGTAACCAACAAAGAAGTCCACAACAGGATCCAATGAGCCATTGGATCCTATAAAGACCTCTTGACCACTGTAAAAAGTGCAAACTGAAGTGGTACGGTCAGATCTAAAGATCATCTGGACTGGCAAAAACAATCTTGCAAGGCACAGTGTGAGGGTGCAGAAGAAGAGGCAGACAGAAAAAGAGGTGGGAAGAGAACATTAAGGAGTGGACAGGCATGGGATCTGGAGATTCCCAAAGGGCAGTAGAGAACAGGGAAAGATGGAGAGAATTGGTTTTAAAGTCAACTGTGATGCCCCAACGATCTCTTGGGTTAAGGGATTGATGATGATGATGATGATGCCACCAAAAATTGCATCAGGATTTTATGAACATGTTTGCAGAAGGTGTCGACTGAGAAAGTGTGCTCTGTTGTTCAAAATGATGGAATGATTTGTTTACCTTGACAGGAGCAGGCTTTTGTAAGGAGAGAAAGAAAGTAGGAAGAAGCTGAAGCTTTGAATGACTGTTGCTAATATCATGGATGACAATCTCATGGAAAAAATTGCTTACAGACCCTAATTCTAATAATATGATTTAAATCTAGGTGCCTCGTAGACCAAACTTTTGCAAGAATGTACGATTAACATTAACAGTAGAATCATGATGAAAAGCAGCTAAGCAATGCAACAGTGAACAAAAGAAAAAAAGAATGACCCATGATTAAAACATGTAATTCTGCCATCATTTAATTTGAAGCACTGAACAAAACTTGACAAGCAGGATAAATTCTCACAAAGTTGAGATATTCAAGATAGTGGGAGGGGACACTGTTATAGTAAATAGTGGAGGGAAGTAGAAAACAATTTTGGTTTCCAAACTGCAAAAAGGGAAAAGTCAAGTGATGTAATTCCCTGCTCCTTTCCAGCCAGAGGTGGCCAGCTCAGTATTAATACTAAATTACTGCCAAAATAAAGAAAGAGCAAGTGGGTTCAAGAAACATTGGTGAATCTGAACTTCTTTCTAGATCTAAGCTTAAATTTATGTTGTCAAAACCTATATATGTATGTAAAACACTTAAATAGTAATGGTTGCTTCCATGTAGTAAATATTAATCAATTTTGTTATCAGAATATTAAATTGTGATGCATATCAAAAACTGGTATTCATCTTTAATTTCCTGTTTGAAAATATACCAAACATAATAAGCCTTTGACTTCTATAAATAGCTCTCAAACTCTCTCAAGTACATTGTGCATAGTGGGTTCAGGTAATTACTATGCTCATCTCCAAAACAAAGTTACAAGTATTTTTTTCTTATAATGCTTGAAAATGTACTAAGTCAATCACTGGCAATAACTCAGTAAAATATAGTCAAGATCATTCTAAGGGATCATGATTGCTCAGTGGTTAGAATGATAGATTCAAAAACCAAAGGTCACAGGTTTTAATCCTTCCCAACTCATCCCTAGTTAGCTGTTGAATTTTGGCATGATATTCTACTCCAAGAGCCTATGTATTACATAGTCTTGAATGTGTTATGTAGTCTTGAATGTGTTATGTACCATCAAAAGATGAAATACACAAAACAACTCTTTCTTGAATTGGATTGCATCCAAGATATTCATATCCAACATGACTGAAATAACAGAGACACAAGTGGGAGCTTTCACTCAGCAGACAATGATAGACAAGAGTTCCTTGAGTGGACAAAGACTCTACTGGCAAAAAGGTTTTCCAGGTATTCAAAATAATAAGATCATTTCTTTTTATTTAACTGCTGAGTGTTGAAACCATATTATAAGTAGATCACCACCACTTTAATTTAGAACAAAAATACACATCAAAAGCCGTCTTTTAGTGAAAGCCATATGTCAATATGGCTCTCCATTCAGGGGAAGCAGCAATAACAACATTTTCAAGATGGTCAACATGGCAGCCATACTGGATGTAAGATTGCAATTTTCATTTAATCACCAACCAGGCATCATAAGAGAAGTCTTTTGGTAATAATTATTTTGGTGAAAGTAGAATTACTGACTCAGTGGTTCATGTGCCAGACTTGAGACCAAAAGGATATGGGTTTTAGATTTATCATGGAATCAGCCACTGTTTGCTACAACACTGGTGTGTCCCTGAGCAAATAACTTTACTTCAATTGCCTTGGCACTAAATAACCTACTTGTGATGCTGTAACATAAAACAACAAACCTCACCACACGCCCATTTTGGGAAAACCCCATGTTGGTATGGCCATCCATTTAGAAGGAATAGCGATCACAAAATTTTCAAGATATCTATTATGATGGCCATAATGGCACCAGATTTGCACCATTTTCATTTAGGACCAAATAAACATCATAAGAAGTTTTTATGTGAAAACCTTATGTTGAAATCACTTTCCATTTAGGAGGAGTGGTGATAACAAAGGTTTCAAAATGGTTGCCATGTCACCCATACTGGAAGTGAGATCACCACCGTTTTCATTTAGGACCAACCAGAGAGCATAAAATTCTTGCAGAGAAGACTTCATTCTGATATGACCATCTATTTCGGAGGAGTATCTATAAAAATATAATTTTCAAGATGGCCACTGAGGTATTCATATTGAATGTTTGAGTAGCAATATTTTCATTTAGAACCAACTAGACATGAAATGAAGTCTCTTGTGTAAACTCCATGTTGATATGACTTTCCACTGCGGTGGAGTAATAATACAATTTTCAAGATGGTAGCTATATTGGATAACAGATTGGCAACATTTTCATTTAGGACCAAATAAACATCACAAGAAAAAAAACATGTCGATATGACCATCCATTCAGAAGAAGTAGCAATAACAAGATTTTCAAAATGGCCACTGTGTTGACCATATTGGATTTCATTGAGGACCAACTAAACATCATAAGAAGTCTTCTAGTGAAAGCCCCATGTCAATATAACTTTCCATTCAAGAGGCGCTGCAGTAACATGATTTGCCAGATGGCCACTGTAGTGGGAATACTGGATATCTAAGGGATACCAATTTCATTTATGACCAACTAGACTATGGGATGAAGGGGTATGTAAATTTCAACAGCAAATCCTCCAAACAGTTTAGGACGATTAGTGATAGATAACCTGTGCTACTGGATGGACAGAAAACAGATGATGGACATCAGGTCATCCCATAAACATTTCTGGTATTTAATCAGTACAGCTAAAGAAAGTCAAATCAAGTACCTTATATCCATCTTTCCTGCACCAGAACTACCTTGTTTAGGTTTCTGACATGAAACAAAATATCATATACAAAAAAAACACATTTTGAAAATGAATAGCTATAAAAGTATTTCTGAAAATTGCTGCTATTTTCCAATCATTTTTTGAATATAATCATTTCATCACTGGATGTATCAATAATCATGATATATTCCAGCCCATATACTGATACTGAAAGTTCCTGTCAATCACATCTCAATCAAAGATGTTGCTGGTAGGAGTGAAAAAAATCAAAAGTTTTCACGCTTCCACACAAATGTTCAGTACAATGCAAATACTCACAATTGGAAAAAGAGTCCAAGAACCAAGTCTGCAGCCCTACTTTATTGAACCTAACAAAAACCTGAGTAAGCTGTGTCTAAGAAAAACGTCTGCAACCCTATTTTATTGAGGTCAACAAGAAATTAAATAAATTGTGTCCGAGAACCAAGTCTGCAGCCATAAGTTTTTTAACCTAATAAAAAACTGAATTACCTGCTTCCAAAAAAAGTCTGCAGTCCAACTGTACTGCAAATGATGAGAAAAAGAGTGAGAACCAAGTCTGCAGTACCACTTTATCATGGCTGATGAGAAAATGATTAAGCTATGTCCAAGAACCAGTTTGCAGTCCTACTTTATTGTCAATGACAAGAAATAGAGTGAACTGTGTCCAAGAACCAAGTCTGCAGTCCTACTTTATTGTAGATGACAAGAGAAGAGTGAACTGTGTCCAAGAACCAAATCTGCAGTTCTACTTTATTGTGGATTACAAGAAATAGAATGAGTTCTGTCTAAGAACCAAGTCTACAGTCCTATTGTATTATGGATGACAAGAAATAGAATGAGTTGTTCCAAGAACCAAGTCTACAGTCCTATTGTATTATGGATGACAAGAAATAGAATGAGTTATTCCAAGAACCAAGTCTACAGTCCTATTGTATTATGGATGACAAGAAATAGAATGAGTTGTTCCAAGAACCAAGTCTACAGTCCTTTGTATTATGGATGACAAGAAATAGAATGAGTTCTGTCCAAGAACCAATTCTACAGTCCTTTGTATTATGGATGACAAGAAATAGAATGAGTTGTTCCAAGAACCAAGTCTACAGTCCTATTGTATTATGGATGACAAGAAATAGAATGAGTTGTTCCAAGAACCAAGTCTACAGTCCTATTGTATTATGGATGACAAGAAATAGAATGAGTTATTCCAAGAACCAAGTCTACAGTCCTATTGTATTATGGATGACAAGAAATAGAATGAGTTGTTCCAAGAACCAAGTCTACAGTCCTATTGTATTATGGATGACAAGAAATAGAACGAGTTCTGTCCAAGAACCAATTCTACAGTCCTTTGTATTAAGGATGACAAGAAATAGAATGAGTTGTTCCAAGAACCAAGTCTACAGTCCTATTGTATTATGGATGACAAGAAATAGAATGAGTTGTTCCAAGAACCAAGTCTACAGTCCTATTGTATTATGGATGACAAGAAACAGAGTGAGTTGTATCCAAGAACAAGGTCTACAGACCAATTGTATTGTGGATGACAAGAGAAAATAAATTGCTGAAACTGACCACTGTAGTACATAAAAGAAAGGAATCATATGATGCTGAATCTGGAGTTAAAATGTGTCACAAGTGTAGATTTTTGTATAAAAGAATCCATTGCTTGAAAAACATACCAATATATTCAGAGAAAATGTAATGCATTACTACTTACAAATGTATGTGCCATATTGATGCATTTTGCTGCAAAAACCCCCCAAAAGAAACCAAAATCTATTTCATGTCCCTCTTATTATGCTATGTCATTATCACGTAAGCAAAAATGGAATTCACTCACTGAGAACTCAAAATGCGCAGGTAGTGTATTTGAAGTTCACTCACTGAGAATTCAAAATGGGCAGTCTATATGAAATTCACTCACTGAAAATTCAAAAAGGGCAGTGTATTTGAAATTTATATACTGAGAATACAAAATGGGCAGTGTATTTGAAATTCACTCACTAAGAATTTAAAATGGGCAGTGTATTTAAAATTCACTCACTAAGAATTCAAAATGGGCAGTGTATTTGAAATTCACTCACTGAGAATTCAAAATGGGCCTGGCAGTGTATTTGAAATTTACTCACTGAGAATTCAAAATGGGCCTGGCAGTGTATTTGAAATGCATTCACTGAGAATTCACAATAGGCAGTCAATATGAAATTCACTCACTGAAAATTCAAAAAGGGCAGTGTATTTGAAATTCATTCACTGAGAATTTAAAATGGGCAGTTTATTTGAAATTCACTCACTGAGAATTCAAAATGGGTATGTATCTGAAATTCATGCGCTGAGAATTCAAAATGGACAGGCAGTTCATTTGAAATTTACACACTGAGAATTCAAAATGGGCAGTGTATCTGAAATTCATTCACTGAGAATTCACAACAGCCATTCTATTTGAAATTCACCCACTAAGAATTCAAAATGGGCAGTGCATTTGACATTCAGTCACAGACAATTCACATTGGGTGGTGTATATGAAATTCACTCACTGAGAACTCACAATGGGTAGTGCATGTGAAATTCACTCACTGAGAATTCACAATGGGTAGTACATTTGAAATTCACTCACAGATAATTTAGAATGGGCATTGTATTTGAAATTTGCTCACGAGAATTCATAATTAGCAGTCTATTTGAAATTCACTCACAGATAATTCAAAATGGGCAGTATATTTGAAATTCACTCACTGAGATTTCACTATGGGCAGTGTATTTAAAATGCACTCATTGAGAATTCACAATGGACAGTGTATTTTAAATTCAATGGGCAGTGTATTTAAAATTCACTTGCTGTGAATTCATAACAAGCAGTGTATTCACTAATTCACTAACTGAAATTCACTAATTGTGATTTCACAGGTGACCTCCATGGACAGGTTCACCTTTTAAGATCTGTTTTTGAACAAATACCATGCATCATATATTATTATTATTATTATTATTATTATTATTATTATTATTTTTATTTTTTTTTAATTTAGATTGTTTTAAGTGTACTATTCATAAAAATCATAAAATATGCATATGTGTTTTTCTTTCCAAAATTTGTCCCATTAAAAATTACTGTATCTGCTCACCTTAATTCATCATATAAATTAAATCATCACTTATTTAAAATAATCACCAATCTAAGTTTGTTTTGTGCACTATGACAAAACAATAATTTCATGTACTGATTGACTGCTTACATAAGACTGTAAAACAGAAAACTGTTTCTTTGGTCGGCCAACTTGTACAAATTAGGATTGGAAACAGTTGTTCATGCTTTGAAAATACCTGGATCAGCTAGCTATTCACTTCCTCAAGATCAAAAGACAGCCAGCTTATGTGAGAACCCTGTGATGAGCAGGAAATGAAAAGAAGCCATATATGGTTATCCTTTGTGATCCATAAACCAAAATTTCACCTGCCTTTACAGACAAGTTTTATATTATCAATGACCCCTGACCCTAATGAAAAGGGATGTAACTCAAATCTCTTTTCAAAGGTGAACTTTTTTCTTCAGAGATAGCTTTAATTCAAATGCAAATAGATAAACATGTCAAACTAAGCCTGTCACACTGGCACAGAAAGCAACTTCCATTTCTGATGTAATAACAAGACTGCGTTTCCCATCATCCAGCAAATGAATTACTTGGACTCTCTATCTTCATGATAAAAACTGCCCTGCTTTCAAATCTGACATATTAACACCCTTGAGTCACACTGTCATTTGGAGTTGGAGTGCAAGTGGGACATGAAATGTTTATAGTCATTTAAACAAATTTAACAACCTCTTTTTGTTTACACAGTTAAGAGATAAGTGGTTATCTTGGTCACATATAAACTCACTCTAGACTACAAATTGGTGATTATATTCTAAAGCATTCTGACATTATCACAAAAATTTAAAAGTTAAATGGGGAAAAGATAACTCAAAATATAAGAAGATTTTTTAGAGATTCTTTTTTTATTTTCACTGATTTTATCCACATCAAAAAGTAAAGTCAAAGGAATAAACTTATGACTGGAAGCAACATATTCCCATTATTTTAAAACCAGATAACTCTGAATCTCAGGACATTCATTCTGCATGTTATTTGGTGGATCAGATAGAACAGAATCCAGTTTCATCATTAATATCACATGGATAGAAAATCTACTGATCACATAAAGGAATGTTATAATTTCCCATCTCTAGCTTTCTGACATAGCAATTCAAGGTTTTAACAATTACAATACACTTCAATCTATACACTGGTCTAACTGACACAATAAACAGACACAATACAATATATACATGTGTAACTTTCACAATAAATAGACACAACAATATATACATCGGTCTGATTGACGCAGTGGAGGGTTGAAGCTTTCAATGGTAGAGTTTAAGAATTTATTGATCAAGTAAAGGAATGAAGTAATGACCACAGTATAATTTAGTAATTAAACAGACACTACAATATTTACATTGGTCTAGCTGACACAATAAATGATATTCTACAATATATACACCAGTCTAGCTGACAAATAAACAGACACACTACAATATGTACATGTCTAACTGACACAATAAACAGACACTACAATATATACATCAGTCTAGCTGACAAATAAACAGACACACTACAATATGTACATGTCTAACTGACACAATAAACAGACACTACAATATATACATCAGTCTTGCTGATACAATAAACACTACAATATACACACTGATCTAACTGACACAGTAAAGAGATGCACTACATTGTTCCAATTGAAACAATGAAGGTTTAGAGTTTTCAACAGAATGTGTTTAAGAACAGCAAGATGTTTACCTAGAAGAAACTTCTCTCTTTTTAACCTTTCAACATCCTGTGCCAAATATTCCATCAGCTGATTCTGGGTAATATTCTGAAAATAAAAAAAGGAAAACTAAAAACTTAGGGGTCATGTAAAGCAAATTTAGATGTCAAACTGACTATACAATTTGATAAATCTGAATATGAAACAAATTTATAAACTATATACAGTATATCTCCCATGACAGGACTGATAAATAACATCACATGGAGGTACATGCTACATGTTGGCAAAGTCTGAATCTGGATTAAGAGGGGTGATTATTGAATGGGGTAGGTTTTTAGTGTCTTTGAATTGCTGTGTGTATTTTCAAGAGCTTGTAAAAACTACAATACCTGAATGTGGATAGCAAAACTATACTATGAAATAATGTATAAATGAGGAATGAAACTGGTCAACAATATAACCCTTCAAGTAGCTCAAGTTTCATTACAAATCAAACATGGATAAAGTGATTTTCTTTTCATTTGACCATGACTTTGATGCAGCTGACCTTGACTTTAAGACAGGGCACATGGCTGTGATACATGACACTGCATTTGGTCATGATCTATAAATGATTAAAGTTTTGTAAAAAAAATTTCCATAATTCAAGGTTCATACCATGAAAAGGGTAGAAGTCAACAATGTACATTTTTTCTTGCTGTCACCTTCACCATCAGGCAGAGGGCATAGCATGATATGCAACACACCATCAAGTCATTGCTAAAATTTTACTGAAATATCAACTGTGGTTAACAACTTATACCTAAACAAGGATGCAAGTCACTGATTTACATTTTCCCAGACCATAATCTTGACATTGAGTAGGGGTGAAACTGTGGTACATGACACACCTTCTAGTTATGACATATAGATCTTGCTAAAGTCTCATCAAAATAACCACAGCATTTCAAAATGTATAGCATATACAAAAATTCAGACCACTAACTCATTTTCCTTGCCGTGACCTTTTGACCTGGAGATCTGACTACTGTACACAACACACCATCCAGTCATCATATGTACAATTGCAAAGTTTCATTACAATCTTCACAACGCTTGCAAAGTTATGGGCCAGATTTTAAAAAATGACACACTGATGGACTGTGAACTCCATAATATGCCAAACTTAAGTTGGGCTGAAAAAAGTAGGGATGGGTTTATTATCTGACAGCTACATATACTAAATACACATACTAAATAATTTCCGAGCATTTTTTAAAAATGGGGCAGGTTTATCGTCACACATAAATAAGGTAAGCGTCAAAGTCACTATAGTTTTTATGGATATTTGTTGGATAAATAAGGTAAATGTCAAAGCCACTATAGATTTTATGGCTAATTGTCAGATAAATATTGTAAATGTTAAAGTCACTGTAGTTTTCAAACCTAACGGGACAATTGTAATGGGAAGGACACTTTGCATAACAATCGGATGAAACTACTGCAGTATTTCTTCTGTGGCAAACCTTGGAACCTGCCATGCACATTTTTGGCAAAGTTGGGGGTAGGTTTATTATTCCAACAGGCTTTCTTAAAAATAAAGATCTGCTGAAATTTTGTCCTCAGCATGACCTAGACATAAGAGATTTATGGCATAAGGGATGTGTTTATTTGTTATTTCAATGACAATTATTACAAATTATTACAAAATTATTCGATATAGATGCTTTAAAGTCAGATTATTAAAATATAAACAGAATATAAATTTAAAAAACAAAAAGCAAAAAAACATTTTTATTATAAAATTTAAACTGTTAATTTTTCTACAAAGTATATCAATTCATTAAGTTATATGCACTTGCAATGGAGGAATAACAATTTAATATATGACAGAACTTTGAAAACTTAAAGCACTGTTATTCCAAATATTGTTTGAGCTTTTATGAACTTCAAGTTTCTTAGGAAAACCTGGAGGATGCTTTACAATAGATGGAGTTTCCTGTTTTGGAAATTACTAGCAATAGACAAATAATAACAAAAGCCCCACAAAGAGACTAAAGCTCTACTGTGCAAAAAGAATTTCCAGGAATTCAAGATAGCACTATTTCTTCTTTTTAACTGCTGAGTGCTGAAATCATCTCTAATATTGTTGAATGTTAAGATTTTCAAATCAGCTATTGTGATATCCATATTATATCTATGATCAGTACCATTTTCATTTGGTACCAACTAGATATCATAAGAAGTCTGTTGATATGTCATCCCATCTAGGAGGAATAACAATAAGATTTTCAAGGTGGCTGCTGTGGTGGTCATATTGGATATAAAATTGGCATTATTTTCATTAGGACCAACAAGACATCTTATGAAGTCCCTTAAGAAAAGCCATGTTAAAATATGGCCATCCATTCAGATGGAGAAGCAATAACAATATTTAAAATAGGGTAGTAACATTTTCATATAGGACCAACTAAACATGATAGGAAGTTTTCCGATGAAACCCTGGTTTTAATACAACTTTCAGGAGAAGTAGAGACAAGAAGATTTTCAAGATGGCTGTCATGGTGGCACCATTATAATTTAGGTCTAAGTAGATATCATAAAAGTCTTATACTGAAAACTCAATATTAAAATGACCATCTATTCAGAAAGTGAGATGATTACCAGACTTTCAACATGGCTGCTGTGATAGTCATATCGGATGTCTGAGCAAAACCAATTTCATTACGGCCCAACTAGACATAAGAAGTCTTCTGGTGAAAACCTCATACTAATATGACTTTCCATTCTGAAGAAGAAGTGATAAGAATTTCAAGATGGCTGCTGTGGTAGCCATACTGGACATCAGATCAGCACCATTTTCACCTTGGCGAACAAGGTATCAAATGAAGTCTTTAAGTGAAGTTGCCATATTAATATGACCATCCATGCAGGAAAGTAACAATGAGATTTTCAAGACAGCTACTTTGGTAGCCATATTGGATGACTGAGCAGCATCATTTTCATTTGAGACTAGTTTAAACGTGGGACTGAATGTGTAAAGTTTCATGGCAATCCTCCAAGTAGCTGAGGAGGAGTAGCGATAAACTTGTGCTAATGGACAACAAGCCATACCATAAGTTCTTTAGGTCTATGATTTCCAAGACACAGGAAACTCAGTCTAGCTTGAGTCATGAGTAATGCTGAGGTGTGAATAATGCCAAGTGTTTGAGATTTGATGCTTGAATTATCAAGTTTCACTGTACCTCTTCATTTTTCATACGAGACTATAATTTACAACTTTTTCTAGCATGCAAACTTCTGCATTGTAATTGTTCTGGGTCTTTTTTAAGTTACAACAGATAATGGAGGTAAATAATTACTATCATTCAATCCTTTGTTATTATACATAGGTAATGTGTAGTAGTTGAGGGGCAGCAGGATGATTGGTAAATGAGTGAGTCAATGAACCTAATTAAGTTCAGTGGTGTAAGCTAGGTTGGCAACAAGTTGAGTGGCAAGAAATTGTGGGAATACTGTATATAAAAAAGAACCTAACTCTTTGTACTGAAAATGTGGAGTGACAAGAACTGAGTTTTAGTCAAGAAAACATCAGCATCAAATTTAGCTCAGGAAGTATGGCAGTCTGAAATTAAGTCATTTACAAATACATTTCTTACATAAAATATCATTTTCAGATGTTAAGGTGTTCTTGTGAAATCAAGCTGAAATTATTTTTGAGGGTCTAACTATGGAAAAAGAGGCACTAAGCATTACAAATTTGCCCAGTAATTAGAAAATCAAATCAAGCCAATGAAATATAAGTATTAAAAGGTATACTCAAAATGTAATTTGGCATATTTTGTCACCAATTTGCATTACTGTGCTATTGCATTACTGTGCTATTGTTGGTACAATATTTTACTGTGCTATTGTTGGTACAATATTTTAATTCCATCAAAATTTGTTCTGGGGTTTAAAACTCTGATCACGTCATCTAGATTGAACCGTGAGTAGGTGTACAAAATTTTATAACAATATGTTAGGGTTTTTTTTTTTTGTTTTAAATAATTCATGGATTAAAAAAATTGCCAGACTGACACTTACACAGGTTGGACTTATAGCTAGAGTTGACCAAAGCAAAATGTCCCCAGATAATATCACAGAATGGACTAAATAGTCTTATGTATTTCATTAATTATTTTATAACAAGTCCCTTAAGAGCACCTTATGCAATACTGAAAAAAGACAGGATGGATTAATGTCTTGTAGTAAACCTACAACCTTGATGTTGCAAATGAGATTTTCTGATTTATACAAGATCATGAACTTACAGACAAAATACACTGAAACCGACAGGCCCTGCCATAACTAGGCATCCTTTTCAAACTGACCATATAGTCTGGACTTTCCAACAATAATCATGCTTCTTTATATTGGCAACCTCGAAAAAAAGGCCAAAACTTTGGGTCCTAACAGCACCTGGTTTAACAGTGTTATAGACCATATTTTAGTTCTCATCAAAATCTGATTTGGTGAAAACTACCATTATATTTCTGTTGATCAAAAACTTAAAAAACACCCTCCTCCCGTTTCTTGCTACGACTGCACACAGAAAATTGTTTTGGAAACATTAGTGGCCTGATTCTCTTGTTAAAGGTCACATTATTGATATAATCTACATTTAAAATAAATATGTTATTTAAATATCTATTTATTATATCAAAATAACATTGTACTAGTAAATAAAACCACACTTCTTACTGTCATTATCTGGTGCAAAACATTTGATAGCAGATATGTTGATACTCAAGTATTTTCAAATGCAACTCTCATCTCTCCTATCAATGACAGCATCTTGCATGTATTATACCTACCATGCATGGATTATACCTACCACGCATGGATTATACCTACCATGCATGGATTATACCTACCATGCATGGATTATAACTACCATGCATGGATTATACATACCATACATGGATTATACCTACCATGCATGGATTATAGCTACCATGCATGGATTATACATACACTGATGGATTATACCTACCATGTACTTCAGTTGAAGAGCTTCATGCTTCATTCTGGTCATGCAAATAACTTGCTGTTGGTATATTTCTATGGTCTTCTCTTTCCTGAAATATACATTAGAACTCAGAAACTTACTGTCAAAACTGATGATTCTCACATATCTCTGACCCCCTGCACCTTGACCTTTGACACAACAAAAACATCAATGAGTATCTATGATGGCCTTCAGAATACAATGAATCTCATGGCAACCCACATTCTGAAACAGAATACAGTAGAACCTGTCTTGAAAGACTACCCCTTCTGTCAAAAAATATGGTCTCTCAAGATGGGTGGTCTCCTATAACAGGTCATAAGACTGTATAATCAATAAATCTGAATATTTAGAATAAGGTCTTTCATGACAGGTGGTATCACATAACAGTGGTCTTTCAAGACAGGTTTTACTGTAGTATATAACTGATGTTTGGTCAGCAAAATAAATACAGTTACAGATGATGCATAGAAAGATGGACAGTGTAACCTGTCTGAGATGGACTCAAAATTTTAGATCAAGTGACTCTCTCTTCAGCCTGAACAAGCTAAGTTGGTGGGAAAAAATGAGAAGTGAGTGAAGAGTAGTCAGAATTAAGAATGTTTATGACAGTCACTTAAAACAAGCAATTAACTAAACCTCTGAGCCAAATAATATAAAAAAAGACGTCTTTAAACTTATGAAAAAAACAACATTTTTTCTTAGCTTAGTTCAGTTAAATTGATGTATAATTTTAATATTGCACAAGATGGCAACCTCAAAAATAGTTTCCGTCAAAAATGAGTGACATATATTGTGGTATAATTCATTTCTACCCACTTCACAGGATTACTGATACCTGCAATCAGCCAATAAAGCTCTACAGAGTAATAACTGGGTTACAAATTATTTATCTTCAATATATTTAAAATATTTAATTGTCAAGAATACATGATGGACACTTCCTTATCAACAGAATTAATCCTGTTCCCTAATACAGTTTCAAGTTCACTCCAGCATGGATGAAATGTGCATACATGCTTTCATATGCAGTTTGAAATGAATGAGCTGAATGGGAGGATAACACTGTTCCTGGGAAGCTTTGTTACAAAATTTTTTTTAAATGCCACCCACCAATTTGCATATCTATATAGTTACATATTTTAAATTTGGAAATCAGTTTTAAAATAAAAATTCAATGATAAAAAAGATACAATAAGCTGATTTAATAATCCATCTTCAATTGGCATTTTAAATTAAAAAACAAACTATAATACAACTACAAAATTCTATTCTTTGTACTGATTCAGACTAATGTCAATAACTTACCTTTTTCTGATTATAGGTCACCGAGTACACTTTATAGATAATATTTTGTAGCTGCTGCCTTATTGGATATTTTCAAGTGTCATTTTTTGAATTTCATAATACATATACCTACAGTCTTGGACTTTCATGTTTTTAATATATATATATATATATATATATATATATATATATATATATATATATATATATATATATATATATATAAATCCATATCATATATTCCTATTATTACTGATGTATAAATGTTTTGATATAAATATGCTGTAATACAGATCTTGCCAAGTAATTATGGATATGTATATTGCATCTATATTAAATAGTGAAATTCATTAAATCTCACAAATAGAACAGAACTTGTCAAAGCAGATATAATACATGGCTGCCAATAAATCATTATTTATCAGAATTGCTCTGTCATATGACAGCTCTAAAATGTAATTATCTCCTATACAAATCCTTTGAAAGATAAGGGGAGATAATTCAGTAACATACCTTCATTTCTCGAGTTATGTTAATGTCTATTTACAGTTCTGAATGCCCAATCATATATAGTTATAATTACTCACATTTAATTGTACTCCAAGAACTTTGGTTATCTTTCATCCAAAATTTTGTTTTCTTAAGTCAATCATTCATTTCAAACAAAGAATTACAAACCATTTGTTGAATTCCTGCTCCAATTCAAACACTTCTGAACTTGGAAGTTTGACTGTGCTAAGTAGACGATGACCTGAAAATTTTCAGATGACATTTTAATTTTACATATTCTCCATTTAAATTATTTTCACTACTAATATCAAATGTTCATTTGAAACAGTCTTCAGACATTAATTACAATCTTATACTGCAACAAAATTTGTTTCTAAAATTAAACTTTCTAACCTGTAAAACTGGTACAAATTTTAAGATAGTTCTGTCAAATTTGTAAATAAAAATATTGTTATTGGCAATAATGGAGCTCTGATGGCCAAGCACACATAAAATAAAATAAGAAAAAATAACAATCAAACAAATTTGAGATAAACATGTGCCAATTAATGTCAAATTACTTCAACAACAATACTCAAAATAATATGAACTGAAATGAAAACAAAATTACACTACAGTTTATTAGTCATTAAACTTTTTCCCATAATGGATGATAATCAAGTGTCATAGAAAGAGTGGTAATATCTTTATCCTAACCTGAGAATCCTGGTAGATAACACATCATTGTGCAATTTGTGAACTGTTCAGCAAATTCACTGAAACAGGATAAAAGTATATAAGTTTCACAAATTATATAGCATTCTTAATTATGTGTATAGTGTTGTCAGATATGCACATAGTGTTTACACCAACTCAATAAGTACATATTTCTGTGTTTATCAGCAAAAGATTGTTGACAAGTACATGTTCTGCATTGATTTGGAAAGCAAGAAATTTATGGTCAGGAAAGTAAAGAGTAATTGCAGATTCTGTCCAACCTCAAGAGTCCATTAATGTGCTTTCATTATATATGCATGATGGCATGTCACCAAACTTGCCTGTCATGCTTTTAACTTAACAGCACTTGGCCAAGAAATCTGGGTCAGTAGGATGCTTTCTGTTGAAACTTATTCCAATGCTGTTGATTGTATATGATATGGAAACAACCGTTTAAAGTTTTCTCTAGTTTTTCTATCTTCATGAAAGTGTGATGGAGCATCCATATCATTCGTCCAATACTAACTCAAATGTTGCTATAATTCTGTTCCATAGGGTTTGGTTTTTCAGATACTTTGTGTAAATGTTTTTTCTACTTTTAGCAGTGGATTGGCATCATACTCTGACACCCCTTTATGTCAGGATATTTTCAGTAAAGTTTCCTCAAATTCTTTTAATCATTCTATCATCAGAAGTCAATTAAATGTTTGCTTATTTGTCAAAACAGTGACCATATTTGATGACAGATTAGAACTGTTTCCCTAAAAAAAAAAAAAACTGAAAGACCTCTAAGCCAGGATGCTTTGTGCCAAATTTGGTCAAACTATGTTCAGTGGTATAAATGTTTCTATTTTTAGTAACAGTGGCCATGTCTGATTATGGCTGAGCATCAGATGTATCAAACTGAAAGCCCTTGATACCAGGATGCTTTAAACTAAATTCTGACAAATTCAGTTGTTCAGTTTTTGAAAGTCATTTAAATGTTCTTCTGTTGTTAGTAATGACAATCATTTTTGATGATGGATTGGCATCAATTAGATAAATGTGAAAGGTCTTCATGTCTGGATGCTTTCTCTCACATTTAGTTAAATTCTACTGAACTTGACAACAGAAAACAGGCCATCCCATAAGCTCTTCTGGTCTATGACCAATAGAACTTAAAGGTGGTGTTGCTACCCCTCTCCAGATTTAATGATCAGTTAAGTGACCCTGATTCTATCATAGAGGCTTTCATGGATAAGTATTTGTGTGGCTTAATTAAGGTTCTTTATAAGCTAACTTAATATATTAAGTAAAATGTCCTTAATAATGAATTAATTGTCTTAGCTTCATAATGATTCATCCAAAGTATGAAGAAAATCCATTAAGGGATTGAAACAATATAAGTGAATCAGAAACTTGAACAAAAACCATAACACAAATTTTCTAAGAATGTGATCTTGAACATAACTTCAACTGGGCAAGCAAGCATGCCACAGAATAATTGTTTTAGCTTCATAATGATTCATCCCCATGTTTAAACAAACTCCATCAAAGACTTTAGGAAATAACAGCAAATAAAAAACTATAAACAAAACTTTAATACAAAATTTTCTACGACTGTGACCCCAACATAAATGGGACAAAAAACCATGTCAGAGAATGGTGTTTTAGCTTCATAATAATTGCAGTTGCATCAGTTTATCAATGAAAAGAAGATTTCCATTGGTCAGAACACAATCATGTGATCAGACCCAATTGCATTTATTTCTGTATAAACTGTATGGAGAGCTACTTTACACTTCAATAAATAGAGTCATGTGCAAAGTAACTAATGTAAATGCTGAATCGGAGGGTATACACATTACATGCCTTTTAAAATGAAATAAAAACGGTGGATTTATATTTTAGTTAGAAAATTTATTAAACTGATATGAGAGATTCAAATAACAAATCTTTATAACTTTTCTAAACATAAATAATTCTTTCTTTGATTAGGTTTTAAAAAAAGCTGGGAAATGCAAAATCTGCCAAGAACAACATTGGAGCAATGTTGTACAGCACTTTCATTGCAGCTTGTTACAAATGAATTAAAAACTAAAGGTAAATGGATAAAGGGATTGGGGGAGAGGGGTTCAAAAACTAACATTATAACAATTGGGTTCACAATCCTACAATATAAGATGCTGACCTTGATAGTAACGATGTGGGGTGGGGTGGGGGTGACAAATCAGCTACTCCCGCATATTAACTGTCATGGTCGATGTCTTGCACTGTTTGACTATTGGACCCCCATCACTATAACCATTTACCACTAGTCTTAACTCATTTGTAAGTAGCCCCTATAGGTAGCCTAAACTGTTAATGAACTGTTAGATTTAAAGAAACAAAAATGGGTTACTCACAAGTCTGAACAATAATGATTTGGACAAGTCACAATGAACTCATAAGAGCATCAAATCCAAGAGTCATTCGTATGTCAAACAAAACAAAACATCCTTTGCTTTGAATATTGAACTTTAGATAAAAGATTAAGACCATGCTGTGGAATGTTCAAAGCCTTAGATCCCCTACCGTTGGTAGAATTATTTTTTTATGTTGACGTAGCTCTTGCAGATGGAGAATTCCCTGTTCTATAAATAGCTATGTAGCAGACGTCCTCAATAAGAATTCATATGCTAAAGTAAAGCTCTAAAACTGATAAGAAGTATCTTAAAAAAACAAAATAACAATTAAAAAAACTATATAAAATTATAAAGAATTGCAATTATAAGTGTTTAATGTTGTTTTTTCTGAGTTTGTCATGGTATAAGCTGTCAGTTGTTGACTCACACAGCTGTGATTTGGCAACTGACAGTTTATAACATGATAAACTCAGAAAAAACAACATTAAACTCTGAAGTAATTTAATCCAAGTATGATGAAAATAAAGAGATTTAGGAAATAGAAGCAAAAAAAAACAAAAAAAAAAAACAATCTGTTGACACTGTCACCACTGACAGAAAAGTGACTGCTATGACTCCCTTCGCAATAACCTGGATTTCATAAAATTTATTTATCCAATTTACCTTACATAAAGAATATTAAATTTAATAAATGGCAGTAAGATTTTGTTCCCATGTGAACTAAACATACAAATAATTATAAATAACAATAAAACAAAACTGCTTTTAACCCAGCCTGACAGATTAACAGCACAACAATTCTGACAACAGAAATTGGAAGACCTGTTTTATCTCATGCTCCATACAGCTCAGGTTTATTAACTACCAAGGGGAGATAACCACTGTGAGTGGAATTGTTTCAACCCAGAGCTAAAGCATGGAACCTTGTGGGTAAAACTCAGCTTGTGTATACAAAGTAACCAATGGGGCGGGGGGGCAACACGACATGATGAAGATAAATATCAGATGATACTTCAAAGTTTATTTGTTTTAGTCTTACCTCCATCTGCTATTTAGTACCACATCATCTGAGAACCCAAATTTTCGGAAAAAGTCCACTGCAGCATTGTCTGCATGTACTACAACTGCATCATAATGCCCAACAATTGCTGGATCAACTATTTGCTGAGAAAATAGAGGAGGGGAACATTATTCTCTTAACAGAATTGTTGAACTCTATTTAAATGGGGCAAATGGATTACCTGTATAATTTTTCATCTCAAACAAATCAACATGAAACATTTTTGACAATGTAAAAATGTGCATGTAATTATATTATGAATATGAATATCTTAATTTCATCTAGGTGGCGCTATACAGTTTCAAATTTTGCTTAGGGTTAGATTTTTAAAGAAAAAGAATTTCCCCGGTTTTCCTCTCTGGTTATACTCGCTATTTAAAAAAGATCTTGATATCTTAGGTCCTGTTAAAAGAACTTTTAGTTCCCTCCAGTTTGATGTGTGATTAATGGTGTAAATGGGTTATAGACTATACAGCTTGGCCTCACTTCAGATGTGCACCTATAAAAAAAACTGCTAGCTCCGCTTGCTCATTTTCACTTCATGGACTTCTCAGGTAAATTGAAAAAAAGGTGCCGATAACTTTCTTTTTACATTTTATATATTTGGTAATTCATTCACTGCATTTTCAGAAGCTGGTATTTTCTAGTCTGGCAAAATTTATTTTCCCTGTTTTAATAACTGTTAAAGATATTGTACTTTAGACTTATTCAGGCATACGAGAACAGTCATTTTGGTTAGCTGTGTGCTTGGATCATGATCTATTTCCACAATTACAATATCTAAAGAAATTTCAGCTGCAGTACACAAAAGTAACATCATGCCAACATTCTCTCCATTGTGCATGTTGCAAATTTGTAACTCCTGATATGATCCCCAGACAAAAGCAACTCTTCTTAGCAGACCCACTGCATGTTGTGCACGTGACAATAAACTGATTTCAAAGTATTATTACCAAGGCTTTTGAAGAATTTTATTAAGAAAGTTAAAAACATAAATACAATCGGTGAAACAGTTATGAAAATACAATGAACTTAATCTGTCAAAAAGTTGTACAAAAAATACTACCCTATGTACCCAATAATAAACATTTCCATAATGATAAACCCTTCCTTAAAGATAAACCTTCCCAATTTTGAAAATGCTGTCAAATATTTACTAATGGTAACTTTGTATGATAAAAAGCCCCTTGATCTTATTATGGGAAATACTGAAAGTGTATAGAAAAGATGTGAAACAGAGGGAAAAAAGAAATATAGATTGGAATCATTCTATTTTGTTTTCAAAAGTAATTTTTCAGTAAATATTCATCACATCTTAGCTTAGTATACCACAATGAAAATCCTAAAATTTTAAAACCTGGAAGTAAAGTTAGGAATATTGGATCATTTTCAAGAATACTTACAGAGAGGAGAAATTTTCCTATTCCATATTTCCTGTATCTTCTCCGTACACTGACCAATGTTAGATGTACTACCCGCTCTCTACTTCTCCTAAAAATATTTAACAAATAAAAAAGAAATTAAATGGAATATTTACCAAACACATAATTGCTCGACTAAGAAATATCAACAATGATATGGATATCTTATATATGCTGAAATTTGGAGAACTGTATAATTGAAAATGAAATGATTGTGGCAAAGTAAATACTTGATACAAACATTACAATGACTTAAAAAAGCTCAGTATTATAGCTTCAGTATTCTAGCTGGTCACCACTGTATCTATGTCATGCTGGTCATCACTTTATGTCATGCTAGTCACTACTGTATGTATGTTATGCTGGTCATCATTGAATATATATATATATATATATATATATATATATATATATATATATATATATATATATATATATATATATATATACATACTGCATAACAAAGGGATACAGGCGTGTAGAGAAGCATGGGAAACAAGAACTGTAGACAATCCACCAACACACTTCCTAGTCCAACTCCTGGAGCTTGTCCTAAAACTCAATAACTTTGAATTTAATGAAGCAAACTACCCAAAATCAATGGAACTGCAATGGGTACAAAAATGGCCCCTTCGTATGCTAATATTATTATGGGAAAACTGGAAGGTCAACTTTTATTGTCGGTTGAACTTACACCATACCAGTGGGTATGCTTTATCGATGATATAGAAATGAAGTGGCAACATGGAAGAGAAAGTCTGGACAATTTCATATCAAAGGCAAACAACTTCCATCCTTCAATAAATTTCTTGGCAGAAATCTTCAACTCAAACCACGTTTTCCTAGACACAACAACCAGACTGGTAGAAAACAAACTCTACTCAAAACCAACCGACAAACACCAGTATCTCCTGCCAACCAGCTATCATCCAAAACACTGCATTAGATACATTCCATATAGCCAGGCACTGAGGATACGCAGAATTTGCTCCGATGATAAAACATTCCTTAAAAGGTCTGAGGAGCTATCTAAACACTTAATTTACTGAAGCTATGACAAAGACCTGATTGCAGAGGCAAGCCAAAGAGCTAAACAAACAAACCGCAATGACCTACTAAAATAAGGAGAGAAGGAAATGGCTGATAGGATACCATTTATCCTGACCTACCATCCAGAAAACCCCAAAGTAGGTAAAATCATCGTGAAACACTGGCACATCATGGAATCGTCAGACGCACCAAAATTAATCCTTCCGAACAAACCTGTAGTAGCTTACCGGACACCAAAAAACCTCAAGGTCATCCTAGTCAAGGCGAAACTAACGCCAAACACTAGTAAAGACTACCCTAGTCAATCTGGCTCCTGTGACGATAAAAGATGCAAAACCTGTCAACATATGAGAGAGACCAGGACATTTTCTAGCACAGTGACTAGAGAAAAACTAAACATACATGGTCCAAACAAAATGCGCAAAACAGAGAATGTAATTTATCTCATCACATGTAAGATCTGTAGCCTTCAGTATGTCGGAGAAACTGAAAAGCTACACAGAAGGATCAACCTTCATAGATCTGACTAGATGACAAAGAAGCTGTACAGAAGCCCAGTCGCAGAACACTTCTCTTCTCCTGGCCACACTTTCAGTGATATAATACTTATTGCAATTGCTAACAACCCCAAATGGAGTTCCAAAACCAGGAAAGAAAAGGAATCTTACTGGATACGCCGCCTTAGAACATTGAAACCAAGCGGTTTCAACCAGGAAGACTAGAAAAAGACAGCCATGCACAAATAAAACTATCTTTTGCAGTCGACACATTTTACTTTTGAAAAATTCTCCAAATTTGCTTAACAGCCTACAAATACTACTATAACAATGAAATATCTGGGATGTAATTTGTGCTTACATAAATGTACACATAATACCAGATGTCGTTATGGCTCATCGATTTCTAGGTTAATACAAATAATTTCCAGTATCCGCAACAAGTTGATATAAACTAGTTGAAACATAATACATTTGGAGGTTTAATTCTTGTAGAAACAGCCATGTAAAGTTTTGCAAACACCACGGTTTTTCTGTTCTATTTGTTTGTCTTGTCTATGTTTGTATATGCCTTTGAAAAAGACTCATTAAGAGTCAAAAGCGCTCAGGCTCGTTAGATACTAGTTTTGCACTGTTCGTTGTCAGTTTATTGCATTTATATATATATATATATATATATATATATATATATATATATATATATATATATATATATATATATATATATATATCATGCTGGCCACCACTGTATGTCATCCTGGGTCATGCTGGTCACTACTACATGTATGTCATGCTGGTCACTGCTATTAGTATGTCATGCTGGTCACTACTGTATGTATCATATGTCATGCTGGTCACTACTGTATGTATGTCAGATCCAACTGCCAACAGCACAGACCCAGATCTACTGGTGCACAATGTACCTACAGATACAAGTCTATACAGTTTATTACGAATAATCAGCAGAACAAATATTACAGACCCTGATCTGCCAGCACATTATGAAATGGTAAATCAGGGTCTATCTTGTTTGCAGCTGGAAACAACCTATAAGCAACTATATATCGCACCTAGAGTGAAGTCTTTATTTACCGGAAATTAAAAAATCTTTTAAATCCAAACACTGTATGACCCTTTAATCATCCATGCTTGATGATAAATCAATTCCCAGCTTGTACAAAACTTTGGCAAACTAATTATTAAAGAAAGCTCTGTGAAATAATAAACCATGTCAAGACACTCCTAGTACAAAAATAACGTGTTAGGTGTAGCATCAATCCAAATATGAGATACTATACTCATACATTCTTGCACCAACATTTCCTAATATGGTCTGTTTGCCATACGTACAACTCTTCGAAAATGTGGCTACACTTTATAAAGCCAGATATTTTATTGACCAACAGTATGATGGTTGGATCCAGGATTGTTTTAAACAGGCTTGGAGTTTAGCCAAAAGTAGCTAAACTTTTGTCCTATGTCCCCCAAATCTTGACCTCTCTGTGATCTCTAGGCACACTTTTTCCTTAGGAAAAAATAAAAGAAACATGCCTACTACTGTTCCTACATTTGTCCACATGAATTTTGGCGCTAGCAATGGCCAAAGTAACTAAAGGCGATACAAACTATAAGATGGCAACTTACATCCATTTTAAAATAATATATTTGGCAATAAAAAGATGAAAGGTTTGTGGTAGTCTGCTGAGTTGTAAGGTAGAGTCTTTGTCAGCTTCTAGTATTACATATTTTGAGGATTGAAGGCACACTCATGGTGGCAAATATTTAATTTATTTCAAGATTTAATTAAGGACAAAAGGGAATAAATTTATACAAACACACAATTTATCATTTAATCTATATATTCTTAATTTGAAAATAAAAGTAATTCAGGACCCAGTGACTCTAATTTTGGTTGCAACCTGAGGTTGAGAATCACTGAACTAAATGATAATCCTTACACATATTTCTTTTCAAATGTGATGCATCCGATAATTCTGTTCTCAATGCCAACATGCTCCTCTTTAAATGGCCCCTGAAATGTTTTTCTATTCTTCCTCCTGTGTAATACTGACTTTATAAAAGAGTTCATTCCCTTGGAAAAGTCCTCTTCATTGCTGAAATAGAACATATCACCTCAAATTACAGCCACACCAGTTATTAATGGTGAAATTTGGCAATGTGTAGCCATTTGTTGTATTAATAAGATTATGCTAAATATAGCAGGAATATACAAAATAGCACTGAAAGATACATGATTAACCAGAAAGGAGGATCCGGATTTAAAAATTCTCTGATACAAAACTTACCAAAAAAAGACTTTGTACTGGTGACTTGGTTGTTATCAAGGTGATAGATACAAAAAAATGTCCAATTCTTGTAGCATGGAAAGATTTTATAACATAGGTGTATACTATAATGAAAAATAACAATAATAAGGACTAATAATAGGCTCTTTTAAAACTGAAGTCACTGAGTATAAAGAAATAAAACTGATGCGATTACCAAATAAATCTTAACAGAATCTGGCGGCTGCCAGTTCAGGCAGTAATGTGAATCTATCAACAATACTCAGAGAATGTCTGATTTTTTTTATTAACTTACTTTATCTGTACATATCACCTTAATGACCATGGAAGGCATGTAAATATGGCCCCAACAACAGTGGAAAATATGCAAATATGACCTAAGTGTCAGTGAAAGGCATGTAAACATGCCCCAATGACAGCGGTAGGCATGTAAGCATGGCCCCAGTGATAGTGGATTGCCTGTAAAAAATGGTCCCCATTATAGTGGAAGGCATGTAAATATGGCCTAATGCCATGAAAAGCATGTAAATATGGCCACAATGACAGTGAAGACATGTAAATATGACCCAAGTGTCAGAGGAAGGCATGTAAATATGCCCCAATGACACTGAAAGGCAGAGTTTGAATGTTTTATTTACCTACTGTATTTGAAGCCTTATCTAAATACCCAGTTCCAAACATGAATGGTTAATTTATAGTATAAATCACAAAATTCTGATATGGATAGAAATTTAAGTTGGTAGACAGAAAAAGCAAATATTTGTTTTCAAATACTGCAGGAAAAAATATTAAAATGAAAATGTAATGTATGGCTTAGATAAATAAAGAATTTGCTGATCTTTTGTGTAATACTTCACCACAGAAAATAAAAATTAACTAAAACTGAATACCAACAGCATTTGTTCTTTGATTTCCCATATCAGTCCACTACACCTAATATCTAGCATGTACAAATCATAACTCTTGTAAACAAAAACATACAAGGAATAATAATAATAATAATGAGGACTTTGTATAGTGCCTAATCTTTAGAAGCTCTAAGAGCTTTACAACATTAGACAAACATATATAATGATATCATTACAAAAAACAAACACCATGAAATCAGAAAACAGAAAACATGCTGAAAATATTTAACGTAAGAAAACATTATTAGGTCTTTAAGTCTGTTCTTGCAGTCAAAATAGGTGAGTTTTAAGAGCGCTCTTGAATGAGATCACTGTGTCTTTGTGTCTAAGTTCAGTGGGCAATTCATTCCACGTTGCTGGGCCCTGGTATGCAAAAGAACGTTGTCCATATGACTTCATTTTCATAGTGGGAATAATAAGAATACAATTGTCAGAAGAGGATCATAAGTATATGCTGATGTGTACACATGGGGGAGGTCGGATAGGTATGTTGGACTGAAGCCTGTCAGTGAAACGTAGCACAGAGAACAAATTTTGTGTTTGATTCTGGATTGAATGGATAGCTGCTGTAAGGTACAGAGCAGGGGGGAGGTGTGTTCTGATCGTGGTACTCTAAGGATGATCCAAGCAGCTGTGTTTTGAACTTTATGAAGTTTCTGGAGTAGATATTGAGACGAACCAGACAGAATTGAGTTACAATAGTCCAGTCTTGAAAATACTTAGGAACACACAAGTATTTTAGTGCATCAACTGAAAGATAATTGTGAATGGAGCTGATGCGTCTCAGCTCAAGATATTCAGCCTTGCATATGTTCCTGACATGTTGGTGCAATGAGAGGGTACTGTCAAGAGTAACACCTAGGTTCCATACTGACTGTGAATTTAATGTTGGTGTTGCTGATATTTATTGTTTAAGGTAAAGGATGTGAATGAGAAAGTCTTTGTGTTGTAATCAGAATGGCTTCAGTTTTATCATCATTCATCTGCAGCTTGTTATATGTCATCCATGATTTCACACTGGAAATGCATCTCTCTACACCTTGGATGGTAGCATCAGCTTCAGTTGGGTGGCTAGATTTGTATATTTGGGTGCCATCAGCGTACAACTGGTGAGACACTGGATGATGATCTATGACACTTGAGAGCGGCTGAGTGTATAAAATGAAGAGAACAGGTCCAACAACAAACCCTTGTGGAACACCACAACATAGATCAACTGGGCTGGAATGTATTCCATTTGCGGACACAATTTGTGTCCTGTTGACCAAGTAGGACTTGAACCACAGTAAGGCTGTATTGTGAATGCCAAATACATGCTAGAGATGGTGAAGTAATATATCATGGTCTATTTGTCAAATAGTGCAGACAAGTCAAGGAGGGTGAGGACTGTAACCTTTCTGCTATCCAAAGCAGAGAGATGGTCATTAACTACTTTCAGAAGAGTAGTTTCAGTACTGTGGCAAGGGCAATATGCAGACAGTACATTGCTAAAAAGACTGTTTGAATTCAGATGAGATACAAGTTGGGATAGAACAACTTTTTCTAAGATTTTCGACATGAATGGGAGATTAGAAACTGGGCAGTAGTTCTTTAAATCATTATGGTCAAGTGTTGGTTTCTTCAGCAGAGGCTTTACAATGGTAGTTCTGAAAAATGATGGGAATTCCCTGGATGAGAGAGAGGTATTAATAACATCAGTTAGTGAAGGCAATATTGGATCTAAGCACTCAAGCAGCAGTGATGTGTCCGAATCAGATTGATTCAGACAAAGTTCACATGACTTTGGTGCACTCTTCATCACGATTGTACATACTAAATCTATAGAAACAGGTTCAAATGCTGCTAATGGTTGCCACTGAAATTCTGTATCACAACTGTATGGTGACAACAAATCAACTGAAATTGTGTTGTCAAGCTTATCTCTAATGGCTTGTACTTTGTCATGGAAGAAATTTGCAAACAGGTCCGGAAGGTCGACTGGAGAGAAGGTAGTTGGAAGTGGTGTACATTTGTTCCTTGACATTAGCTTGTTAATAATCTCGAAGAGCTCTTTGCAGCTGAACTTTCTGTGATCTTAGTACTGTAATGGGATGATTTCACTGCATGGACTATGTTTATGACATTCTTCTTAGCGGCATACATATAAGTTACTGTTGAAAAATACTGCAATTGGGGCTAGACAAATCCACTTACCCAAAGTTCAGAGCAAGTTCAAATATGGATGAGGCAAGTTCATCTGTGCTAGGTGCTTGCCCAGGGACAAAGCTCAAAAGAGAGAGAGAGAGAGAGAGAGAGAGAGATATTGTTCAGTTCATAATGTTTTGTGTTCTGCGAGTTATATAAATATGCAAACTTGCCACACTACATATAACAACACCTTTACATTGTCACGATATGTACAGCAAGCTTCTGCTATGTAAATGCCTGCAATTTCATTAATCTATCAATCCTTTATTTCATGATACCCTGTCAAATTTCAAAGTCTATCACTCATCTTGAAGTCATAGCCAAGGTGTATCTAACATTTTCTTTATCAGACAAGATAATCTGAATGCTTACTACCTGAAGCAAGTTTTGTCAAACAAACAATAAAGAGTTATATTCTAACTTGTTACATGTATAAATTACATTTTAATTCAGGTATTTTAAACAAATGGAATCTGCAGATTTCTAAGTCCTGACCTAACAACAGAGATGAGTCACCTCCTCCCTAATCATTATGCAAGGGCCAATGAAACTGCCATGCCAACTTTCTGGGTCAATGAAATATGCCAAGCTTGCCAACTCTCAAAAGTAAAAAATGGTTTGTCTAGATTGTTTTGATGCATGTAACTGATTTCAGAGTGACTAGGTGATAATTGTTTTGTGTATGTTTAATTTGTATTGTATATTGCCTTTTGTCCTTGATATGCTATGTATATTTAATTTGTATTGTGTAATTGACTTCTGTCCATAATTAGGATAGTAGTTGGACCTACATGTTTTTTTATATAAACAACATAATACATAGCTAATTCTTGTCTATGATTTTAGATTATATTTTTAAATCATTATTACTTGGAGAAAAACATGTTTAAAGATGTTGAGTTCAAGGTCTATTTTTTTAATAAAAATTAAGAATGTTCTAGAAGCAAGTTGCTTATCAATTTGATGGGAAAATAACCCTCATCCTGGTTCAGTTATTGTGTCTTAGCTTTTATATAAATGTTGTTTACTTCAGAATTACTCATTCCATTCATAACATCAGTCTTAGTGGAATCAATTTTAGTTGCATACAGTTTTCATGTGAGAGGATTTATATTTATTTAAATTAGTTAATGGAACTACAAAGTGCTCAATAATACTATCGGAATAAATCACTATTATGGTATTCTTGTGAATTCATCAAGAAACAATTTGGATTATATCATTGTGATACATCAAGACTGTTAACACATCAACACTATTCTCTGCTATTGGTATATCAGCACATTAAAAGTTGGAATTCATTGTGAACACCACTGTAATTCATTCGGAATACCACACAATCCTTTGGACTTGTGATAGAAATTTCAAGACTATTTGGGATTTAATTCACGGTACTGTAAGCTCCTTTTAAATTTTCTTTTTCTGTTACTTTGTTTAAGACCATACAGTCATAACAATTGTTAATGGCTTAAATCACACAGTTTCTGTTACAGGTATGTTTGGAAATAAAAGGCACTGACCTCTAATTATTTGCCACTCTAATTATTTGCAAACAGTATGGTTAACTTTTTAGTTCAAGGTCTTTTACCTAACCATCGCTCACTCTGTATCTCTCATTGTTCATTCATATACAATTACATACTATCAATCACACTGTACATATATATTTCAATCTGCATGACATGCAATAATAGCAAATATGAAACAGCTTAAAAAACTGCTTATAAAAGCCTTATGTCTGTCTGTCTATCTATCATCTTTTTTAACTATTTATATCAATTCAAAACATTTTTTCTCATCTAAATATCTATCTACATGTACTTGTACTGGCAAATATATTTGTGTGATAACATTAATTATTAGCATAAGCTTTTAATGTGCAAAACACGATTTAAAAAACACCAAATAAGTTGTCTATTTTATTTTTAACATTTGTTGTCATACTATTTTATAATATTTTTATATGAGGGTCGGTTTTTCAGTCAGCTTGCCCTGGACTTTTATAAAAATTTATCCTGTCCTGGCAAAAGAACAATATGACTTCGTCATTTAGAACGTAAATGCATCACATTAAGCACATAACTGTTGATCATCAGCAATCACTGAAAACCTTCAACTCCAGCCATTTGCCAACACTATCAAAATAAATAGAGTTCTTACTCCTCCTCAGATTCTTCCTCCTCAGATTCAGTGTCACTGTAGACCTCAGCAAATTTGCTGGGTTCTGACTCTTCTACTTCATACATATCTTCCTCTGCTGACAGTTCATTCCCTTTATTTTCTACACAATTTTCATCATCATCATCATCATCATCTCCATCATCATTTTCTTTCTCTTCCTTTATCCGTCTTTCCTCAAGGTGTTGTAAAGCCTCTGAATAGAATGAAATCAATACATGTATTAGTTAAAACATTACGACTTATTCATTTTTTAATGAAAATCTTCATATTTCTATAAACAGTTCAGTGAATGAATCATACTATTTCTATGAACAATTCTCTCTCTCTCTCTCTCTCTCTCTCTCTCTCTCTCTCAAACATTTTCATAATTCAAACTTTACAGTTTACTACACAATTCCAAAGATAGAAACCAATACTCTGAATACAATAAATCAAGATGATTATTAAGTCATATTCAAAAGATACTTCTATTCAGATATGGATACCTTTCACATCTCTAAGAAGTATGATTGTCCTTGCCCATCGTTCACAGACAGTGCAATAAAGAACATCTGGAGTCATCTCAGAGAGGGAAACATCATACAGACCCACCACTGCATGCAGGAGATCCATGTCAGAAACCTGAAGTATAATTTTTCCATAATGATTCTGTTTTTCCATTAAAATCAACAATAAAACAAGAGGCCCAAATGAGCCCGATATCATTCGCCTGGCTTATATAGCTTAACAATTGACTATCTCACTATGCAGGCTTCGATAATATTATAAGATCACAACTATGTAAACTATCTCTTGACCTTGATATCAAGTCTATCTTTAATTATTTTACAATGCTCTGTGAAAATTTCTTTCCAATGATAAAGACATGATTATTATCTGTACTCTCACTGACAATCAATTTAATCTTGAAGATACAAAACCTACTTACCAAGTTTGATCAAAAGCTTATAAGAAATATAATCTCTAGAGTAGTAATAAGCTCAGCCAATCAGATGCAGAATCACCTAATATGGGTAGATCTCACTTGTTACAGAATCCTCCACTTAACAAGCATTAGCAAACCCCAATCAAACTTTGGTCTTCAGAGTGATAAGAAGCTCAGTCAATCAGATGCAAGATTACAAATATGTTACCTCACAAACATGTGAAGATCTTGTTCAAAATGAAACTCATAGGACATCTTCATGACACAAAACTAAATCTGATTACAAATACAGTCAAATCATGATCACCTGGTCTCAGCAGATATTTCCATCATCCACATTGAAATTTTCTCTAAAAAATCATATACTTAACAATCACTTCCTTTCCAAAGTCAATGGCCAGGTGTTTCATAACCAAACAGTACAGAGTGCAGAACACAGAAAAAGTAATCATGCACATTGTTCTTTCGAAATTTCTCTCCTTACAACAGATAATTCAACCAGCCATGATGAATACCAATTAACACATCAAGACATAGTATGTTTGTCAAGGTATATTTTATTATCAAAAAGTCTTTCAAAGTAAGTGACCTGTATTCTCAGTGTCCAGAAATTGGGGATTCTGACAAATATGAATGTTCCATAAAATAATCTGAAGCCTCCTTTCAAAATTCTTTTTTTTTTATTTACTTGTAATGCAAGCTGAAGAATTGACATTTTTAAAGGAAATCGAAACCTTGGAAAATTTATAATTTACCCACCTTCCTACTCTCCAGTGATAGTCCATCCCAGTGTGAAATATATTCAAAATGGATCCAAGAAGGTTATATGCTTCTGATAATTTGAAGTGATCACTGACTCTGTCTCTGTTGGCTAAATGCAATGGTTTGTTGTCATTATGCTGTCAGTTTTTATTGTAATGGTGTTTGGTTAACATAAAATACCCATAACTGCTTCATTTGTGTCCTCTTTGCCAGAGTTATCAGTAATGTTACCTGGCTTTCTGGTGAACCTGACTACTGCCTTTTTCGATTATACAGTCATAACAAGTGTTAATTTGTAATAGCATATGCTTGAATGAGTTGATTTAAATGGTGTGGTAAACATAATAATATAGAAATTGCTATCTGACCAAAGTCCCAGAGTAAACAATGGAATGCATTTACCTATATAATGTAGAAAATGTTTTAAAAATCATTTGTAAATTACAACAAAACCTTAAAGAAACAATGAAAATACAACTTATCGATCTAATATACATTTAAATAGCTGTGACAAGTCACTTACTGATGTATAGTCAGGAGGAAATGAAACGGTAATCTGAGTAAAATTCTTGCATATCCTATGCACATTGTGTCAAGATCATTGTTGAACCAAAGTGTACTTATTCTTGCATATCCCAGGCACATTGTGTCAAGATCATTGTTGAACTAGTGTACTTATTCTTGCATATCCAAGACACATTGTGTCAAGATCATTGTTGAACCACAGAATACTTATACTTGCATATCCCAGGCACGTTGTGTCAAGATCACTGTTGAACAATGGAGTACTTATTTTTACATATCCCAGGCACATCGTGTCAAGATCGCTGTTGAATCACTGAGTGCTTATTCTTGCATATCCCAAGCACATTGTGTCAAGATCATTGTTGAACCAAAGTGTACTTATTCTTGCATATCCCAGGCACATTGTGTCAAGATCATTGTTGAAACAAAGTGTACTTATTCTTGCATATCCCAAGCACATTGTGTCAAGATCATTGTTGAAACAAAGTGTACTTATTCTTGCATATCCCAGGCACATTGTGTCAAGATCATTGTTGAACCAAAGTGTTCTTATTCTTGCATACCCCAAGCACATTGTGTCAAGATCATTGTTGAACCAAAGTGTACTTATTCTTGCATATCCCAGGCACATTGTGTCAAGATCATTGTTGAAACAAAGTGTACTTATTCTTGCATATCCCAGGCACATTGTGTCAAGATCATTGTTGAACCAAAGTGTTCTTATTCTTGCATATCCCAGGCACATTGTGTCAAGATCATTGTTGAACCAAGGTGTACTTATTCTTGCATATCCCAGGCACATTGTGTCAAGATCATTGTTGAACCAAAGTGTTCTTATTCTTGCATATCCCAAGCACATTGTGTCAAGATCATTGTTGAACAAAAGTGTACTTATTCTTGCATATCCCAGGCACATTGTGTCAAGATCATTGTTGAACCAAAGTGTTCTTATTCTTGCATATCCCAGGCACATTGTGTCAAGATCACTGTTGAACCAAAGTGTTCTTATTCTTGCATATCCCAGGCACATTGTGTCAAGATCATTGTTGAACCAAAGTGTTCTTATTCTTGCATATCCCAAGCACATTGTGTCAAGATCATTGTTGAACCAAAGTGTACTTATTCTTGCATATCCCAGGCACATTTTGTCAAGATCATTGTTGAACCAAAGTGTACTTATTCTTGCATATCCCAAGCACATTGTGTCAAGATCATTGTTGAACCAAAGTGTACTTATTCTTGCATATCCCAAGCACATTGTGTCAAGATCATTGTTGAACCAAAGTGTACTTATTCTTGCATATCCCAAGCACATTGTGTCAAGATCATTGTTGAACCAAAGTGTTCTTATTCTTGCATATCCCAAGCACATTGTGTCAAGATCATTGTTGAACCAAAGTGTACTTATTCTTGCATATCCCAGGCACATTTTGTCAAGATCATTGTTGAACCAAAGTGTACTTATTCTTGCATATCCCAGGCACATTTTGTCAAGATCATTGTTGAACCAAAGTGTACTTATTCTTGCATATCCCAAGCACATTGTGTCAAGATCATTGTTGAACCAAAGTGTTCTTATTCTTGCATATCCCAAGCACATTGTGTCAAGATCATTGTTGAACCAAAGTGTACTTATTCTTGCATATCCCAGGCACATTTTGTCAAGATCATTGTTGAACCAAAGTGTACTTATTCTTGCATATCCCAAGCACATTGTGTCAAGATCATTGTTGAACCAAAGTGTTCTTATTCTTGCATATCCCAAGCACATTGTGTCAAGATCATTGTTGAACCAAAGTGTACTTATTCTTGCATATCCCAAGCACATTGTGTCAAGATCATTGTTGAACCAAAGTGTACTTATTCTTGCATATCCCAAGCACATTGTGTCAAGATCATTGTTGAACCAAAGTGTACTTATTCTTGCATATCCCAGGGTGTCAAGGTAACTATCAAACTACAGTGTACTTATCACAAGCGATCCACATTTTGGAGACAAGAGTGACGCAGTGATCTGTATACTACAAATCTTCGACAAAGTTTACAGCCTAAAGTTGAAAACAGGCAAACTTTACATTTGATGGGCTTTTTGCAATTTCTGTAGAATGTATTATATGCATACATTAAGTATATTCCACATGCTGTGACTGTATTTGCAACATGTATATCTATCTGTGATTTTTAGAATTTTTTTGAAATACATGTAATAATTTAGAAAACTGGACTTAATTACTTTCAGTTGAAAGAATTTCATGTCAAAAAAAGTTTTTCCACAGAATCTAATTTTCTTGCCTGTAACATAAAGAAAATACATGTACATGTACAGTGAAACCTGGCTCAATCAACCACTTCTTTTGCTAGAACAAAGCAGTCTCTCTAGACAGGTTGTCTTTCATAGCAGGCAAGCAGGCAGGAGGCAGGCAACCTGCAGGCCAGTCAGTCAGTCTGTCAGTATGTAGGTAGATTGGTGGATAGGTAGATAAAAGATATATTTGTACCTGTACAGTATGTGTGTTTTCATTCATGTAACTGAATTATGTCCTCTATTTCTCAATACACATTTAATATTTGTTTAAGCAATACCTTATTTTCAAGTTCAAAAATCTGTTAAATGTTTTATAAACATATACTGTACATGTACAAAAATAATTACATGTATATTCATACCCACTGTTGTCATATTTGAAAGTGGACTGCTCTAGTGGCCTAAGTGTCTGCCTCAGATGCAGGTTCTCACAGGTCCAAACCCCCAGCCGAGCCCCACCAAAGACATAAAAATGGTACTAGCAGCTGCCTTGCTTGGCACTGAACACTAAGAGGTTAGAGTTAGGAAAGTCAGCCTGGTGTCAGGATAATGTGACTGGGTGGGACATGATGCTACATGTCTGTGACATGATGCCCAAGTGCTAGATATCACTATAAACTGCCACACTGCTGACATCATAGCGATATGACTCAGATTGTTAAAGCTACATTCAAAATCCAAATCACACACACACACAAATACTTGAAAGTGTACATGTCTGGATGGAGAGATAAATGTAGTGTAATTTGGCCATATGACTTTAAAAGGGCACAGCTGAAACTATACAATGTAATAAATTAGGACAGGAGTAATGAGATTACTCTTGTAACTGCAATTGGTAAATCAACTACAACTATAATATTATTTTTATATTTTCTGAAATTCACTATAAAATGGCATTCGAAACAATATCTAAACTGTTTTAAAGTGTCGACCCCTGTAACATGGGAGCAAATGCATGAGTGACTTCATACCGTACTGTTCATCCTAATTTCATGATTTCCAATAAAACGAACTATTCTTAGACAACACAATGAAGTATTGAAGTTGTTATATGAATGAACTGGACCCTTCTTTCCAACTTAATTAATACCACCAAGAAAAAGTATGGCATCATACATGTAAGTGCATCTATTTTTAGAAAGAAGGATTTGTTTTAATATGACCACTCATTTTCTAGCTTTGTTACAACAACCTATTGATAGATTGCAAATTTATAGTTTTATTATTTGTATACATACTTGTAGCAATGCCATGCATTGGTTAAATAGTCCATGAGTCACTGCTTTTTTCATATTTTCACAGAAATGAGTGATGTCAGAAACAGCCTTAACCTTACAAGTTGCAGTGCTTTTCAGATTCTATAACATAGCATTGTTTCATATATTTCTAACCTACATGAGTACATTTTTAGGCAAAATCTTCTATCACATAAAATTTAGAATTTTCTCTCTGTGAATTGTATATTTTCCTTAACCTATTTGCCTAAATATTTATGAACACAGATAATCTAATGAAGCAGTATTTCATAGACACAATGATGTCAGTTAATTACATGTTCAATTACAACTTAAAACTGATTTTTATAAAGAAATTAATGCAAACACAGCAGTTAAAATTTTCATTCTTTTAAAATTTACATTAGAATGTGCTCTTTACTGATGCTATTCTTAAAACACAAATTACTATTTAAATATTGATGTTTAAGTTTCAAAACAGAAGTTGGTATGTTTTCATCATTAAATGGTAGGCCTAACTTGCGGAAATTAGGTACTGATAACTTGCTTGGGAAAGGTTTAATTGGCAGTCAGCATCTAAAACACATGCCCGTGAATGTGCAACAGTTTGTTTTGTCAGTGCAATTAGTATCAACACTGCCTGAAATAGCCATAATACCTGACTAAAGTGAGGGGACATCTCAAAAGTCATAAATTACTGTCACTCATTTTATGTCTAAAAAATCATAGGATGAAGTTGTTTTTACTTTCCATAGAACAAGGCAAAGTTTACATTTTTTAGGAAACTTTGATGCCTGCTTTGTCTGGTAGCTTGAGCTCTAGTTAAGAAAACACTAACGAAATAACAAAAACTGTATAAACTGACCAATTCACCCATTTATAGACCCTAAAATAAGAAGTATATTTTCCTTTGTATAACAATCTAATTTAGGCAAACCAAAAAACCCCATTGTGTATGTTTCCTATAGTTTCTGGTTTTAAAATTATAGTATTGGGTTGGGTTTTTTTAATAAACATTATATATATATATATATATATATATATATATATATATATATATATATATATATATATATATATATATATATTATAATGGTTAGGATAATACTGTTTTAAGTGCTTCAAAGTACTTGGTAAAATCGACTCAATTAGATACACAAATCAATTTGAGGAATTTAAAATTTATTTATTTTTTTACCATGGGGGAAAAAGTGCTAGCATCAGCAAAACTAACAGGGACGGTCTGCTGACCGGAAACGTATTTTGTTGAGGCCCTTATTCAATTCTAAAAAATGGATTTGATTTTAAAAGCCGATTCAATGGAAAACCAAATAAAGAGGTTATCCGCTGTGCTTGACAGTCTGCATGCACGGGCATTCTGATCAATGACCTTTAGCCAAGTGGTTACTTGTTTCAATCAATGCTAAATACTTCTGTGAATAGGCAAACGTGTTCTTCAAAGTAAACACGTCTGAACAAGACTTTTACGCTGAATAGGACTAACAACAACTTTTTTAAATAAAAAAATAGTCTCCCCCAAAAAAATTCGGTGACTACGGGTGCTGAATAAATAAGAATGCAAATTTACCCCTGGAATAACACCCCATTCTTTCATACTGGTTAATGAAGTACTCCGAGATAGTTGCAGCAACCTACGAAAGTCCACAATGACTGGGCAACCTGAAATAAGTCCACCTTTTCTGTTTTCGAAAGTGACTTTATCTGATAGTTGTGCCCCTGGTCTGGTAAAGCAATCATCTTCTGCATTGTATAATTTGTCTGCACTTCCTTTCCTATTAAATGATTTAGTATTTTCCACCAGTTCTGGGAGTTCGTCGTTGTCCGCCATAATGTCAACAAAACAGTTGCGAACGGAATGCTAATCTGATTAGTTTTTCTAAGACAATTAAGTTCTTATTGTTTGGAAACCAGTCTGTTAAACAGCCTGGTTCCCGACCCGAAACCAACTAACTTGCCAGTCGGAATCTCATCGCCCTTGTCCATCCCGAATTGTGAACTGCCCTCAAGCCAGTGGTTGTTATTATAGTCTGACCATACCTGCCCGTTTGTTTGTACCCCAATACTGATTTCAATAACGAAAACCTTTAATGCGATAAAAGAGTGCACAGAACTAAGTCAACTGAATCATTGATTTATAATTTCTAACTGACTGTGACCAGAATGGCACTAATATGGCATCCCCTGCACCTTTCATGCTTAACGGACTTTCCATACTAACACGGCGCCATATTGCGTACACTATAGGCTAGTTTATTTCCCTCAGACGACATAAGACGTAGTTCATCCTATTCGGTAATTGACGGATAATTCCGTAAATTACCATAATGTTGACAGTTTAGAGTTATATCCCTTTGCACACATGAGCCTAGAAATTAAACCGCTTGTTAAATCCACGTGAAAGGCAAATTTGTTGTTGTCATTCTTTTACTTTGCTTGATTTGACATTGTAAATATCGCAAGCGGACGACGTAAGTATGTACATCTTCAGTCGTACACACACCCCTTTGCTGAATATGACTTGTCCCGGAATTGGAAATCGATCTCGAGCATGTCCGTCTATTACATTGAAAATTTCCGTTAAGCATGAACCGCGCAGATGATGATGGTGTTAGGGCCACTCTATTATAGTCAGGTTAGGAATTATAAATCAATGAATGAATTGACTAAGTTCTTTGCACTTTTTATCACATTAAAGGTTTCCATTATTGAAATGGGGGGGGGGGGGTTTACAAACAAACCGGGAAGTATAGTCAGACTACTAACCTCAAGGGGTCACAATTAATAGATGACATTTCATCACTAACAGCAACGCAACCAGTAGTTGCAGACAATTGAAAGAAAATTATTTTTCAGGTTTTCTTCACAAAGTTGTAGTTCAAATGTGCAGGCATTTCAAAGATTATTGAGACGTTGTCGAGCGTTATTTTCAAGACCTGTCATATTATAAGACTTTTTTTGCACATTTAGCCGGAAAACGGTGTATGATCAAGTACAGTCAAGAGGTAAAATTGTCACAAAATATTTAAGTCAAATAATTAAGAAACACGCATGTCATCGTTTTAGAGTAATCAGCGGTGTCTATTGCCTGTACCATACCTATCACTATCTTGAATAGGCAGCAGGTGAGTAGTCCGATAAATCAACCCCACAAAATCTGTGTTGATACTGATGGACGATATGTGGGTCTGATGTGACCTGTTCATTAAAATGTACAATTTTGATGCATGCAAATCTTTCCCGAACAAACCTGCGTACACTTTAGACACATACCGGTAATTGGTAATAGCCATGTCAAGCGCGAAATTCAAAATGGCCACAGGACAGATGGTAGTGTTATTCCAGGTGGGTTTACAAGTCACCAAACGAAGGATTTGATCCGGAAAGGCTATTGACATGTCACCAAAAGAACCCTTCATCCGACGGTAGCTGCACGGCCACGAGAAATACCGGTAAGTGTATAAAAGCTCACCGATGTGTGCAGCCAAATTTGCATGCAGATAATTGCAGCTTTTAATGAATAGATGATATCAGCCCTTCACCCGAAAATCAATATCATCACAGGTGAAGGGCTGATTTATCGGTGTAGCAGGTGAGCCTATTGAACTCACGTCGTTGTTGAAGGCCGGGGAGTTCCAGAACTTGTAGCATCCTGGATACACAGCCTTCAAAATGAGGTCTATAATTCTTCTGAATAAATCGTGCTCTTTGGCGCTGAATCATTTCTCTGGATTGTATATCTTTAGTGCGGTAGAGGTCGCATATGCATGAGCCGTACTGGACTGTTGATCACACCATATATATATATATATATATATATATATATATATATATATATATATATATATATATATATATATATATATATGCCGTCTTCCTACTCTCGTGGGGGCAGTCGTTTAGATTTCGTTTAAGAACCCCAATGTAGAGTTTGCTTTACGGCAGATGTTGTTGATGTGTGTGTACCAGTAGTAAGAAAAAAAGGCGGTTTTAGCTCACCCCATCTAACCAAGCATTATTTTACTGTTTGAACGGCTAGCTATGCTCGACCCGCAAAATGCTGAGCAATTTTAAAATTTTTAGCCACATTGTTGGATGTGATCCAGAACGCGACCCTTTCTCTTACTACTGTGATATTTTTATTTTACAACGAGTTTAATAAAAGTTTTCAATGCCTGATTTTAATGCGCCCGTGCGCGAATGTGTTTACACCGTAGGAACAATATCACTTGTCATCCGATTCATCCTTGAGGACGGGCGCGTTCATGTCAAATGCGGAATCAGATACACGCTTGAACAATTTATTATATTATTTGTTGTTTAAAACGACGTCAAGCCAGGCCATATCGCGCTATCAGACTTGCAGTTATAATTTTTCTCTCTCGGCGGCTTGTTGGTTTCTCAGTGACGGCACACCAGCTAATTCTTTAGTCGTTCATCTGCAGCTTGATTTATTATTTTACAGAACCTGCTGACATCACTTCGGTGCTGGGCAGGTTTACTGACTGAAAATGCGGTTTTCGTCGTATTAATCGCGCGAGTCTGTCTCGGATTGCCGAGAATGTCTTACCAGCAGCATCACCAACAGCGCCAATACTTTTATCACGAACAATGTCGATGGCTTTCATTCCTAACTGTTGATGAAGAGAATATTAAATCATGTCTCGATAATGTTGACGATGTTACGACGATACTGGGCCTCACAAGATATTCCGATGATTATTCGCGGTCCGCTGGTCCATCAATGATGTTAGCGAATGATAGCATCGATCACCCAGAGAACCGTAACGTGATAATGAACGAGGCTGGAACAATTGTCGTATCGATGAACGAAATTTCAACTTAGGATTTGCGGCACGTCGGATGATGTTAAATGACAAAGAAGACCTTTCATGCCCAATTCCACTATCACATATCTTAGGATTTTGCAGAAATGTTACAAAAGTTATTGTTTTGCTAAACATACATTTGAACTTGTTCGAAGGGACAACGACAACGATGCAATCTGGCATCCAGCTGGGTTTGATGATGGTAAAGTGAGACTGAAAAAACATTGGTAGTGGATACCAACAATGACTCGTTGAAGAACAACGGCTGATCTCTTTCATGGACAGCGGCGGAAGATCAACGTTGTCAAGGTTGACGATGACCACAGACAGTTTTCAAAGTAATGTTGCTGGGTTATTCACATGGAAGATAGCATCAGCGCAGGGAGTTTCAGCACCACGATACATTTTCATAGCTCTTCAGGATAACGCCTGAGGAGGTTCGCAGATGCGAAACCAGTTGGTATTTGACACGACTGGAGTTAGTGAAGTTTCTTTGCGGATAAATGGACATCAAGAACCATCTGAGGAAGTGCTGATGATTTTTTTTTAACTACAATCATGTTGCACGTGCGTATCATGGTTTGATGACATTTATTGGGCGTGGTCAGAATGTCGATTCTGGTATGCAGATATCTCAACGGGATTTCACAACTCTATATCTATCTATTATTTCTCACTGGAACACATGGATTTGTTCAGACAATCAGTCATTGATATATATTTTCGAGCTCGAATAGGCGTATTACCAGCTGCTCCTGGTGTTTCAGAGCAATCGCTGTAATATTATCAGACAAAACAATGCAGCTCGAAGGCGTTAGTGGGCGAATGAGTGTCGATGATGCGCCCGTAGATAATATGTGATTTCGATGTAGACATTGTAATTAAATCATTCATAACACCGTGTAACAATTTTTTTGTTCCTAAGTAGTAAGTGTTATTTCCTAATTGGTTATGCCTCAAAAGTATTGAAAATGGCTATTATTCCCCACAAACTTTCCTTTTGTGACCAGGAGTGTGATATTTTGAAATTTGCCTATTTTCCAGAACATTTCAGATAGATCCAGTGCTGAGTTAACTTGGAGTAAATTCTAGAAATTTCCAGTAATATAAATAATAGTATAAATACAGGGGCCTTAAGCCCACCAGTTTAGTTCCTGCTACCTAAGTGGATACAATCTGCATTTTTTTGAGATGGCATCAAGAGGCTGAAAGCATCCGGCAGACGCATTTTGCTATGTCTGCGGCCAAATTGTCAAGACAAGAGCGAAAAACTACTCCGTGGAAGCATCTGTTAAGATGTGTGAGGCCTACAAGGCATATTTCGGCATGCCTGTCGGGGATCAAGACAAACCCTGGGCACCTCATTTCACCTGCTAGCACTGCAGTAAAACCTCTGGAAGGTAAGATGGACAAATGTTGCTCGGAATTTTATGTTATAAAATTTGTTAAAATTTTTAAAATTGTAAAAGTTTTTAATTTTAAAATGTTTTACAATTTTCAATGTTATTGAAAAAATATATCATATATGAAAAATGTTACGAGAATTTCTTACACATTAGTCATGGGTGAAATGTATTTTTGTAGGATGGTACAGCGGGGAAAAGAGAGCTATGAAGTTCGCTATCCCAAGACTTTGGCGGGAACTCACTGACCACTCAAGCAACTGCTACTTCTGCATGGTGGACCCTTCCAAACGTCCGACTGGCAAGAATGCACCTGCTATCACGTATCCGGACCTTCCTTCATCCATCGCCCAAGTGCCACACTGCCCTGAGCTCCCTGTACCCACTCCTCCGGAGAGAGAGCAGCATTCTTTAGAAGAGAGTAGCAAGTCGGAGAGCGAGGAAGACGTTGTAGATCCAGATGACAATTTCAGAGGTGGAAATGAGGAGAGAAACCCATACTACCCCAACCAAAAAGACCTCAACGACTTGATCAGAGATCGTGGTCTTACCAAGTCCAATGCCGAGCTGAAAGTGTGCAAGTCGCAGATCAGAGGAATCGTCACCAAGCTTTTTCGAGCTTCTTCACCCGTCAAGATGGGCTCTGCTTCTGCCACAATGTGACCAGTCTGTTCGCGGCAGTCGGAATCGCCTGTAACCAGAATAAGTGGCGCCTCTTGATTGACAGCTCATCCAGGAGCCTCATAGCCGTGCTGCTCCATAATGGGAACAAGTATCCGTCTCTTCCCCTGGCTCACTCGGCGCACCTCAAAAAGGATTACAACAGCATCAAGACCTTGCTGGGCGCCTTGAAGTATGATGAGCATGGCTGGGAGGTCATCGGAGACTTCAAAATGGTGTCATTCCTGGTGGGTCTCCAAGGCGGTTTTACCAAGTTTCCCTACTATCTTTGCCTTTGGGACAGCAGGGACACCAAGGCTCACTACCACAGGCGGGACTGGCCACAGCGGACCGAGTTCTCTGTGGGGAGGAACAACATCAAGTAGAAGCTACTGGTGGACCACCGGAAGGTGCTGATTCCACCGCTGCACATCAAATTGGGCCTTATGAAACAATTTGTCAGAGCTCTAGATAAGGAGTCGGAAGCCTTCAGGTACCTTCAAGACTTCTTCCCTAAGCTGACTGAGGCAAAGGTCAAAGCCGGTGTCTTCGTCGGACCACAGATAGAGAAGATCCTGGAGTGCAATGAATTCCCCAAGAAGTTCACTAGTAAAGAGAAAACGGCTTGGAACAGCTTTGTCGCAGTGGTTCGGAGCTTCCTGGTCAATCACAAGGCCGAAAACTACGTGGAGCTGGTTGAGACTCTGGTGAAGAACTACGGCACAACGGGCTGCAGGATATCCCTCAAAGTCCATATCCTTGATGCTCATCTTGATACATTTAAGGAGAACATGGGAGCGTACTCGGAGGAGCAAGGCGAGCTCTTCAACCAGGATATACTGGACCTTGAACGCCGCTACCAAGGACAGGATAACGAGAACATGATGCGAGACTACATTTGCGGGCTGATTCGTGAAAGTAATTTACAATATAATATTAAATCTCGAAAAACTACTCTCTTCTAAATCTTTTGTGGTCATTTTTTGTATTACTTTAGTATAAATACATGTTAATTTTGATTCATATGTTTTTTTTCTTTCTGACTTCATGCGAACGAAAAGACACAAATTCGCCCGTTTTCTCATTGAAATTAGGTAAATTTCAAAATATCACTGTCCTTGTCACAAAAACAAAGTTTGTGGGGAATAATAGCAATTTTCTATACTTTTTAGGCATAAGCAATTACGAAATAACACTTACTACCCAGGAACAAAAATTGTGTTACATAGTATAATATTATAATGTCATATCAACACGTCAATGTCACACTGACACCTGGTCAGATTAAAAAGCTACATTTGGCATGAAAGAAGAATTGTGGAACAACGACATCGCTGAAATTAACGGCGTTGCAAGGCCCGAATGTACTATCGTTGACTGAACGTCAGCTCAAACACTACAAAGACGCCAAGAAATCAAAAACTGGCATGCGACTTGATCTTTCCGCTAGTGCGATCAACGATACAGCAAAGACTGGTGGTATATTTCCACTTCTAGCGGAGATACTAGCGCTGACTACAGTTGCAGCTCCAGCTGTTGAAAAGCAGCCACACTCGGTGCCGTTGGATCGGTTACCGGCCTGGCATTGAAAAAAGCAACAGAAAACGGTTTAAAAACATCAACAATAAAAGGGACGGGGTCTAATAATTGACCAAATATCAGAGCAAAATCATTTGGTGGATTATTCTCAAACAATTCACTGGTATCGCGTAAAAGAATAACGAGGAGTCAGAAGATCCCGACTGGAGCGTCATTGGAATTCGAACAGGATCATATAAAATCGATCAAATCAACGACGAACTTCAACGCAAAATTAAATCTATAACGAGAAGAGAATCAAAAATCGCTGTTAAAGTACTTAAACCAGCGTTGAGTGCCGCCATTGAAATATCAACATCGGATTACGTCGTTGATATTTATAAGTTGTCGATCAGAACCGTGTTTGGATGGCCGCTGGTAGCACCAGTTGTTGTTGGATCACCACAACCACAATGATCTGATTATTTATCAGACAAACAAACATTCATGAGAAGTACAGAGTATAGAGGACACCCAATATGGTGGGGGAGTGGAACGTTTTTCTGCTGGATATGAGGGGATTAGCCTCAACTGGTAGTAGTAAAGGTCCCTTGGACTGGTTTTTACATCATGAAGATGGAATAATATCAAGAGAATTTAAATTAAGGTCAGTGTATGAACTGGGGTTTACTGATAAAATAGTTATAGATGGAATATCGCAGGAACGTAAAAATACACAAAATAATCTGAGAAGGCTTCTTGAGCAGTATATACTTGAATATCCGAATGACGATCTTAAACAAACAAATCATTGTGAAAGTATCATCTGAACCAGGTGAGGTCCGATACTGAATTCTGTCAAATAATTCGCAATGGGGAGGGTTTAAGAGTATAAAGCATAAGATATAAAACGCATTTTCTGGACATTTGTAAGATCGCCGAAGACCAACTGCCTACGTTTAAACTACGCGGGTTGGATATCGAAGAAATACAGCAGGACCTCAATGACATAACTGTCGAAAATTTTCCAAACATCAATGCGGCATGGGGAAAAAAAAGAGGCCATCCAGATATTCTCAGACATGACAACGATCCAGCCTGTAATTGTCAATATCACGTCGATGATTTCTGTAAAACGTGTTTGTGACGCAGTGGATGGTAGCTATACCGCGTATGGATCACATGCGCAGACTGGGCTGTCCTAGCAAAAATATGTTCATATAAGCTTTTCTCCAGAGGTTACCCCGGGTCATTTGATTGTGTCAGCGCCCGTTAATCCTGTTTATTTACGATGTCATAATCCGTCGTTGTCACGAATACCTTTTCGTCTGACCGACCAGGATGGTCATTTATTGGATACGCGTAGGGCAGAATTAACGTCAAGTTTGTATGTACGTGATATACCATAAACGGTACGCCATAACCATTTGGGCGACACAAAATGCACGCACGGAACTTTATTCCATCGCCAAAAAAATGTTCTTTTTTATAGCTTTGCTTGGCGACCCCCTCCCCCCAGACACCACGTCACGTTGTTGCGTATTTGATTGTTGCTCACGCAAAGATTCAATCGAGACCAATGCCATATCGTGTTGCTGGATCGTGTAAATTAATTGCAGTGAACCCACATGGAGTTCTCTGAGCATGTGCAGATAAATTTTTTAACTTATTTATGTCCGTGTCGTCCGGAGACCAAGTCTGATGACAATTTCGCAGTGTATGTGTATCAACGCCGTTAAAGATAACCAAAAAATTACAGTTATCTCTGATCTCTTTGGGGATCTGAGCCAACCGCTGTGTAACGTAAATGACATCTGTGATTTTACGTGTGCCTCGTGAAAATATTTTGGCTGGATTTGTTTGTTGGTCAAGCAAGACATCAGCGTAAACCACAAGATTATAAAAACTAATATAAAGATCTTCTATCGATGGTGCATCGTTGATGTTGGTGGAATGCTCACGTTCCTAGTAATCTCTGGCGATTTAACACCCGCTGCTTCATTGAATTCCTTGAAGAAATCGTAACATCGCTGGTCGTCTGCGGATGATGCTACTAAATAAATTTTGTCCCATTTGAGCCATCTCATTATCATGTTGAACAACAACTGAGTTTTACCGGATCCAGACAGACCAATGATAATGGCTTAAATACAATTTGGTAACGCTGGATGATGCTTGACAGGTGCTTGGTCGCGTGTCACTGAAAAGTCAATCACATTCATATTGTAGGAATATGTATTATTTATAATCACGAGTCTATATTGTGTTCGATGCAAGGCGGTCACTGATACAACTGGGCTAAGAGCAACAAACAACAAAGAATAACAGGTGAGCACTTAAAGGCAAGTGTGTAAAATGTGGAACCAAAAAAGATAAGTTTGCGGCATCTCGCGAGACATTAAGCGGTTATGATATTGCTCCGGCGCTCAGGAGATTAACAGGAACACCATAGGCTAAGTACCCTGGGGAAAACATCTTTCGGAATATAATTATTGTGGTCCTGGAGCCCGACTTGATATCAAACTTGACGAATAAAGTCAGCCAAAACCAGACGAATTTCTAGTAAATGCGATTGATCAAGTGTGCCATGCCCATGAAGTCACGTACATAAATAAAGATCTGCAACAACGGCATATCGCTGATGTCAAGTTGAGTCACATGCTGAGGTCGATAAAAAATAAAAACATGCGAGAATCGCTTGCCAACTGATTGATAAGATGGGATAAGAGTGGTAAGTTTGCCGTGGGTGCAGGTAATTAGCTGTCTGGCAATTAATAATGGTGTCAATTTATTATTGCCCGAAGAGGATATTGGAAAGGTACAGCAGCGATTAGTAAACTCGCCGATGTGGCAGGTGTCTTGCGTGGTGCTGCCGCAGATTGGTTGTCCCGACAGGCAAATTTATCTACCACCAAGTAAAACAATTCAACATGGACGGTTTGATGCCTGCATTCCTAACGAAGTTGATCAGGCAGATATTTTGTTTTTACCACATGATGTTATCACTGGCACATCATGTAAACGACAGACTCGTACATACAAATACGTGCTGATGGTCTTCAACGTTGCAAGCAGATACAAGGAAGCGGAACCGCTATCGACTGAAACAGCAACTGAAGTCTCAGCCGCGTTTGAACGAATTGATTCGCGTGGACCTTTACGCTTGCCACGACTGCTGCAGGTTGATTCTGGCAAAGAATTTCTTGGGAGATAACTTCACTGATGCAACAACATAACGTGAAAATCACACTAGGACACGCCGCCATACATCGTGAGCAGGCAATCGTTGAACGATTTAATCAAACACTTGCTGTGCGATTGTTTGGACATCAGTACGCCCAGGAATTTCTGAGCAAGGACAGATCTCGTGAATGGGTTGCGAGACTACCGCATGTGATAGCCGCCTTAAATAACGAAGTCACGCGTGGAATTGTTATGAAATCCATTGATGCAATCGCGAAGAAACACATACCGGCTAAGTGGTGCGACCTGCCAGCGAAACCAGTGCTGGGTGTAACGTTTTCAGTGTATGGCCCAAACTATTATCGATTCTATCCATGGTGAATTGTTGTACGTCATTAGGAAAATATTGCCACAGCAATAATCATATAGCTGGAACCCAAAAATGTAATGGGTTTTTTGGGGGTTTTTTTGGGTATCACGCGTTAATCACTACAGTTAAAACTGTTGGTAAAGCTGCTGCCGCTACGAACTCCTGAAATCTTTGTTTGTATCCAAAATACTCATGAGGAGTAATTGGTCCTAGGTGAGTCTTTTACTTTGGCTCCTTATCCAGATAAAATAATAAATTAGTGACCGATAATTTCGGCCACCACAATTATAACACAGCGCTATTTTAACCTTAACACCTATACCACAATTAATACATGGAACGCATCCTCGCCCAGCTTTGGATAGGTAATTATGATTTGTATCTGCGCACAAATATGCTACTGCTTACTGATATATTTCAAAACTTCCGTGAGACATGTTACAAAAATTACTCTGTTGATCCACTCTGGTATTTCTCATCACCTAGACTCTCATCTGACACCTTGATGAAATCAAGTAATGCCGAGCTCGAACTGTTTTCAGACCCGGACATGGACATGTTCACCGAGCAGATGATACAAGGTGGTATTTCAGTTATAACAAAAACACACGCCGTCGCAAATAGTAAATGCATACGCATTTACGATCCTGAAATACCATCAAAGTATATCTTGATCCAAATAATCTTTATAAATGAGCAATGTCACAGCCGCTACCGACTGGTGGATTCACATGAATAACACCTGAGAAGTTTTTCGATGAGAGAGCTCATTTATACCAGGATGATTTTGGATATTTTGTACAGGTTGATCTTGGATACCCAGATCATCTACATGATGCATACAATGATTATCTGTTTTGCGCTGAAAATATTCTTGTATCCGATGATGTTTTGAGTGATGCACAAGTATCACAAAAACATTAATTTGCAATTGTTAAGTCAAAAATGAGTGAGTTAGTTCCAAAACTGACACAAAAAATAATTACATAATACACTATCGCGCACTTGAGCAAGCCCTGCAACATCGATTGATACTTGAGCGAGTACACCGCGCGCTAAAGTTTAATCAATCGTGCTGGATGAAAGATTACACTGACACTTACACAACATGTAGAGCTAAAGCAAAAACAAATCTTGAGAAAGATTTCTTCAAGCTGATGAATAACATTGCATTCGGCAAGAAAATGGAAAATATTAGAAAGCGCAAAGATATTGAAATAGTTAATGATGTACGTCGCCGTGATAAGTTGGTTCCCGATGACGCAATTCTTTCGATGAAAATATTTGGTGAAAATCTTGCTGCTATTGAAAGTAGGAAATAAACTCTTCATCTGAACAAATCAATGTATGTTGGAGCTACAGCGCTTTAGTTACCGAAGATGGTGATGTATGAGTTTTATTATGATTTTATTAAAGCGCGTTATGGAGACCGAGCAAAGTTATTAATGACAGACACAGACAGCCTTGTATATGAGACTGAAACTGGTGATGTTTGCCTAGATATGTATGAGCATCGTTCGTTGTTTGATTTATCAGATTACCCCAAAAATAGTCAGTTCCGATGTGATGTCCATAAAAAAAGCTGTTGAAAAATTCAAAGACGAAACAGAGAGAATATCAAAAAGTTTTATCGGGCTGAGAAGTAAAATGTATTGTCTTATAATCGTCAATGATGTTCTTACACAAACGTGCAAAAGGAATAACAAAATCCGTTGTGAACAAAATATTAACATATATGATGAATACCGAGATGCATGACATGGAAGTCTGAAATATTTCTCCATGAAAACATTCAGATCAAGCAAACATAACTTATCAACACTGTTGTTGAATGAAAAGGTTTATGTATGTTTGATGACAAGCGTTATTGTTCCGACGGTGTAAACATATTCGCGCACGGGCACGTTAAAATCATGCATTGAAAACTTTTATCAAACTCGATGTACAAATAAAATATCAAAGTAGTAAGAGAAAGGGTCGCGTTCTGGATCACACCCAACAAAGTGGTTAAAAATTGCTTAACTGTTTGCAGGTCGAGCATAGCTAGCCGTGCAAACAGTAAAATAATACTTGGGTAGATGGGATGAGCCAGAACCAATCTTTTTACTTACTAGTACTGCCCCACTGAAGAGCCTTTGAGATGAAAACCCCTAGGTATGGACCGGTCGATATCTGTTGTAGATTGGTGTTGTTTATTTAATTTTATTTAAAAAGTTTTTGAATTTCGAAGATTTGTTTCTAATACTGAGTATATAGCATTTCTCAGCGTTAAATTGCACGACCCTTGTTGAAGCTCACTTTTCCAATTCGATGGGGTCGTTTTGTGGGATTACATGATCTTGGTTATTACTGATGGTTCTGTGGAGTAAAAAATCAACTATGAAGAGTCTAACTTGTGAGAAGACGCACTCTGGCAGATCATTTATGTGGCACAGGAACAATAGGGGGCCTAAGTAGTAATAGGGGTTACCGTAGCGTCAATGGGAATTAGCATTACAGACACACACCCCCCCCCCGGCCTGTATAGCGTCAAGAAATAAAAGCACACCCTGGGTCCGTATAGCGTCAATGGAAATTGTGTAGAGTGACTAGCACACCCTGGGTCTGTATAGCGTCAATGGAAATTTTGTAGAGCGACTAGTATACCGTGGGTCTGTATAGCAACAAGAGGAATGGAACAGGTGGCATGACGTCACACTGGTAACAATGTAGCAAAAAGAGAAGTACTGTGACGTCAGGCTACCTGAGAGAGGGCTATAGACAAACACGAATCAAGAGTATTCGTGTTTTTAGTAGAGTAAGGGTTTTATATATTCGTTTAGGTTGGAGACAAAATGAAAATTAAGATCTTTTCGAGGCATTGGAAGTGGCCCTGAAAAGGGCCGTTGTTTGTTATGTTATGTTAACACCATTCCGTTAACATACAGGACATCGCATAGGTCTTCTTTTCTTCCTCAAATTTCTCAAAGTTTGTCTTAAACTGTGTCTCACTTCTGGTCCGTAGATGAGAGTCCGCTTAAGACAGCCTTGTCTTTCCACATAACATCTTCTTTTCCAAATAGTGGCACCGGTGATCCGGATGACAGTCCATTTTGTTTTCACATACATGGGTAAGTCCGTACGGAACAGCATCGATGATACCAAAGTAGAGGATTCTACGTCGATCAACATCTTCTCTGTGACGAGAACAGGTGAAGGAAATGAAGTGAACCGCGTTTATTTATAGTGGAAGACCGGATCGAAACGGATTGAAAGGGTTCACCAACCCCAACACGCATTACAAAATTCAGTCACTTCGCGGAGTCTGTCTTCCAATCCGAAGAGAGCTACCTGTGACGTCACATTTCCTATATAGGCACACTAGCGTCTGTGCGCAGTGAATCGATGCGGTATTGTTTTGTGAAACATGACGGAAGCTAAGAAGACAGTGAATTGGGGTGCACCGGCTGTGGAGACGAGAAGTAATGGTATAGCAGCAGCTACCAAAGTGAACACAGTGCTACTTCCCGAAGAGGTTGATTTCAACTGGGATTTAGTAGATTTTTATCTTCTTCCCAAGAATTTGTTCCGGTACCAGTACCTTCGCCACTTTCTCCTTCTTTACCACGTGTCGACGATTTTAAACAAAGACAGAAAGAAGAACTGGAGAAATTTTTACAGCAGCAGAAAGAAGCAGAGCAAGCATTTCTTCTTGAACAGCAACAGCGAGAAGAAGAAGAAGAGGCAAGAAGGAAACGACAGAAGAAGAAGCAGTAGAGAAGAAACAAAGTCTAGGAGAGAAGGAGAACAGCGAAAGTCAAACGGTCACGGTACTCTTGGACATTTTGGCCGAGTTAAGAAGTCTGAAACAAATGTATCAGACTTCTTTATTACGACCCAAGAGAAAAAGACCTTCCCGAGCCAAACAACCTAACCCTGTGACTACACCAAGATACCACCCCTAGTGATTTCTACTAAATCATTGACAGGAGCAAGTCCACAAGTAGGCCTTGGCCGTGGCAAAGGCTTAAGACAGTTAAAGCGAATTGATTCTCGTTCCTGAGTTTGTTCTAAGGAAAAAAACAAACACTCAACAGTCCTTTTCAGGGCTACCCAATACTCTCGAAAAGAGTGACTATTCATTTTGCCAAAATCAATTAAAACTCAAAATCCCTTCTTTAACCCTATGATGTACGTGTTGTGAGTGTATGAGTGTAGGTCCTTATTATTTCTAAATAATGAAAACCAAGAGACACTTACGTTTTTTTCAGTTTGGTCTATTCTGTTACAATTTTTTTTTACAATTCAATTTCACAACATAACACAACACTTTTAAAAAAAGTTCATAGATTTCTTCTGTGTCTTTTTTCTTTCACTCTCTCTGTTTTTTCAATTTCTTCACTTTTACACTTTTTTCCTCTTCTTCGTCTTCTTCTTCCTCACATTTTTCTCGTCTTCTTTTCTTTTCTGTCTTCTCTTTCTGAACGTATCGGGGTTCTTCTTTTGCCGAGGTCACCTCTGTTTCTTCTTCTTCTTCTTCCTCCTCCTTCTCCTGCTCCTGTTGTTTCTTAGGGCACTCTGAAGACCAATGTCCTTTCTCTTGACAATGATAACAGGTATCTTGACTTTTGTTTCTTTTGACAATGGCCTTGCTTCTTTGACGGTCTGGACATTCTGTAGCCCAATGCCCTTTCTTTTGACAGATATAGCAAGTATCTTGACTTTTATCTCGAAAGGAAGGAGAGTAGTCCGTCGGCTTGTCTGAAGAAAACTTTCTTATGACACCTCGCAAAGCTCTAATCAGAAGTTCGATCTGTGTGGGTTCTTCCATTGTGCTGGTCGGCTTGAGAGTGAAATGAATACTGAGAGGGGAGTCACTAGCCCTTTATATATACCCTAGTCTGACATGGATATATAGGGGTTCATGGTGTTTCACAGGTAGTCATTTGACTTTTTGCCAATCAAGATGAAACGATCGCATCATTTCGAAAAGAAAGGAGAAGAAAGTAAGAGGCAGAAACGTGATTTATCGCCTCGCACAGTAGCTGAAGTCTTGGCACAAATTCATGCCAGCGATTTTGAAGATGAGATGAGTGAACCAGAATCGAAGCCTAAAGAGTCTACACCAAATCAAAGTCCATTACCATCAGTAAACCCTGAAAAGTACTACCATATTCGGGAGACGGACAAACGCTCTTCCAGAAAATTTAGAACCACAGCCTACACGTACGCAGTGAAGTTTAAAGATTTCAAGTCTGACGTACCCTTGGAAAAAGCAGAAGGGTTCATCACCGATGTGTGGGATTCTTTGTTAACCACACTAAAACGGCAATGTCAAGCCAAAGAAGACGATCGCTTGAGACTTTCTATTCATCACGACAATTTGAAGTCTCCCGTTTGGATCGAGTTTAGCAGTCCAACAGAATTGACACCTTCCAAAATCATGGACAAGATTCAACACGTACAACAATCCAATGACAAATTTCACATCACGGACGGAAAAGCGACACTGTACATGACCCACGTGTCTCTTCCCCAAGGGACAGGTAAAAAAAAGTTGATGTTGGTAGACAACTTGCGTAACCTCAAGCGTAGCCTCGTCCAAATTAACAATCCAAAAGACAAGATGTGTTTAGCCCGTGCCATCGTGGTGGGACAAACGTATGCCGACAAGAACGACACGGTAGAATGGAAAAGAGCCTGGAAAACTATTCAACAATCGGACCGAGCCAAACAACGAAAAGAAGCAGAACTCCTGTTACAGCAAGCGGGGTTAGCTAAAGACACACCCTGTGGCATTCCTGAAATGCAAAAGTTGCAAGACGTCTTGGCTCCACGTTACACCTTGAAAGTTCACCCTCAAGAAGTGCGCGGACCTCTGTTGTTTCGAGGTCAAGATTTTAAAGACGGAAAATACATTCACGTCTATCATCACGATGAACATTTTGATGCCATTACCAGTATCACTGCATTCCTGTCATACAGTTATTACTGTGAGAAATGTGACTATGGCTATAACAATCGAGAGCAACACAAGCATTGTGGATCGAAATGCTCAGGATGTTTAGCCTCTACACCCTGTCTGGACGAAGGACAAGAACGAGTGCATTGCTCTGTTTGTCAGCGCACGTTTGTCAGTCCTGCCTGTTACCAACAACACCTAAAGACGCAAGGTTCACAGCAGAAATGTGCTTGTCAGCTCTTGAGATTGTGCCCTACTTGTGGACAAGGCATACGTACCAATAGTGTCAAGTTACACATTTGTCAAGGAAAGAAACGATGTCACATTTGTCGCCAAATCGTGGACTTGGAACACCAATGCTACATTCAAAAATACCATTCCAAACATGAAGAAGAAGATAATGACCAGAAGATGAAAGGAAATTTCATCTTTTTCGATTTCGAATGCATGCAAGAGACTGGCATTCACATTCCTAATTTCTGCGTGGCTCACCGAGCGTGCGAGAAGTGCATCCAAGAGCCTATCTTGACTCATTGCCCTTACTGCAGCAAGATTCCTGGAGGACGTGAAAAAATCTTTCGGGGATCGAACACACTGGCCGATTTTGCCCAATGGATCTTAAACCCTATCAACGAGACGTGGAGCCAAGAAGATATCGAACGTTACGGAGATTGTCATCGCCATGCCACGGTGATGGCTCACAATTTCTCGGGATACGATGGACAATTTCTGTTGAGATACTATACGGAACAAAGTACCGAACGTCCGAAAGTAACTTTGAACGGAGCCAAAATCATTTCCATGCAAGTGGGACAAGTACAGTTTAAAGATTCAATGAGTTACTTGGCTATGCCTTTGAGCCGCATGCCTAAAACGTTTGGCATGACAGAAATGGCCAAAGGCTATTTTCCACACTTTTTCAATACCGAAGCCAATCAACACGCCGTTCTACCCCATTTGCCTGAGGCTCACTACTACGACCCCGACAACATGCGTACCGAACAACGAGAAGCTTTCTACGCATGGTACCAGACTCACGCTTCGGACCCTTTTGACTTTCAAGAAGAAATGTTAAAATATTGTCGTTCCGACGTAGACATTTTACGTCGCTGCTGTGGAAAATTTCGAGAACTGTTCATGGAACACGGAGGGATCGATCCTTTGAAAGAAGCTTGTACCATTGCCAAAGCGTGTTCCTTAGTGTATCGTCAACGATTCATGCCCGAAAACACCCTAGCTGTCATCAGTCCTCAAACGACCAATTTTGTCAAACGTCAATACTCGGTCAAAGCCCTACGCTGGTTACATTACTTGTGTGAGAAGGAAGACAAATGGATCCAACATGCTCGCAACGGAGGAGGCGAAAAGACCATCGGAAGGTATTCGGTAGACGGCTGGGACTTAGAAAACCCCAAGATTGTGTACGAGTTTAACGGGTGCTTATTTCACGGATGTCCCATCTGCTACCCTCAACGTGACACTAAAAACCAGTTTTTACAACGGACCATGGAAGACTTGTACCAGGACCACTTGTCAGCGACGCTTGAAGTTAGAAGAGCAAGGATACCAAGTAGTGGAAATGTGGGAACACGAGTATGATCAGCGATTGAAACCGATCCCGAGTTTAAGCGCATCGTGGAAAGTTACAAGCTGGTGGACCCTCTGAACCCGCGGGACAGTTTGTACGGAGGACGGACGAATGCCACCTGTTTGCTGTACCAAGTCGACGAGGAGAAAGGAGAAGAAATCAAATACTTGGACGTGTGTTCTCTGTATCCGTACGTGTGCAAATATTGTCACTTTCCCGCAGGGCACCCACAATTGCTGACGGAACACATTGACGTGGACAATATTCGACAATACGAAGGATTGATCAAGTGTAAAGTCTTGCCTCCCACGAACTTGTACCATCCCGTTTTACCACATCATTGCCAAGGAAAACTGATGTTTCCCTTGTGTCATACTTGTGCTGAAACGTGCAGCCAAGACCACCCTTGTCAGCACACTCAGGAAGAACGAGCCTTGACGGGAACGTGGGTCAGCGTGGAATTGTTTAAAGCTCTGGACTTGGGATACCAACTGTTAGAAGTGTACGAAATTTACCACTTTCCCAAGACAGAAAAATACCACAAGGGCGACGATTCTCAAAAAGGCATTTTTGCAGACTACGTGAATGCCTTTTTGAAACTGAAACAAGAAGCTAGCGGATATCCTTCCTGGTGTCACACTCCCGACGACCAAACAAAGTTCAAAGAGAAATACTGGAAGCAGGAAGGCATCACTTTAGGCCACATCGAGAAAAACGAAGGAAGGCGATCGTTTGCCAAAGTGATGTTGAATTGTTTGTGGGGCAAAATGGCACAACGACCGTGTTTACCCAAGACGGAGTATTTGACAGAACTTTTCCGATACTTGCAGATGATTCACGACAAAACCAAATACATGAAACACGTGGACGTTGTTCGTGAGGACTTGCTCTTAATCAATTACGAAGAAGAACTGAACTTTGTAGAAGCCGACGAATTTGGAAATGTCATCATTGCGGCCTACGTGACAGCCCATGCTCGCTTAAAACTGTACGAAGCTTTAGAACTATTAGGAGATCGTGTGCTGTATTTTGACACGGACAGTTGCGTCTACATTGATCGCCTGGGTCAACCTCACCCTGTCATCGAAGGAGACCGTTTAGGAGCCTGGACGGACGAGCATCCCGACCACAAGATTCTAAGTTTTGCAAGTGGCGGTCCCAAAAATTACGGCTACGAATACCGGAACAATCAAGGGGATGTGCACACGGAGTGTAAAGTGAAAGGATTGACTCTTAATTATCGCACCAGTCGAGTGGTGAACTTTAGCATATTGAAAGAAGCCTTGCAGTCTGGACGGGATCGAAACTTTAAAGTGACCACCCACGAACCGCACAAGATTGTACGTTTACCCACACACCAAATCGTCAGTCGACCCTTGGAAAAAGTTTATCAAATCGTGTACCAGAGGCGAGTTCGGCTTCCCAATCACTTCACTTTACCGTACGGTCATGCCGATATTGGTCAGCATATAAAAAGGGACAACGTTCAAGGTCGATAGTTCATTGTGACTACCATTGCTAAGCGAGAAAGATGAATCCATTCACACAGCAAGTATCCAGTAAGAGTAAACTCCAGTACGATGCTGTGCCTTGCGATGGTAGGGATGCCGTACGCTATGACCTTAGTGATTCAGTACCACATCATCATGGGAACTTTGCTATAACTACTACTTCTACTACCATGCCTAACATGGAAAGTGATGCTGTACGTGTCAAACCTGACGGATGTGAAAGCGATACCACTCGTTATCGCACACCTTTTCACTTTACTGGTTTTCATGGTGGATGTCCACCTCCACAGGAAACCATGCGACTACCACCCTACGGATGTCATGTAAAACTGAGCAAACTTCTAAGGATTTCACCGTACCCTCATCGAAATGAACCTGTGAAAGACGAATATTCGTTCCCTGTGCGTTTGCCAGAATACTGTGATTTTGAAAGTCGATTGCAAACCTTCCAAGGAAAATGGCCAAAATATCTAGGAGGACCTACCCCCGAAGAATTAGCCAGAGCTGGATTTATCTACTTGGGCGAAGGAGATAAAGTCAAGTGCTTCAGTTGCGGTGTCTCACTTCACGAATGGGAGAAGAAAGATTGCGCTTACCTGGAACATGCTCGATGGTCTCCAGAGTGTCACTACCTGCCTTTAGTGGGACCTCGTCATTGAAGTGACCCTACCATGTTGTGTAAAAAGCTAGCTACGGAGTTAGGAGTCAAACGTTGGACAATCCCTAGACAAGTATTTAAACCCGATGTAAAAAATAATCTTCAAAGATTACCAAACGAATTGCAAGAGAAGATCTACAAGGACATATGGCAGGGACTTGCCAGAGCCAAATCTCAATTAGTGACTGTAGAACATTTGTGTCGAGAAATTCATAAGAGGAAATTGACCAAAGTCAACAAACAAGTCCGATTTGTCTGGATCAAGTGTGCGTTCGTTCTACTATTTCGCTTTAGACCATTTACATTTGAAGATTTTATTGACATTCTTGACCGTTTCCTGGAATGGCAGTGGTCAGAAATTACCCACTACGTTCATTACTTTCGCTCTAGGAGAAGTGTTTGACTGACATGGTTATGGATACTTTACAAGAGAACATTCGTGCTTTGCCTGTGGAATTGAGAGAACGCATTTACCGTGAGTTCGTCAAAATACAAGTGAAACGAAAAGAATCATTGCATCCGTTACGTCACCGATGTTGGAACCACTGGTACCTAAATGCTATAAGAGGATTGATTCTGATGAAAGTGTTCCAGTGGTCAGACATTGATCAACTACTCGTGAGCAAGAAGGATTGTGTTGTTGATAGTGATTATTTTTACTACCAGGTACACTTATTGCATCGAATTCCAGAAGAAGAGTTAGAGGGTTACCAAAATCTTGTACACAATGTAAACTTAGATAAAGAGGAAACTTCTGAACGATGTGTGATGTACAAGTTAGTGACTAAATATTTTAGATACGTCGACGGAATACGACCACTTCTGTGCAAAAAGTACACTTATAGCTGCCGAAAAAAGAGGGTATAAAAACGTTCTACCATGCCACGACCTTTATCATTCGTGATACAACAGATTCCGTGGAAGGAAATCAATGACAGTATTCAAACGGTGGAGGATTACCACACCTATTACGAGAACTGTCTCCATTGAATTGGGGTCGACGTGTAGTGTGTGTCTTAGTGACTTGCTTTCTGGGATTTCGTTTACCAGCTGATTCTTTGTGGACTCTTTACGAACAGTACCTATTACTCCAAAACAAAACATGAAAGTGATCCCTTTAAATGTCCACGAGAGACTCATTCTCCTCAAAGCTTTGCGCTTTCATTTGGATACTTCTCAACCTCTACGGGAAAACAAGATTCGTCAACTTTTAGGTACTGAAGATGTGTACGACGACGTGTGTGTAGCTTGTGACTTACACCCTCACTGGACAGATGTACGTGACTGGAAAAGTTTGGGGTTTGAGGCTTGGGCTAAAGAAGTGGCACACTATGCCCAAGATTTGTCATCCTAAAACATTAAAACGTACCGTGAAAAAAGTCACTTTTAAACCTGTGTTAGTGTCAATACCAGAAGAACAGTCTGTCACCGAGGAAAACCACTCTCTTCAAGACAGGACTGTCATTGACATTCCTGAAAGACCATTTCGGGAGGACCCTTGTGTGACTGAACCAAGGAATGTACAGACTCTCAGAACATTACACACTACTCCTACGATTTCACCTCTTGATCACAAAAAATGTTGTACAGAGACTTGTTTATATTCCACTATGGTCGTTTTGTTGTGTTTTTTATTCCTGTACTTAACCATATGGCTTTTATGTATTTTTGTCTTTCGTGTTGTTCACTAATAAAGATGACAATAAACGTGTCCTGAAAAGTATAAAAACTCTTGTCTTGTTTGTCTTCGTGTCACAAGTGACATTTTATTACACTACTACTACTATGGCTACCTCTACTGTCTCTGCTCCCTCTTCCTCCACTGTCAAAGTCATTGACGAACACGTAGATCGGACTAGTTGGGAGGCCTTGTATCTTCGCCATCCCTTTAACATGCTTATTGCTGGACCTAGCGGTTCAGGCAAAACCGAATTTGTCAAACGTTTGATCGAACATAAACATCATTTTGATCGATCGTCCTCCTCAACGAATCGTGTGGTGCTATAAAGAGTGGCAATCGGCCTACAGCCTTCTGCGAGAAAGTCAAGGCGATTCCATCGTCTTTGTGGAAGGCATTCCTGTCGAAGACGACGGAATCGTGTCTGACCCTAGTCAAACTCATTTGGTTATTTTTGACGACATGTTAGGAGAAGACGAAGAAGAAATTAAACTCTGGTTTACGCGCAAAGGGCATCATCGTAATGCCAGTGTCATTTACATTACCCAAAATTTGTTTCAACAAAGTAAAGCCCATCGTACCATCAGTCTCAATGCTCATTACTTGGTGTTGTTTAAAAGCCCTAGAGATAAATCGCAAGTACAAGTCTTAGCCAAACAGTTAGGAACGCCTTGGCTGATTCATGCGTACGACGATGCCACTCAAACCCCACACGCTTATTTACTCGTGGATTTAAAACCCACTACTCCCGATTATTTGCGATTTCGTACCCATCTGTTTCACCCCTGGTGCCAAGACGGAGGACCTATCGTGTACACGTCTCCGTCGTCGACTTAATCACCCCAAAAATCTATAAAAACCTCGGTCACTTGGACTCTGTCTCACACATTGTCAACATGACGTCCCTTCAGTCTCATCTTCCCATTAAATTGATTCGTGCCTTGTACGGCATCAGTCGCGAAAAAAAATCCACAAATACGTGCTCGTGTCTTAGAAGCTAGTCTCAAAGAAGTCTTACGATGGTTTACGGTGACAGCACGTCAATTACTGCAAGGCATCATTCAGATTCCACATCAAACCAAACGTTTTTTTGAGAGAAACAAAGTTGCCTTGACGCAACTAGCCGATCCTCGCATCGACACTCAAACCAAAAAGCAAATCATTTTGAAACCTGGAGGAAGTGGATCTTTAGGAGGTGTCATCATTCGTTCCCTCTTAAAATGGGATCCTAATGCTCCCAAAGTTGTCCCCAAGAAAAAAGCCACACCCAAACGTACCCAGAAGAAAAAGAAAAGAGCAAGGGTGTCAAGACCAGGTCACAGCCTCAGAAAAAGAAAAAGAAAAGCCCACAGAAAACAGCTTCTACTCGCAAGAGAGTGTCTCCAACAACTTCTCCTCCAGCAGTAACACCCTCTTCCTCTTTAGCGGCAGTAGCCGCTGCTCACAAAGTACCTGCCCCCAAAGTCAAAGTCCAAGAGAGAACGGGTGTGTTACAGAGTTGACTGGATTTGTCCAAGCAAGAACTGTCTCGATTTAGTCCGTTGCGAACTCCTCCACGGCGTGTGTTGCCTGTCATCAAGTTGATACGACGTAAAGACAATCAGTGGCGACGCATTCCAGTATAAAATGACCTGAGGCAAACCATACGGATCAGTATTTTTGTGCTACTGCACGTCCAAAGATGTTCCCTCCAAGAAGTGTACACCGTTACCATCGTCGTTCTTCTTCTTCGGTCCAAAAAGGAAAAGGAAAACGAAAAAGACAGTCACGTCATCCTAAAAAGCGCTTAGTCAAACATCGACGTCACCCCCAGAAAAGGCACACTCATCCAAAGAAAAAGAGGAGTCACCAAAGAGGAGGATTCTTTGGTGATTTTGGAAAACACATCGTCACCTTTATGACAAAGCGATAGTCCCCCCAAAGGGATAAAAGACCGTGCGACAAGTCATTGACGTTAGTGAATTTTTTTGGTTGTATGCCACGGAACCAACAAACCCACTGAGAAAGATGTCACCCCAAAAAAGACATTCCTCTTCTACCTCCAAAGGAAAGAAAAGGAAAGGACTGCCACCTCGTTTGGCCAAACATTGGGACATGTTGTCCGTCCTGTCCAAAGCTCCTCCACCCATGCGAAAAAAATCTCATTCAAACAGCCTCCAAAGATGTTATTGATACCGTGTGCGAATGTTGTCTGAATGTCTTGAAAGGCACAATACCTTTGTCTAAACACCAGAAAGAATGCTTAGGCAAACATCGACACGTTCTTCGCCAAATGATCCAAAAGAAAATACCTATTCGTCAAAAGAAAAAGATGTTGGTGCAACGTGGAGGAATTTTACCCTTTTTACCCATGTTACTGAAAGGAGTCATGGGTACAATAGGAGGACCCTTACTGAAAGGAGTAATGGGAACAATAGGAGGACCCTTGCTGCAAGGAGTATTGGGAAACATGGGAGGATGAAGATAAAAGGACCAAGAAGATAAAAGGGACCTCTGAAATCAAAAGATCTCAGACGTGATCCTTGAAATCTGATGGAAGGACGAAAACTAGCTTTAGTCCCTTACAAGCGATGGATGGAATACCATCGTTGGCAAGAACAACGAACCCCACATTTACCTCCCAATCCTCATTTGACCGAGATGTCCCAGATACAACACGAACTGCAATCGTTGATGGATCGCAGCGATTTGTCAGAAACGGAAAAATCGCAACGGTACGGACAGGTGTTGCAACGACTGCAACTCTTTCACCAGAAAGCTTTAGACGAAACAGCTCCACCCACTCTGAAAGATTTTAAGGCCTTGATGAAAAGTCCATCACCACCACCACCACTACCACCATCACCAGCGGTCAAGACAGACACAACCCCACGAAGGCCTGAGGAAGAAGAGGCACGAGAAGTTTTTCAAACACCGTCAGCAGCTCCCATTCCTAGTAAGATTGCAGCGTCCTTGTTGACCCCTTCCCTACACCGCAACGAGAAGAACTTAAAGCTTGGGTTAAAAAGATGATGTCTACTCCACCTTCGACAGAGGTGAAAAAGAAAGAAGGGAAACCAGAAGTGAAAAAAGAAAAAAAGACCAAAGCCATTCCATTACCACCATCACCACCACCACTACCTTCCACTTCTACGCCCGTGGCACATCGGACACGTAAGACCGTTTCCAAACCACCCCCTCCTTCCATTCAGACTAGCATTCGTGAAAATTGGATCACTTGTTAAAACATGGAGAAGGTGTTAACCAGCATTTACTACGATCCAGCTCATCCTGCAGGTTACAGAGGAGTTCAGAAATTGTATCGTGCTGCCAAAACTCGACTGAAAAGTATCCGTTTACCTCAGGTGCAACGCTGGTTACAAGAACAAGCCACGTACACCTTACACAAGCCCATTCGACGAAAATTTTCCAGAAGTCGCACCCAAGTGGAGGGTATCGATCACCAATGACAAGCCGATTTAGCCGATGTCTCTCATTTAGCCACCTACAATCGTGGTTACAAATATTTGTTTTGTGTCATCGACGTCTTTTCCAAATTTACTTGGGTCGTACCATTGACTTCCAAATCGAGCAGTGAGTTAGTGCGAGCCCTCAAGCTGGTGTTGAAACAAAGTGGTCGTCACCCTCTTCGATGGCAAACGGACAAAGGCACCGAATTTCTAAACCAAGCTTTCCAAAAAGAATTGAAGAAACGTGACATTCATTTTTTCACCACCGAGAATCCCGAAACCAAAGCCAGCATCGTGGAACGTTTTCAGCGTACCTTGAAAGAACGCATGTGGAAATATTTTACGCATCAACACACTCTCAAGTACATTGACGTCTTGCCACACCTCGTTCAATCGTACAACCAATCTTACCATCGGAGCATTGGACGTGCCCCCCCAGAAGTGACTCCCGACAACGAAGTGACCGTCTTCGAGCGCCTGTTTGGACCGTCCACGACAGTGCCTGTCCCCAAGAAAGGTGGAGTGTTGGCCACGGGAGATTGGGTACGCATTGGCAAAACCAAACGCACTTTCGACAAAGGTTACTTACCCAATTGGACCACCGAATTGTTTCGTGTCACTGAACGTGTGCGTGGTCGTTATCCTCCAGTCTATAAATTAGAGGACATGAACGGGGAAGTGTTAAAAGGAACGTTTTACTTACCCGAGTTACAACGTGTGACCAAAGAAGAAGACGACGTGTACGAGATCGAAAGCATTCTCGATCGAAGAACTCGTAAAGTAGGAAAGAAACGTGTCAAAGAAGTCAAAGTACGTTGGAAAGGATATCCTCCCAGTTTTGACTCTTGGATCGACGCTTCGCAACTCATTGACTATAAAAAGAAGTGACCATCATGCCCTTCAACACAGTCTCAGCTACTGCAGTGACCACTCCTTCCCACAGTTCTTCTCTGCAAGATCTACAAAAACAACCCTTGTGGGTGTGGTGTGGAGAACGTGTGCCTAAAACTCAAATCGTCTTTTTCTGCCAAATTTTTGTGGTGTATTGTGTCATCGGTGCTGCCATTGCCAATTTGAGTTTGCAACAAGGAGATAAACAATTGTGGACCATTTTACTCAGCAGTTGCATTGGTTGCCTTCTTCCCAATCCGTCTCTGAAATATTCCTCTAACGGAAACAACAACAACGGGAGCCTTGTGTCCAACGTCAGTTCCAACAGTCACCCTAACCATCCTCTTTTAGACACTCCTCTCACTTCCAGTGACTCCTCGGATACTAGAACTGTGGAATTATGAATAACCAATTTTACTTAACGTTACCCAGTGACAGTTCCATGGAGGTGTTTCCCAATAACACTTTGTGCTGTTTCTCGACCAAATTACCTCAGGCCATCCGATTGGATCACGAAGCCCGTTGGGAAGTGGCTTTGGTAGAAATTATTCACCCTACACAAATCAAAAACATCGTCGAAAATCAAAACACTTTGACGATAGAAGTTTGTGACGATCAAGTGCAACAAGTCATGGATGAACGCACTAGTGGTAGTGGTGTAGCTGACTTTATCAAAACACCAAACCCCATAACTAAACGAACCACTTATCTGTTGAAAGTTCCTGCAGGTTATTATTTTAGTGGTCAACATTTGGTGAACACCATAGCTGAGAGGTTCAATTTCATGTTTAGCAAAGCTTTGGAGAGAGCCAAAAAAAGTGTCACAATCGAGTACCACAAAATATCTCGTCGCCTACTGATGAAATTTTCTGAGGACAAAGTATTGGCCATTACATTTTGTCCTGAATTGTATCACATTTTGGGTGGAGACCCTAAGTTAATCAAGATTGCAAACGAAATACCAGCCGTGACCAGTAACGTGGATTTTGCGAAATATTTTCGATTCCCTGTAGAAATGAACCTAGGACTGAATTTGATTTTGTGTACTCCGATGTGGTGGAGTACAACGTAGTGGGACACACCTCCGTACCGTTACTGCGTGTCATTCCTTTCAAAGTGGATTCTGCCACGAAGGCTGACGAGGAAGGTGGAAACACCTATCACGTTCACCGTGAATTTGTAAATCCTCACTATTTGTCCGTCAGTAAGCCGTATTTCGACACTGTCAACGTTACTATAAAAGGAGATCTGGGGCAAAATATTCCATTCACCAAAGGGAAAGTCACAGTGAAACTCCATTTTCGAAAACGATTACTCTAACTTTTTGTCAGTCATGTATCCTGTGTACCAAGGAGTTGCTCGACAGCGAGGACATGTTTTAGGTGATATGCTCAAATCGGCCTTTCGTACAGTGGTTCCCATTTTGAAACCGATGGTGACACGAGGATTGCACGCCTTAAAAGATGCCGCGTTGACGCAAGGTAAAGAATTTCTCCAAAATGTCATCATTGACAAACAAAGCCCAAAGAAGCTTTCTTGAGAGCAGGCAAAAATGTTTTGCTTCAAACGGGCAAAGACCTTTTGGGTCGGCGAGAAACTCCTATAAATGCCCTGGGCAATGCTGAGTTAGGCATTCCTGCTTCCCTGAGGCCACAGCAAGGACAAGGCAGGAAAAGACGACGAAAACACCCTTTCAGAGGACTTCACGCCCCTAGAGCTAGAAAGACAAAGAAAAGAAAAACCGTCCGAGAGTTAGACGTTTTTGATTATTAAAAAAAAGGAAAATGATGCACCGAGAGTCTTGTGCTTGTTCCAAGTCGGAACTGGATCTATTTGCCATGCCACCCACCATGATGACGATGCAAGAATCCCAATGGGTCGAATTTCATCCCGTCTCCTCTTTGGTGGATTCCGCTCCCATTGAGTTTGAAATCAAAGGACAGCCCGAAGATTACATCGATCTGAATAATAGTTACTTGTATCTAAAGCTGAAAGTGATCAAAACCGACAACACCATTCCGGGAGCCGATGCTGCAGTAGCTCCCGTCAACAATTTCATGCATTCCTTGTTCAGCGAAGTGGATTTGTACTTGAATAACAAACTGATCAGCAGTAGCACGGATACTTACCCTTACCGAGCGTACCTAGAAAATCTCTTGACGTACGGAAAAGAGGTCAAGAACACTCATCTGGATGCTTGCGTGGTATGGAAGCCTGACACCGCAGGTGAGAACACGTTTAACGACAGAGCCCTGACAGCCGATGACGATCCTCACAGTGTGGGTTTTAACGATCGTCGAAGGAAAATCCTGCAAGGTCGTAGTTTAGAACTGATGGATCGTTTGCATTTGGACATGTGGTTGCAAGAGAAGTATTTGCTGAACGGTGTGGATATTCGCCTGAGACTCAATCGCAGCAGTGTCGCTTTCCATTTGATGGCTCAAGCCAACGAGTACAAAACCATCATCCAAGAAGCCAGACTTTACGTGCGATGTGTAGAAGTGTTACCTAAAGCGGGAAACGACATCAGTCAAACATTGATCAGATCGACCGCCAAATATCCGATACGACGTGTCGAAGTGAAAACATTCACCATTGCTGCTGGACTCCGATCCAAGATCGAAGATCATCTGTTCCAAGGACAGTTACCCAAATGTTTAATCGTTGGTATCGTCAGTAATGCAGCCTTCAACGGAGCCCACGATCAAAATCCTTTCCAGTTTAAGCGCTACAGAGTGTCCAAAATTGAAGTCAGTCGCGATGGCAAGACTTTGTGTACCAGACCCTTCGAACCTAACTTTGCCCAGAAGAATTACTTGAGATCGTACTTGTCCCTGTACGAAGCTACGAGGCAACTAGGAACCAACGCCAGTCACGGTATTTCGTACGAATATTATGTCGGAGGTTACACTTTGTGGGCCTTTGATTTCACTCCAGACCAAGGCAGCGACGAGGGACATTTCCACCCTATAAAATCCGGTCAACTGCGTGTGGAACTTCAGTTTGCAGAAGCTCTCACTGAGACAGTCAACGTCATCCTGTATGCTGAATTCGATAATACCATAGAAATCAACAGTTTGAGAGAAGTCATTCTAGACTATTAGACACAATGGAAGACTCCTATCCCTCTTTAAACAATGGAGAATCTTTGGACATGGAATGGGAGGATAGCGTGAAAACAGAACCCCAAGACGAGGTCAAAGAGGACGAGGTAGTCGTCAAGTCCAGATGGCCAGAACAAGAACAACATTTAGTGTCCTGTTTTGCTAAACACCTAGCGAATACCATTACGGAATTGTCCAAGAAATATTGTTACGGATGTCAAAACGATCATCCCAGTCAAATTCAACACGATAAATGTATGATGATGAGTCAAGAAGAAAAATTGGACGAGTATCTGGACGACGCTTGGAGTCTCATCTCAGAAGAAACCGTGTTGCATGAGTGGTATAAAGGCTTGCGTGATCATTCCTGTCCTCCACTGACTACTCTAGAGATCTATCGCATCGAAGCTCTCTTAGCCCAGAGTGCGGAGACAAGGCAAAGAAACGGATACTTGACAGATCGTTTCAAACAAAAAGTCAGAATTGAATTGATGACTTATCATTACCTGTGAAAAAACAAAAACAACACAACAGAACATGGATACCTGGGAACTTTATTACCTTTTGAACAATAGTTCGTATACTGCTTCTTGGAATCCTGTCGTGTGCGCTAAAGATGAACTACCTCATCGCAAACCTAAAGACCATCAAGCTTATGTCATCAACACGGACGAAAGTCATCTTCCAGGCACTCACTGGGTTGCCGTCTACTTCCCTCAAGAGAATTGTGTGGAATATTTTGATTCGTATGGATTACCCCCTTGGAAGACGATATCATTGACTTTATGAGAAGAAATGCCCAGACGACACGATACAATAATGTGAAATTACAAGGCACAGATTCCATGGTGTGTGGACAATATTGTGTATATTTTCTTCATCAACGCAGTCTTGGATATCCTTTAGAACATTTAGTGACTTATTTTGATCGTCACTCTTCTAGAAACGATGAGAAAATAGATCGATGGTTTTGTGACCATTATAGTTATCTTTTGTCTTTAGCTAGGAAACGTAGTGTACATCAATGGCCTCATGACTTCCATCAATGGAAATCTCACATGATTTCACAACGTTGTCAACCTTGTCAAAAATAATTTGTTTGATGTTACTTGTTACTTGTGACTTATGACTTGTTACTTGTTACTTGAATAAAAAATGTTGTGTTTTGAAAAAATGTGTCTGTCGTTTGTTTTCAAAAAACACTGTGAATATATGCTCTTTGACTTCTTTCTATCCCTCATCATGACATTCGCTATCATAGCATTCCGACACTAAAACCAAGTAGGGATGTTTTCTATCGCGTCCGCGTTTAAACCATATAAAGCGGGTGGGTCTCCAGTCTGACCATTCACTGTTGACTCGTCAACCTATGAAGATGCCTTCCAGACTAGCCCAGCTGAACGAAGCTTATGTCAATTTGCATCGTGTCAGGCTAAACCTGATACCGAAGCCTGAAGAAATAGAGAATGTTAGAATGCTCTCCACAGTCCAAGGTCTGATAGAAGAGACGTTTAGAGAGGAAATTAAAAAAGAACAAGAAGAATGGACTGAGAAATACAGACTTCAGAAGAAGCAGAGAGAAGAACAACAACAACAACAGCAGCAGCAGCAGCAGCAGCAGCAGCAGCAAGAACCAGACAGAGGTTTTGTGGACTGTCGAGTAGACACCAAAGAATTCTCTTCCTCTTTTCGCAGAAGCAGACCGTATCCAATAGGAAAGCCTACTGCCAGACGGGGACGCAATCTTAGACAGTAAAAAAAGATTGCCATTACTTCCGTGAACACAAAAAACAGCCCTTTTCAGGGCTACCCAATACTCTCGAAAAGACATACTCATTCAATTTGCCAAAATTTGTCATTAGAAAATAGGAGTGTGTCTATAAGCACTTCGTTTCTTTTGTCAGTAAAACAAAATATTTGTGTGTTTGTATGTTTAAAAAAAAATAGAAGTGTGCCTATAAGCACTTCGTTTCTCTGTCTTGTCCAATCGTGTCTGCCTGTGTTTGTAAGTAAAAAGTAAAAAAGTCAACGTGAGTGTTTCTTTTAAGTCCGTGCGTTACATGTGATGGTAAATTTGAGTGCTAGGGAATGTTTACCTTCACGTCCGTGCTTCAAGTATATAAATTGGTGCGATCGTCAGTCTGGTTACCCACGTTGACGTAGCAGCTGCAACAAAATGAGTAGACTAACAAAACTACTAGACCTCCAGATGCACCTGGAGCATGCCAGGCGTCTCCTGGATGAGCTGGCTATGGAGGCGCTTGCAGAAAGTGACAGACTTAAGGAAGAGGAGGAAAAAAAGAAGAAAGAAGAGGAGAAGGAAAAGAAGCGAGGGATACTACCTCACCTATTCCTTAGGCCTCAATGTGAGGTCAAACCTGAGGTGAGGACAACAACGCCCCCACAACCAGTAGCAGTACGGCAAACTGTACCAAGAGTCGCTGTCCTCCAGACAGAAAACTGGGAGGTGGAATTGGAAAGACAGAGGCAAGAGTGGGAGCCTCGACGTCAGCATCCCAGGGTGCTAAATAGAAGAAGAAGGGAACAAGTATTCACTATCCCTCAAACTGAGGAGTGGGATAGTGAAACCAATCAACCTCCCTCTGCGCTCCCAACCACACGCATCAATTGGGAGCAGGACTGGAGCCGGCGATGCGTGTGTGGTGCCCGCCCTGGGAGATGTCACCATTAGCCAGGTGCATCTGAAGTTTAAAAAAACAGCCCTTCTCAGGGCTAACCAGATCTCTAGAAAAGAGAACCTATTCAATTTGCCAATTAGTGTGAATGTAGTGTAGTGTGAATATAAACACTCACTCTTTACTAATGTGTGTGTGTGTGTGTGTGTGTGTGTGTGTGTGTGTGTGTGTGTGTGTGTGTGTGTGTGTGTGTGTGTGTGTGTGCATGCGCGTTCGTTGGTGTGAATAGTATATGGGTGTGTGTTTTTCTTCTCTTCCTTCGTTGGTGTGATAGTATATTGTGTGTTTTATGCTTGCTCGTTCGTTGGTGAGGATAGTATATTGTGTGTTTTATGCTTGCTCGTTCGTTGGTGTGGATAGTATATAATATGTTTTTTTCTCATCCCGATTGTGTGGATGGTATGTTTGTGTGTTTTATGCTTGCTCATTCGTTGGTGTGGATAGTATATTGTGTGTGTTTTATACTTGCTCGTTCGTTGGTGTGGATAGTATATGGGTGTGTGTTTTTCTTCTCTTCCTTCGTTGGTGTGATAGTATAATGTGTGTTTTATGCTTGCTGGTTCGTTGGTGAGGATAGTATAGTGTGTGTTTTATGCTTGCTCGTTCGTTGGTGAGGATAGTATAGTGTGTGTTTTATGCTTGCTCATTCGTTGGTGAGGATAGTATAGTGTGTGTTTTATGCTTGCTCGTTCGTTGGTGAGGATAGTATATAATATGTTTTTTTCTCATCCCGATTGTGTGGATGGTATGTTTGTGTGTTTTATGCTTGCTCGTTCGTTGGTGAGGATAGTATAGTATGTGTTTTATGCTTGCTCGTTCGTTGGTGAGGATAGTATATCATATGTGAAGTGAGTGTAAGGCATGTTTTCCTTCACGTCCGTGCTTGAAGTATATAAAAGCATAGCGTTCGTCATTCGCGCCATTCTAAACAGAATAAAAAGGAACAGAAAAATGGATTTAATCAACAAGTTAAGAGATAGTTGGTGCTGGATGGTAGATGCAGTCTATGTAGTGGAAAAACTTCAAAAGGAGTGGAGGTTTGAAGTCAACCTAGACTTTATGGCGAGACTCAAAGCAGCAAGTTATCATTTGCAAATGATAATAATGGAAGAAGCGGATAAGTTGAGAGGTTTCAACTATCCAAAATATGTGAGAGTAGGAACCTTGAAGGAGATTTTGGATATTGTAGTTGAATTGGAATCTTTTTTGGAAAGTATCTTCTCTTTAACAGAATGGCCTTTTGTCAAAAAAGGCTTAGACAATATCAAGAAAGCGGAAGACCTAATGAGAAAAGTACTGAAAGAAGAAGTGGAAAAGATCAAGGAAACGTGGAAGAAAGAAAGAAAGGACAAAGAAAACCAAAAGAAGAAAGAAGAGATTGAGAAACTAAATCAGAACTGGATGAAAATCCAACAAAAATTCAGAGCTCTCGGACATCCTGACTGGATGCCCGAAGAAGAAAAGAAGAAAGGAATTATTCAAAAAGTCAGGACATGGTGGAAGAACTGGAGAAGATAAAAGAAGAAGAACCCAAAGGCCCTTTTCAGGGCCACTTCCAATGCCTCGAAAAGATCTTAATTTTCATTTTGTCTCCACCCTAAACGAATATATATAAAACCCTTCCTCTACTAAAAACACGAACGCTCTTGATTCGTGTTTGTCTATAGCCCTCTCTCAGGTAGCCTGACGTCACAGTACTTCTCTTTTTGCTACATTGTTACCAGTGTGACGTCATGCCACCTGTCGCTTATCGCTCTACAAACCCACAGTCTACTAGTCGCCGCTCTACAAAATTTCCATTGACGCTATACAGGCCCAGGGTGTTCTAGTCCCTCTACCCAATTTTCCATTGACGCTATACTGGCCCAGGGTGAGATTTTATTTCTTGACGCTATACTGGCCCAGGGGGGGTCTGTAATGCTAATTCCCATTGACGCTACGGTAACCCCATATACTACTAGAAACTCTTTAGAAACAAACTGGATAATCTTTGCGCGTGTGAATGATTTTGCACAGCAAAATCATCTGCTGGTGTGTTAATTTATATACACTGACAAATAGTTACTTGATTTTCGCTAACTGTAAATCAATTACCTGTTTTTGGGTCGCTTAAGCCACGTTTCCGTATCTGTGCGCGGAGACATCGGTGGTTTTCCATTTCCACCAGTACCATTTCAAACTCACAAATTGTTTTATCTTCAATAATCTTCTAGTAGATTGTTTTCTTACGTCGGTAACAATGAGGGCCCATCACAGTTCTCATATTAATAATGTAATCGCGAAGTATAATTGCTCGATAGGCCTACCTTTGTCCGGTGCAACCAGCACACTCTTCTAACCAATTATTTTTTTTGGACTGGTACAAATGTCATACACTGATTGGAAAGATATTTCGGTGGCATATTTAAATTTCTGGCGATTGTGCTTTCTTGGGATCTCGCATTACGTTCATATAAAACTATTCTGATTAAAGCCATTTAATAGTTTCTAAAACAACCGTTTTTGTCTTCGCCCAAAAACTGTTACGCGGACAAGTGTGTCCTTGTTAAACATCATTTGAGATATTTCTCTTCTTGGTTGAGTCATTGTTGGTGCATCATAATCAACGGTAAATGAAACAATCCCTGAGAGTTTTAACGCGCTAATGTAATGATCCCAAGATGACTTTGAGTTTGGATTGGTACATCATGGTGACACTTAACAAGATCATATTTTCAGTATATACACCATTTTTAGGCAGATATACTTCGAAAAGTGGAAACAAACCACTATCAATGATGGTATCACTGGTAATCCGAATCAATGCACCGTCAGCAAATTCAGCAATCTCATCATTGCGGTCAGAATCCATTACTTATCTGTAATGATAAATCTACACAAACGCCAAAGACGGTTATGTATCCTTCCGGATAGATGTTGAATACTTCAAACTAAATTATATCTCCGTAGACTAATGATGTTGATTGGGTTTCTCGATACGTGAAATTGGTGACAAAAAACCAAGATCCCTCTGATCATTTTTCAACATTGCCTTTCTACCATACCCACCTTTCAGTCCCGGTTTTGATAAACAAGTATGATCCATACTCGCGCTACATTAAGATATAACATTTAGGTCTATCAAAGCCATTTGCAAAAGGACAGAATAAAAGATCAATCTTTTGCTAAGGTTATGGCGTCAGTTTTTTCCTGTATTTCACTAATCAATATTCCTTGAATTATGCTCGATAATGTTACTATGCATGGTGGTGAAGGCACCTCTGCGATCTTTCATCGACATATTGTTTTCTTGTTGCATCATCATCATCAACATATATTTGGATAGACGAAACCAACACATCAGTCTCTAATTTCCCTGATTTCATTGATTTCAGACAGGTTTTTTACAATGGCGCATCGGAGCTTCAAAACACCATCTTGAATATCCACTTTAAACGTTTTATGTTTTCCAGTTTGGTCATGGAAAATCACCAGCTCACCTGGGTAGACGTGAACAGTAATCCGACTGGTAAACTCGGCCAAGTCTGCTTTGGTGGCAAACCTGCTTAGTTCCACATTGGTGCTATGTCAGAATGAGTAGAGTCCGGAAATGTTAGTGGGCATTTCGTATACTACTAACCAGTAACAAGACTTCCACATACTGACCCATGCAGTCTAGTTTGCAACGCTATAGCTGAATTAAACAGTGGTAGACGACTTTGTAGTCAAGTGGCAAAGCCACCATATAAATAATCAACAACTTCTCGTGGCGTTGAAAGTCCGTACGAGTCAAAATACAAAGATGTCGAAGCGTTACCACGTATGCGACCCAATGAGTCCCAGGTCCTTTTGTCAAATCCAGGTTAACAATCCCTGTTTTCCTTGTGCATAGGATAAATGATGCAGGTTCATCACGCATAAAAGACACCTTCAAAATTCTTGATTGACTTTGTCATCTCGAGTAAGTCAAAATTAGTTAGTCGTACCTGGCATTAGAAAACCTCTTCCCGAGGCTATTCTGCGTGCCGCCCCGGGTAGTTGACGACCATTTCCTCTTTTTATTAGTTTAGGAGACTAAAAATTGTAGAATTTTCCACCAACAGCATTTTCTAGGGCCATTCCAGAGGAAGTTACCGACATCACCTAAAGCACTTTGCAACCGTAGGATCCGCAACCGCTAAAACGCTGGAACGGTGCATGAATAACACTCATTTGACAACCTGTGCCCTCCAATAACAATATCTTATTAGAGTGAATTTACATAATACATCTGTAACCACAAAGGACAAAAAGAGCAGAGGAGGGATCTCCCGCTGGGACCTCGGTTACACGTGTATGAACGTGCCGGAAGACCACAGACTGCATGGTTTGATCCAGATATTCCAATGAAAAGTAATATAGGGTACAACGTAAGAAAGTCATACTGCCCAATCTGCAGAATTGTATCGTTTTGAGCCCTGTCCATGAACGATCACAGCTTGTGATATGCACGTGCAACATGAATGTCGGCGATTCTTGATAACCGTTTAATCGCAGAGAAGCTTCAGACACTCTTTGCCTATCAAAAGTCATTTTATTAATGGTCTGTCCGCCACTTGCCTGAGCTACGATATTTCTTGGTGCGCTGATACCTTGTTGGGTAGTTATTTGCCAAGACAGCTTATTTACGAACAGAGAATGGTCTAGAAACCTCTTTTTACTTACAAGTTAGTCAAAAAGTTTTCAAAAAGAATTTTATTGCGTCATAAGTCAGTTGACAGTATATATAGAATGAGGTAAACAATTATTCAATACTATCTTAAATTCAGTCTGTGAAAACATTTTTTTTTTATTCAGTTATAATTTGAGAGGTATTATTTATTCAAAATAATCGTTGGAATTGCAAATTGCTCACTGACGTCTCGGACTAAAACACTACTTTGGGATTAGTGAAGACTCATTCAAAGGCATTCTGGATTACATCAATGTGGTACATCATGATTGTTGGTACATCAACTCATTCAAGACTATTGGTACATCAGCAAAGATAACTATTGGAATTTGTTCGAAATATTCAATTCTCTTGGATTTAGAACAGTTAACTCACACAACTTTAGGTTCCTTTAAAATTTTCACTTTGTAACTTAGAGAATTAAATTATTTGTTGAATTGTACTAAACTTGCTGGTTTCACTTATTTCTGTTACACAGTTTATGACAATTGAATCGTAAAATGTCTAAGTCTTCCAACGGAGATCTATCATATGCCCGTCAGCAAGTGATCGTGCATATTTCACATGCGTGGGTGTAATGTATATCAGCTCCCTCGGTCCAGAGTTGGGGAAAACCCAAGCAGGATATAAGAGTTGGGGAAAACCCAAGCAGGATATAAGAGTTGGGGAAAACCCAAGCAGGATATATAACATTGAGAAGCTTCACTAGCGGAAGCTCCGCATTCGTAACTGCCATTCATGTTGTCACAGGTTAAATTTATCTGAATCGTTGATATAATTCTAACTTTAGGTTTAGATTCGTTTGTCTTGAGGAACCGTAAGGTGTTAAATTAACCGAGATCACAGAACAAAGTATTGCAAAGTCTTTGCCAGATTTGAACAAAATCCTCCACTTTATCTCGTCATTGATCGATTCCTTCTCGTATGCGCCTGTGAAATGTTCAACCTCTTGCCAGGTTACGCCACCATCCATAGAAAACACAAATGAGTAATTCGCGGGAAGACCACAGAACGGTTGTGATCGGATCTTAGGCCAAAATATAGTACACATGCGACAACACTTGTGCAATCTATCTCAAGTGTACGGGATTCCCCCCCCCCCCCCAAGTGATTGGTGCATAAAAAGTCAAATAAAAGTTTGGTTTGGTAGATGAAATTGTAATCATAGAGGTGATGCTTTGGATTGTATTTACAACAATATGCTGCATCGCGACATTGTTTTCGTGTAAACATGAAGAATTTCAGTAGAAATTGCTTCAGTGCTCCTCATCATTGTAATAAACGTCATTGACGTCTTCACCAAGTTTGTGCATCATCAACAGAGATGTCCCCGGTCCATGATATTTTTGGAGAGCAACTGCTGACAAATCGATGCAGCCACATTGACATTTTCTGGTGCTTTGTTGCCCATGCGAACTGACCATGTGAGTCTTTCAGACATGTCCACAAGTTAGTGGACCAGTTGCTGGTCTGTGGTCACGCAATCAAATTGAGAAAAATGTTGCACCTTGTTGATACTCTCACCTTTCTTTGTTGGTATGATGATATTTATAGTTCTCAATGCCAAAGTTAAAACTTTCCAGTGTTGTTTAAATGCTGAACAAACCTTTCTTGAAATACCCGCCTGGTCCAATTTTTACATTCTTGACTTGCATACGTTTTGTATTTTTCCAATACATAGCTTTTCTCGCAAGATTGTGGTGGTGTTCACGTTTTCACATGGCCATACACGACAAGGTCAGTTGATCTGGCGTCAAGGTTGTCAATGGTAGGTTCTTCACGTATTATGAAAAGAAAATCAGTGACAGATGATTTGCTTCTCGACAACAAAATCACAGAGTATAACCACGCGTTAGTTGTCTGACGATGGTGCAATTACGTACACGCGATCTCATGTTAACTATCTTATTATCACATTCAAAAAATGTTGAATTTCCTCTGTTCCAGCCGGGCCGCTAATTAGCCCGTGAACTAAGTTTTAAAACATATAATACTGCTTCGGTTGTCTGGACTTTGCCAGCGCGGAGAAGTCGATGACGTTAAAAGCGGAACTTGTCGTTTTCCGTGATGCCAGGTTGAATATCACTTGTTGTTTAACACAGTCATATTGTGTGCGATGCCGTATGAAAACTCGTACCACAAATCCAACGCGGCTTCAAACGCGTAATGGTAGAGCTGCGATCTCTGCAAGTTGCGTCCGGTATGGAGGAGCAAAGTTTGTGTTTATTTAAAAAGGTCCCTGGCGATGCTGTCTCTGCCACATTAGCTAAGCTACGCGGAACACCATGGAGCAAATACTCAGGTAAGAAACATCAATGACTCCCTCCGAGACCTCGATATAATTACTGTGGGGATGAAACATGGCTGGATATACGACTTGATTCTAGATTCTAACAATCACCGTATGTCCGGAGAATAACCTATAAATCGCGTCAATATTACATGTTACCGACAAGATCTTGCGTACGAAGCATCAAGTTATATCCATGCATGTCAACGTGTTGATAAAGATCTCAACCTTGACTTGAACTGGGGGGCCAGGAATAGGATAAAGAATTGCCAGATGTTTCATCAAAAGAGGTATAAAGGCCAAGATTGCATTATGAGGATCCGCCTCTCATGGTCGCTAGAAATCTACGTTATAATGAACAAAGCAGACTCATTGGAGGTATTTATACAAAGAATTTCGTCAAGCTGTTGGTGCGCTGTTGGCAAAACATAAGTGCTGGTTTGTCTTGGGTATGTTGGCATATATCAGAATCGTGCTAGTGTGCAACGCTTTAGCCGTACAGTTGAGGAACGATTATTCGGCCATCAGTAGGTGTATGAATATTTAATTATTCGTACATGGAGTGCTCACACTCTAGAGCGATCTCGACACAGCTTCGATCTAGAGCAATCTCGACACAGCTTTAACACAGCTTCAATAAGTCATAGTAGCGTTGAATAATGAAATCACACGCGCGATTGGGTTAAAACCTGCTGAGACAATTCGGCAGAAGAATGTCACCGTTACACATATTGCATAGTTTACAGCACACCCGATTAATATTATATTTGAGGTTCATTTATGGAATTTTAATGTATGAAGATTACCGATGTTGTCCCTTTGTAAATCTTGTTTTGATTCATAGACTTTTTTGTAATGAAAAGAAATATACATCTGTACGTATTTGCTCCAAGGTCTGTTCATACATTTTATAATCACTTCCGGTCAGGACAACTTCCTTCATTTAATGTAAGGTCACCCGCTCAGAAGTCCCAAAAAGGTTGGTGGTAAGGTAATAACACCCATTTCAAATGATAGAATGTTTCCATCCCTATTGAACTAGTAACATATTGCTAGTAATCTGTCATAATTCAACTCTTGTTCTTTAAATTAAACTCTTTGGAAAAACCTATCATCAGAATCTAACTGAAATGATAAAAAGACAGCGACTTCAATCTTAACTGATTTCTGAAATTGCTTGTCAACATGTAGGATATTTATGTTATATCCATGACAAAAATAAAGCGATAATTTACTGTTCCCTTCTCAGGCGATGGATAAATCAGACTTTAAGGATCCTTCAAATGGCGACTTCAGCGTTCGCTGCTCCACAGCGGATTGGGCTAACACGGAGAATTTTCCGCAACCACTGAGTCTTAATGAGATAGGACCACGTTTTGCAACAGGACCAGCCTACAAACACCACTGTTAGTTCCATTTACACAGTCATACAACTTAATGTATACGTCTAGTAACTGAACTATCATTGATGAAAAATATTTTAAACACTGCAACATTAATTGCAACATTGTAATTAACATCCTATTTTACTTTTGTTGTACGAATTCCATGTTTATCTTTACTGTGTACTAAACAAGGATCAAACTAATAATAATATTAGTTGTACGAACGTCAGCAGAATTACTAATACTTGTACTTTTAGAAGTAGTAAAATTAATAACTTGTGTGCATTAGTTGTTTTAACTATTGCATGTCTTAAATATACAAAGGGACGGAAATGGAGAAATATTTTGCCAATAAGTATCTATGACAAGTGCTTAATGTTTCATTTGGCCCACCTCTAATTACTTCGCCCCTGTTCGAGTAGTCAGTAATTCGCTTAATTTTATGCATATCAGTTTTATTATTTTGCCAAGCATCACATTTATATTGGTGTTTCAACTAAAGTTTTTGGGGAACGGGATAATCATATATTCACATCAGGATCATTATTCCTTGTGTGATTTGTACCAACTATGAAATCCACGGAAAATAACTCCCATCCGATAAAAGTAAATTTGTTGTATATACAATGAAGATTATTGCTAATTGTAAATTTGCTCTGGATTCCAATTAATGCAAGTGAAAATGTGTTTTCCTTTGAACAGCTCAGACAGTAAAGCCAACATTGTCTTCATCTCACCATAATAACCCTCCGTGTGCCACTCAGGTCCCTCGTTCAGCGCCTCAGCACTCCTTTCTGCCCGACGGATCTTTTCCAAATACACTTTATAATGTATCTCACGAAGGTAAATCTGCTTTAACTTATATCATGCAATAAAAATCCTGTTACGGTCAATGTTAAAAGTTTCCCTACTTTTCTAGAGCATCGCATAACACCAATTAAAATTTGCCTATTTCTCTAGAGAGTCTAGACCATTGCATAACGTATACCATGTTGTTGAAATATGTCGAACTAATATTGGTTATATATTTAAATTTCCTTATGCGAATGGCTATCCTATTGTGATTGGTTATGGCTTCATTACTCATGCGATTGGCTATACTTTTATTTTTGGTTATGGTTTGATTACTCATGCATTTGGCTGTACTTTGACGATAGGTTGTGGATTCATTACTCATACGATTGGCTGTATTTTGGTGATAGGTTGTGGATTCATTACTCATACGAATTGGCGGTACTTTGATTATAGGTTGTGGATTCATTAGTCATGAGAACATGGCTGTCAGAGTGGTCTAAGGGGTTCGCCTTTGCAGATCACTGACATCTCACCTCTGTTTGTGTGGGTTCGAGTCTTGGGTTCGGCCAACGGGGCATGTCAGCCATCTGACCAGTAGCTTCCCGTGGGTTGGTGGTTGTTCTCGGGGTTTCCTATGTTGTTCCTCCACTGGATATACTGGCCACCATGTATAGCATATTATGTGCTGAAAAATGCGTTAAACCCACAAACCCGCAAACCACTAATTCTATTGGTTGTAGTTTGACTATTGGTTGTGTATTCCTTACTCGTGCGACTGGTTGTAGTTTGATGATTGGTTGTGTCTTCATTACTCTTGCCATTGGTTGGAATATGAAGATTGGTTGTAGATTCATTACTTGTGCTATTGGTTGTAGTTTGATGATTGGTTGTGGATTGCTTTATTAATTTATTCATTGTATATAGGTTGCCTTATATGCAAAGTCGATTTATTTTCATGCAAAATTATTTACACAGTCAAGTGAAGGAGAGATACGTTTACATAACATGTTAAGTAATCGTAAAAGAATATCAAAAGTAATCAATTAACGTTTTGACTATTACAGATTTCAAGCAGTTACTTTTAACTAAATGTGTAGTTTTTCATCAAAGTGAATAATTTCATTTGGATTTGTCCTCTTGAGTACTGTTTCTCTCTCTTTCTTTCTCTCTCTCTCTCTCTCTCTCTCTCTCTCTCTCTCTCTCTCTCTCTCTCTCTCTCTCTCTCTCTCTCTCTCTCTCTCTCTCTCTCTCTCTGTAGACATAAAATGCATTGAACATTTGTGGTTGCACATGTTTGAGACCAGTCAATAAAAGAGTATAGTTGGACTTTTCTACATCTTTAAAACCTAGGCTGATTACTGAGAACACAGTATAAAAACTGGTCTCCTGGAGTGGACTGTCTCTAATATATTCAAAGAAACGCAAACGAAAGGAAAGATACCAAAGCGTGACTATTTTCAAACACGTCAGGTATAAAATTTGAACTCCATCTTATTATCTTTATGCAGCTGAAATCCAAGCATCATATTTGGATTTCCTTGATTGGTCATAACCACTTATCAATTTGCATGGCAGAAATCTGTAAAGCTTAGTTTATCGCTATAATCATAAAAATATATTTCATGTCAATGTTTAAAAAAATGTTGTTTTAATTTTAAGGATGCTATCTTATACTAGATAGCTGCCATAATCATCCCAGTCTGAAAGGGACAGTCAGAGACACGTATGGAGAGACACAGTACAGGGCAGGGCAAGATGAATCTCAGTGCTTGGCAAGAGCATCCAAACAATGGAACGAATGCGGGTCCATCCCAAACCACCCCGTAATTGCTGTGTATGGTCCGACAGGTCTGATATTATTACCGAGAAAGAGTTCAATCTTAGTGCAAGTGATCCGACTGTATATATATATATATATATATATAATATATAAGAAATGATACAGTATCAGTATATATACAGCTTATATAGATTTTTACATATAATAATATTATTATTATTAAAAGATTACTGAATTTAGACATCATTGTGATAGCCGTGTTAAATACTTCAAAGATTTTGAGTTAAAATCAAATACCAGATTTATCTTTAAATCTGGAGAAATCGTATTTGTTTAATAGGCGCGTAGAAGAAAGTAAGAGTCCAGTTCCATTTGCTGCAAGTAAATAAAAGTCTATTGACTACATTTGTCCTTCATTAGATAAAAAGAATTGAATGCAACTCAAACGTCGCGTGCTTTCATCCAAAAAAAACTACAACACTTTAACGAAATACTTTTATCGATCAAACTAGATCATATTTCAGTAAAGAAAAAAATATACTCCGCTTGAGATGGATCAGCTTTCAGGTCTGACATAGTGTACCTTTCGATGGCTACTTTTTCGATCCACTAGTTTGTTAATCAAAGTAGTGGTTCTTAACCCATGGGTGGCGACCCAAACTGGTTCTTCATGCTGTTTTGAGTGGGTCGCAGAAATCAACATTAATTATATGAAATCTCCTACCTATGTGGTTTTTAGTATTTGATGGGTGGCGAGGCTAACACAACAAACCTAATCCGGTTGGCCATCTAAAAACATTATGAACCGCCAATGTATGTATATTGCATTTGATTTTGATGTCTAGTGTTGGCAATGTCCAATATAAAAGTACAAATACATAAAAAAAAATTATTTGATTTTAGGAAAGGGAATAAACCCCGGGAAGCTGTCTGACACATCTACGTCCCACAGGTTTATTCCATCAAGTAGATGGAAATATCGGTGAGACTTCAGTGTAATGAAAACATCCAAACCATGATAAGAGTTTACCGTTCCTTGTGAGCTTGAAAAGAGAAACTCTCACTTACTGAGACAGTAGAGGTTTGAAAAAATGTACCATGACGTATATAATATATTTCGCAGTCAGTCATAAAAGCAGCGAAAATTATGATAGTAGTATATGGAGGCACTTTAGCGTCAAGGGAACTTCTATGTTAAAAAGGATCCCGGCACTTTGTCGTCAAGATTTTTAGCGTAAAAGAATCACCCAGGGGCACTTTAGCATCAATGGGAATTTTGTATAGGGAGAATAGGAATGGAACAGGTAGGGTGACGTCACGGTACTGGACACTTGTAACAATGTTGCAAGTGGCTGAGCTGAATACGCGCAGCTACTCCAGGGAGGGACAAATACAGTAGAGAGACAGAGACATAGATAAACACATAGATAACACATACATAGGCAAAGTGAGAATAAATATCTTTTCGAGGCATATGAAAGTGGCCCTGAAAAGGGCTTTTGGATTTCTTCTTCTTTTTTTCTTCTAAGTTCTTCTTTTCCTCCACCAACTTCTTATTTTCTGTCCTACACTTTTTCTCTTCTTCTCATTCTTTTTCTTCTCCTCCGTTGTTTCCTTCTCCTTCTCCTCCTCCTTCCTTTTTTATTTTCTTTTTCCTTTTCTATCTTTTCGTTCCACTCCATCCTCCTCCTTTTGTCTTCTAAATCTTCCTTTTCTTCTTTTTCAATCCTAATCATCTCATTTAAGATGTCCTTACTTCTCTTTAGATTATTAATTTCCATGCTTAATCTATGAGGACTATAAGCCCCAAAGTGCATTCTGACTAGCATCTCCTCCAGTACACCTAACGTGTCCACCACCTCCTGCAATCTAATCATTCTCTCCCAGTTACTTGCCATGTTGTATTCTGTGTATAATAGCACGAATGACGAATGCTATGCTTTTATATACTTCAAACACGGACATGAAGGAAAACATCCCTTACACTCACTTCACATATTATATACTATCCACACAAACGACCGAGAATGCATAAAACACACAATATATACTATCCACACAGACGTGAAGAGAATAAGAAACATACCATACCAACTATCCACACAAACGGACGAGAATGCATAAAACACACACACATATATGCTATCCACACAAACGGACGCGAACGCATAAAACACATCATACCTACTATCCACACCAACGTACGAGAATGCAAAAAATAGACACACATATATACTATCCACATAAACGGACGCGAAAGCATAAAACAAACCATATATACTATCCACAATAACAAACGCGAATGCACAAAACACACACATATATACCATCCACACAAACGGACGCAAAAGCATAAAACATGCCATATATACTATTCACACAAACGGACGAGAATGCATAAAACACGCCATATCTACTATCCACACAAACGACCGAGAATGCATAAAACACACCATATCTACTATCCACACAAACGGACGAGAATGCATAAAACACACCATATCTACTATCAACACCAACGAATGAGAATACATAAAACACACCATATCTACTATCCACACAAACAAACCCGAAAGCATAAAACACACCATATATACTATCCACACAAACGTATGCGAATGCATAAAACACACATACATATCTACTATCCACACAAACGAACGCGAAAGCATAAAACACACCATATCTACTATCCACACCAACGGACGAGAATGCATAAAACACACACACACACTATCCACACAGACGTACGCGAATGCATAAAACACACCATATATACTATCCACACAAACGTACGCGAACACAGACACACACACATACACACATCAGTAAACGAGTGAGTGTTTATAGTCACACTACTTCACATTCACACAAATTGGCAAATTGAATAGTCTCTCTTTTCTAGAGATCTGGTTAGCCCTGAGAAGGGCTTGTTTTTTTTAGAACTTCAAATCACCTGGTTAATGATGACATCTCCCAGGGAGGGCACCACACACGCATCGCCGGCTCCAGTCATTCTCCCAATTAATGGTTCCGAGCGCAGACGGGGCTTGAGTAACCTCATCATCCCAGTTTTCAATTTGAGGGATAGTGAAGACTTGTTCCCTCTGTCTTCTCTATGCCAGACCTGGGGATGATGAGGTCTCTGTGGCTCCCACTCTTGCCGCTGTCTCCCCAATTCCTCCAATGCTTCCTGCTTCAAGTTTTCTGTCTGGAGGACAGCGGCTCTTGGTAGAGGTTGTGGCTGACGTTGTTGTTGTGGCTGTGGCTGTGGTTGAGAAGGTGGTACTGGTTGTGCAGGTGTACTTATCATTGGCTTCACCTCACACACAGGTCTCATTATGAGGTGAGGCAGGATCCCTCGTTTCTTTTCTTTCTCCTCTTTTTTTCTTCTTTTTTTCCTCCTCTTCCTCAAGTCTGGCCTCTTCTGCAACGGCCTCCATAGCCAGCTCATCCAGGAGCCGCCTGGAATACTCCTGGTGCGTTTGAAATTCAAGCAATTTAGCAATTTTGCTACTCATTTTCAATGTTGATACGTCAACACGGGTAGCCAGACTCATGAGCGCTCTGCTTTATACCCCTGGTGCACGGACGTGAAGGTAAACATCCCCTTTCACCAAAACTTACCATAACCAAAAACAAAACATCAAACGCACGGACCTAAAAGAAACACTCACGTTGACTTTTTACTTACAAGTACTTACAAGTACAGACATGCACGATTCGACAAGACAGAGAAACAAAGGTTGGATGTTTTTACTGACAAAAGAAACGAAGTGCTTATAGACACCCTTCTATTTTTAAAAAAAACCATAAACATACAATTTGTTTTGGCAACTGAATTAGTATGTCTTTTCGAGAGTATTGGGGTAGCCCAGAAAAGGGCTGTTTTTTTGTTGACGGAGAGTGATGGCAATCTTTTTTACTGTCTAAGAGTGCATCCCCGTCTGCCGGCAGGCTTTCCTATACGATACGGCCTGCTTCTGCGGAAAGAGAAGGAGAATTCTTTGGTGTCCACACGACAGTCGACAAAACCTCTGTCTGGTTCTTGCTGCTGCTGCTACTGTTGTTGTTGCTGTTCTCTTTGCATCTGAAGTCTGTACTTCTCTGTCCATTCTTCTTGTTCTTTCTTGATTTCCTCTCTGAAGACCTCTTCTACCAGGTCTTGGGCTATTGATAACATTCTGACATTCTCTATCTCTTCAGGCTTCGGTATCAGGTTTAGCCTGACACAATGTAAATTCACGTAAACTTCGTTCAGCTTGGCTAGTCTGGAAGGCATGTTCATAGGTAGACAAGTCAACCATGGGTGGCCAGGCTGGAGACTGCCTCGCTTTATATGGTTCGAACGCGGACGCGATAGAAAACATCCCTACTGGGTTTTTGTAGAGTCGGAACGCTATGATAGCAAATGTCATGGTGAGGGATAGAGAGAAGTCAAAGAGCATATATTCACAGTGTTTATTTTTAAAACAAACGACAGACACATTTTTTAAAATACAACATTTTTTATTCAACTAACAACTGACAACTAACCACTAACAAGTAACAATAACATCAAACAAACTATTTTTGACAAGGTTGACAACGTTGTGAAATCATGTGAGATTTCCACTGATGGAAGTCATGAGGCCATTGATGTACACTACGTTTCCTAGTTAAAGACAAAAGATAGCCATAAGGGTCACAAAACCATCGATCTACTTTCTCATCGTTTCTAGAAGAGTTACGATCAAAATAAGTCACTAAATGTTCTAAAGAATATACAAGACTGCATTGATGAAGAAAATACACACCATATTGTCCACACACCACAGAATCTGTGCCTTGTAATTTCACATTATTGAATCGTGTCGTCTGGGCATTTCTTCTCATAAAGTCAATGATGTCGTCTTCCAAAGGGGGTAATCCATACGAATCAAAATACTCCACACAGTCCTCTTGAGTGAAGTAGACGGCAACCCAGTGAGTTCCTGGAAGATGACTGTCGTCCGTGTTGATAACATAAGCTTGATGGTCTTGAGGTTTGCGATGAGGTAGTTCATCTTTAGCACACACGACAGGATTCCAAGAAGCTGTGTACAAACTATTGTTCAAAAGGTAATAAAGTTCCCAGGTATTTTTTTTTTTTCACAGGTAATGATAAGTCATCAATTCAGTTCTGACTTTTTGTTTGAAAAGCTGACAAGTAACCGTTTCTTCGTTTGTCTCCCAGCTCTGGGCTAAGAGAGCTTCGATGCAATAGATCTCCAGAGTAATCAGTAGAGGGCAGGAATGATCACGCAAGCCTTTATACCACTCATGCAACACTGCTTCTTCCGAGATGAGACTCCAAGTTTCGTCCAGTTACTCGTCCAATTTTTCTTCTTGACTCATCATCATACATTTATCGTGTTGAATTTGACTGGGATGATCGTTTTGACATCCATAACAATCTTTCTTACTCAATTCCGTAATTTTATCCGCCAGGTGTTTGGCAAAACAGGACACTAAATGTTGTTCTTGTTCTGGCCATCTGGACTTGACCACTACCTAGTCCTCTTCGTCTTGGTCTTGGGGTTCTCTTTTCACGCTATCCTCCCATTCCATGTCCAAAGATTCTCTACCGTTCAATGAGGGATAAGAATCTTCTATTGTTTCTAATAGGCTAGAATGACTTCTCTCAAACTCTCGGTGCATCATTTTCTCTGATTTAGTAATCAAAAACATCTAACTCTCGGACGGTTTTTCTTTTCTTAGTCTTTCTAGCTTTAGGGGTGTGATGTCCTCTCAAGGGGTGTTTTCGTCGTCTTTTTCTGCCTTGTCCTTGCTGTTGCGTCAGGGAAGCAGGAATGCCTGACTCGGCATCGCCCAGGGCATTTATAGGAGTTTCTCGGCGGCCCAAAATGTCTTGCCTGTTTGAAGCAAGACATTTTTGCCTGCTCTCAAGAAAGCTTCTTTAGGATTTTATTTGTCAATGATGACATTCTGGAGAAATTCTTTACCTTCCGTCAATGCGGCATCTTTCAAGGCATGCAATCCCCGTGTCACCATCGGTTTCAGAACAGGAGCCACCGAACGAAAGGCTGATTTGAGCATATCTCCTAAACCATGTCCTCGCTGTCGAGCGACTCCTTGGTACACAGGATACATGACTGACAAAGGGTTAGAGTAATCGTTTTCGAAAATGGAGTTTCACTGTGACTTTCCCTTTGGTGAATGGAATATATTGTCCCAAATCTCCTTTTATAGTAATGTTGACAGTGTCGAAATACGACTTACTGACGGGCAAACAGTGAGTATGTACAAATTCGCGGTGAACGTGATAGGTGTTTCCACCTTCCTCGTCAGCGTTCGTGGCAGAATCCACTTTGAAAGGAATGACACGCAGTAACGGTACGTAGATGTGTCCCACCACGTTGTACTCCTCCACATCGGAGTACACAAACATCAAATTCAGTCCTTGGTTCATTTCTACGGGGAATCTAAAATATTTCGCAAAATCCGAGTTACTGGTCACGGCTGATATTTCGTTTGCAATCTTGATCATCTTGGAGTCTCCACCCAAAATGTCGTACAATTCAGGACAAAATGTAATGGCCAATACTTTGTCCTCTGAAAATTTGATTAGTAGGCGACGATTTATTTTGTAGTATTCGATCGTGACACTTTTTCTGGTTTTCTCCAAGACTTTACCAAACATGGCATTGAACCTGTCAGCAATAGCTTTCACCATATGTTGACCACTAAAATAATAGCCTGGGAGAATTTTCAACCGATAAGTGGTTCGTTTAGTTTGGGGGTCTTGTGATTTCATAGAGTCAGCTATACTGCTGCGTTCATCCAAGTGTTGTTGCACTTGCTCGTCATGAACTTCTACCGTAAAAGTGTTTTGATTTTCGACGATGTTTTTGATTTGTGTAGGGTGAATCATTTCCACTAAAGCCACTTCTCAACGAGCTCCGTGATCCCATTGAATGGCCTGAGGTAATTTGGCAGTGTAACAGCATAAGGTGTTATTGGGAAACACCTCCATGGAACTGTCACTGGGTAACGTTAAGTAAAATTGGTTGTTCATAATTCCAGAGTTCTAGTGTCCGAGGAGTCGCTGAAAGTCAGAGGAGTGTCTAAAAGAGGATGACTCTTGGAAGGGGGACTGACGTTGGACGCAATACTCCCGTTGTTGTGGTTCCCGTTAGAGGAATATTTCAGGGACGGATTGGGAAGAAGGTAACCGATGCAACTGCTGAGTAAAATGGTCCACAATTGTTTGTCTCCTTGTTGCAAACTCAATTTGGCAATGGCAGCACCGATGACACAATACACCACAAAGATTTGGCAGAAAAAGACGATTTGCGTTTTAGGCACACGTTCTCCACACCACACCCACAAGGGTTGCTTTTGTAGATCTTGCAGAGAAGAACTGGGGGAAAGAGTGGTTACTGCGGTAGCTGAAGCTGTGTTGAAGGGCATGATGGTCACTTCTTTTTATAGTCGATGAGTTGCAAAGCGTCGATCCAAGAGTCAAAACTGGGAGGATATCCTTTCCAATGTACTTTGACTTCTTTGAAACGTCGTTTTCCCACTTTTCGGGTTCTTTTATCGAGAATGCTTTCGATCTAGTACACGTCGTCTTCCTTTTTGGTCACACGTTGTAACTCGGGTAAGTAAAACGTTCCTTTTAACACTTCCCCGTTCATGTCTTCCAATTTATAGATGGGAGGATGACGACTACGCACACGATCGGCGACACGAAACAATTCAGTGGTCCAGTTGGGTAAGTAACCTTTGTTGAAAGTGCGTTTGGTTTTGCCAATGCGCACCCAATCTCCTGATGCCAACACTCCACCTTTCCTGGGGATAGTCACTGTTGGGGACGTACCAAGCAGGCGCTCGAAGACGGTCACTTCGTTGTCAGGAGTCACTTCTTGGGGGGCACATCCGATGTTCCGATGATAAGATTGGTTGTACACTTGACTAGGTGTGGCAAGACGTCGATGTACTTGAGAGTGTGTTGATGCGTAAAATATTTCCACATGCGTTCTTTCAAGGTGCGTTGAAAATGTTCCACGATGCTGGCTTTGGTTTCGGGATTCTCGGTGGTGAACAAAATGTATGTCACGTTCCTTCAATTCTTTTTGGAAAGCTTGGTTCAGAAATTCGGTGCCTTTTTCAGTTTGCCATCGAAGAGGGTGACGACCGCTTTGTTTCAGCACCAGTGTGAGGGCTCGCACTAACTCACTGCTCAATTTACAAGTCAATGGCACGACGCAAGCAAATTTGGAAAAGACGTCGATGACACAAAACAAATATTTGTAACCACGATTGTAGGTGGCCAAATGAGAGACAAAGGCTAAATCTGCTTGCCACTGATGATCGATGCCCTCCACTCGGGTGGGACTTCTGGAAAATTTTCGTCGAATGGGTTTGTGTAAGGTGTACGTGGCTTATTCTTGTAACCAGCGTTGCACTTGAGGTAAACGAACACTTTTCAGTCGAGTTTTGGCAGCATGATACAATTTCTGAACTCCTCCGTAACCTTCAGGATGGGATGAATCGTAGTAAATGCTGGCTAACACCTTCTCCATTTTTTTAATAAGTGATCCACTCTTCGCTAATGGTGCTCTGAAGTGGTTTCGAGACGGCATTACGTGTCCGATGTGCCACAGGAGTAGAAGTCGAAGGTAGTTTTGGTGGTAGTGGCGGTGGTGATGGTGGTGCTAATGGAATGGATTTGGTCGTCTTTTCTTTTTTCACTTCTGGTTTCCCTTCTTTCTTTTTCACTTCTGTCGAAGGAGGAGTGGACATCATCTTTTTAACCCAAGCTTTAAGTTCTTCTCGTTGCTGTGTAGGGGAAGGGGTCAACAAGGACGCTGCAATCTTGCTAGGGATGGAAGCTGCTGACGGTGTTTGAAAGACTTCTCTTGCCTCTTCTTCCTCAGGCAACCGTGTGGCTGCATCTGTCTTGACCGCTGGAGGTGGTAGTGGTGGTGTTGGTGAACTTTTCATCAAGGCCTTAAAATCTTTCAGAGTGGGTAGAGCTGTTTCGTCTGAAGCTTTCTGGTGAAAGAGTTGCAGTCGTTGCAACAATTGACCGTACCATTGAGGTTTTTTCGTTTCTGACAAATCGCTGCGATCCATTAATGATTGCAGTTCGTGTTGTAACTGGGACATCTCGGTCAAATGAGGATTGGGAGGTAAATGCGGCGTTCGTTGTTCTTGCCAACGATGGTATTCCATCCATCGTTTGGAAGGCACTAAAGCCAGTTTTCGTCCTTCCATTGGATCACGTCTGAGATCTTTTGATTTCAGAGGTCCCTTTTATCTTCTTGACCTTTTATCATCATCCTCCCAGGATTCTTGACATTGTTCCCAATACTCTTTTCAGAATAGGTGTTCCTATGATTCCTAGCAAGGGTCCTAACGGGGGTAAAATGGCAATTCCTCCGCGTTGCACCTGCATCTTTTTTTTTTGACGAATGGGTATTTTCTTTTGGACCATTTGGCGAAGAACGTGTCGATGTTTGGTTAAGCATTTTTTCTGATGTTTAGTCAAAGGTATAGTGCCTTTCAAGACGTTCAGACAACATTCGCTCACGGTAGGAGGAGCTTTGGACAGGACAGACAACATGTCCCAATGTTTGACTAAACGAGGTGGCAGTCCTTTCCTTTTCTTTCCTTTGGGGACAGAAGAGGAATGTCTTTTTTTGGGTGACATCTTTCTTGGTTGGTTCGTTGGTTCCATGGCACACACCATAAAATACACTAACGTTGATGACTTGGCACACGGCCTTTTATCCTTTTTTGGGGACTATCGTTTTGTCATTAAGGTGATGATGTGTTTTCCAAAATCGCCAAAGAATCCTTTTTGGTGGCGACTCTTTTTCTTTGGATGAGTATGTCTTTTCTGGGGGCGACCTCTATGTTTGGCTAAGCGTTTTTTCGGATGACGAAACTGTCCTTTTTTCCATTCTGGACAGGAGAACAACGATGAGGAGACATCTTTTGGTGCACAACATACACTAAAGTCCATGGCTTCACATGCGTCCTTTCATCTTATTTTTGGCTGGTGGTAATAGATTAAATAGATTTAAGAGTTTTGATCATGTGTGGTAATAAAAGACTAGGCACAAATCCTCCTCTTTGGTGACTTCTTCTTTTCTGTTGGACGAGTGTGACTTTTAGGGGGTGACGTCGATGTTTGGTTATGCGTTTTGTCAGATGACAAGACTGTCCTTTTCTTTTTCCTTTTCCTTTTTGGACAGAAGAACGACGATGGTGACGGTGTGCACTTCTTGGTGTGGCCATCTTTGGGCGTTCAGGAGCTCAACAACACTGATTATTATCGTTTGCCTCAGGTCTTTTTATACTGGAACGCGTCGCCACTGATTGTCTTTACCTCGTATCAACTTGATGACAGGCATCACGCGTCTTGGAGGAGTTCGCAACAGACTAAATCGCGACAGTTCTTGCTTGGACAAATCCAGTAAACTCTGTAACATGCCCGATCTCTCTTGGATTTTGATTTTGGGGGCAGGTACTTTCTGAGCAGCGGCCACTACCGCTAAAGAGGAAGAGGGAGTCACCGCTGGAGGAGAAGTTTTTGGAGACGCTCTCTTACGGGTAGAAGCTGTTTTCTGTGGACTTTTCTTTTTCTGAGGCTGTGACCTGGTCTTGACACTGTTGCTCTTTTTCTTTTTCTTCTGGGTACGTTTGGGCGTGTCTTTTCTCGTGGGGACAACTTTGGGAGGATTAGGATCCCATTTTAAGAGGGAACGAATGATAACACCTCCTAGAGAACCGCTTCCTCCACGTTTCAAAATGATTTGCTTTTTCGTTTGAGTGTCAATGCGAGGATCGGCTAGCTGCGTCAAGGCTACTTTGTTTCTCTCAAAAACACGTTTGGTTTGATGTGGAATCTGAATGATGCCTTGCAGTAATTGACGTGCTGTCACTGTAAACCATCGTAAAGACTTCTTTGAGACTAGCTTCTAAGACAGGAGCACGTATTTGTGGATTTTTTTCGCGAGTTTTGTCGTACAAGGCACGAATCAATTGGATGGGAAGATGAGACTGAAGGGACGTCATGTTGACGATGTGTGAGACATTGCCAAGTGACCGTGGTTTTTATAGACTTTTTTGGTGGTTGTGATTGTTGTTAAGTCGACGACGGGGACGTGTACACGACAGGCCCTCCGTCTTCGCACCAGTGGTGAAACAGATGCGTACAAAATTGCAAATAACCAGCAGTGGTGGGCTTTAAATCCACGAGTAAATAAGCGTGTGGGGTTTGAGTGGCATCGTCGTACGCATGAGTCAGCCAGGGTGTTCCTAGCTGTTTGGCTAAGACTTGCACTTGCGATTTATCTCTAGGGCTTTTAAACAACACCACGTAATGAGCATTGAGACTGATTGTGCGATGGGCTTTACATTGTTGAAACAAATTTTGGGTAATGTAAATGACACTGGCATTACGATGATGCCCTTTGCGCGTGAACCAGAGTTTAATTTCTTCTTCGTCTTCTCCTAACATGTCGTCAAAAATAACCAAATGAGTTTGACTAGGGTCAGACACGATCCCGTCGTCTTCGCCAGGAATGCCTTCCACAAAGACGGTGGAATCGCCATGACTTTCTCGCAGAAGGCTGTACGCCGATTGCCACTCTTTGTAACACCACACGATTCGTTGAGGTGGACGATTGATCAAATGATGTTTATGTTTGATCAAACGTTTGGCAAATTCGGTTTTGCCTGAACCGCTAGGTCCGGCAATGAGCATGTTAAAGGGATGCCGAAGATACAAGGCCTCCCAACTAGCACGATCTAATTGTTCGTCGATGACTTTAACAGTGGAGGAACAGGGAGCAGAGACAGTAGATGTAGCCATAGTAGTTGTAGTAGTAGTGTAAGGAATGTCACTTTTGACATGAAGACAGATAAGACAAGAGTTTTTATACTTTTTTAAGGACACGTTTATTGTCATCTTTAATTGTGAACAACATGAAAGACAGAAAGACATAAAAGCCAGATGGTTAAGTACATGAATAAAAGACACATCAAAACGATCATAGTGGAATATAAACAAGTCTCTGTACAACATTTGTGGTAATCAAAAGGTAGTATCGTAGGGATAGTGTGTAATGTTCTTAGAGTCTCTACACTCCCTGGCACAGTCACACAAGAGTCCTCCCTGAACGGCCTTTTGGGAATGTCGATAACGGTCCTGTCCTGAAGAGAGTGGTTTTCCTTGGTCATGACTTCTTTTTTCTTCTTCAGGTTCTGTCACTAACACTGGTTTAAAAGTTACTTTTTTCACTGAATGTTTTAAGTCAGGATTACAAATCTTGGGCATAGTGTGCCACTTCTTTTGTCCAAGCCTCGAAACCCCAACTTTTCCAGTCACGTACATCTTTCTAGTGAGGGTGTAAGTCACAAGCTACACACACATCATCGTACGCATCTTCAGTACCTAAAAGTTGACGAATCTTGTTTTCCCGTAGAGGTCGAGAAGTATCAAGATGAAACCGCAAAGCTTTGAGCAGAATGAGTCTCTCGTGTACATTTAAAGGGACCACTTTCATGCTTTTTGGAGTGGTATGTACTTTTCGTATAGAGTCCACAAAGAATCGGCTGGTAAACAAAATCCCAGAAAGCAAGTCACTAAGACACACACCACACATCGACCAAAATAAATGGACACAGTTCTCGTAATAGGTGTTGGTAGTCCTCCACCGTTTGAATAGTGTCATTGATTTCCCTCCATGGAATCTGTTGTATCACGAATGATAAAGGTCATGGCAGTCCGTTTTTATAACTTCTTTCGTGTAAGGTAATAAGTGTACTTTTTGAACAGAATCGGTTTTATTTTAACCGTACCAAAAATGTTTAATCACTAACTCAGACACCACACGTCGCACAGAAGTTTTCTCTTGAACTAAAAAGAATTGTTCTTGTAAAGATTTGTTGTAATCCTCTAACTCGTCCGTTGGAATTCGGTGTAAGTTGAATGAGTGGCATCCAAAAATTTATGAATTTCACGCGATTCATCAATGTCTGACTAATGGAACACTTTGAAATGGATCAGTCCTCTTATACTATTCAGGTACCAGTGATTCCAACATCGGGGACGTAACGGATGCAGTTGTTCTTTCCGTTTCACTTGTATCACTTAACTCCACAGGTAAACCATGAATGTTCTCTTGTAAAGTATCCATGACCATCCCAGTCAAACACTTCTCATGGAGCGAAAGTAACGGACAAAGTGAGTAATTTCTGACCACTGCCATTTTAGGAAACGGTCAAGAATGGTAATAAAATCTTCAAATGTAACGGGTCTAAAGCGGAATATTCGGATGAACGCACACTTGATCCAGAGAAATCGGACTTGTTTGTTGACTTTTGTCAATTTCCTCTTGTGACTTTCTCAACATAAAAGTTCCTCAGTCACAAATTGAGATTTTGCTCTGTCAAGTCCCAGCCAAATGTCCTTGTAGATCTTCTCTTGCAATTCATTTAGTAATGTTGGATATTATTTTTCCAAAGGGTTTAAATACTAGTCTAGGGGTTGTCCAACGTTTGACTCCTAGCCAAGCAGCTGGTTTCTTAAACGACATGGTATGCCCACTTTAATGACGAGGCCCCACTAAAGGTAGGTAGTGACAATCCGGAGACCATTGAGCATGTTCCAGGTAAACGCAATCTTTTTTCTCCCACTCGTAAAGTGACACACCACAACTGAAGCACTTGCCTTCATCCCCTTCGCTCAAGTAGATAAATCCAGCTCTAGCTAATTCTTCGGGGGTAGGTCCTCCCAGATATTTTGGCCATTTTCCTCGGAAGATTTGGATTCGACTTTCAAAGTCGCAGTATTCAGGCAATCGCACAGGCAATGAATATTCGTCTTTCACAGGTTCATTTCGATGAGGGTAGGGTGAAATATGCAGTAGTGTGCTCAGATTTACATGACATCCGTAGGGTGGTAGCCGCATGGTTTCATAACGATCACATCCACCATGAAAACCAGTAAAGTGAAAAGGTGTACGATAATTAGTGGCATCGCTTTCGCATCCGTTAGGTTTGACACGCACAGCATCACTTTCCATGGTAGGTATAGTAGTAGTAGTTATAGCAAAGTTCCAGTCATGTGGTACTGAATCTTAAGGTCATAGCGTACGGCATCCCTGCAATCGCAAGTCACAGCATCGCACTCGACTTTGCTCTTCTTTGATACTTGTTGTTTGAAAGTATTCATCTTTCTCGCTTGGTATTGGCAGTGACAACGAACTATCGGTCTTGAGCGTTGTCCCTTTTTATATGCTGGTCAATATCAGCGTGACCGTACGGTAAAGTGAAGTGGTTGGGAAGACGAACTCGCTACTGGTACACGATTTGATAGACTTTTTCCAAGGGTCGACTGAAGATTTGACGTGTGGGTAAACATACAATCTTGTGCGGTTCGTGGGTGGTTACTTCAAAATTTCCATCCTGTCCAGACTGCAAGGCTTCTTTCAAGACGTCAAATTTCACCAGGCGACTGGTGCTATAATTGAGAGTCAATCCTTTAACTTTACACTCCGTGTGTACTTCTCCTTGAGGGTCACAGTATTCGTAGCCGTAATTTTTGGGACCGCCACTTGCAAAACTTAGAATCTTGTCGTCGGGATGCTCGTCCATCTAGGCTCCTAAACGGTCTCCTTTGATGGTAGGGTGAGGTTGACCCAGGCGATCGATGTAGATGCAACTGTTCGTGTCAAAATACAGCACACGATCTCCTAACAGTTCTAAAGATTCGGACAGTTTTAAACGAGCATGGGCTGTCGTGTAAGCCGCAGTGATGACATTTCCAAATTTGTCGGCTTCTACAAAGTCTAGTTCTTCTTTGTAATTGACTAAGATCAAGTCCTCACTAAGGACGTCCACGTGTTTCATGAATTTGTTTTTGTCGTGAATCATCTGGAAGTTGATGGAAGGTTCTGTCAAATACTCCGTCTTGGGTAAACACGGTCGTTGTGCCATTTTGCCCCACAAACAATTTAACATCACTTTGGCAAACGATCGCCTTCCTTCGTTTTTCTCGATGTGGTGTAAAGTGGTGCCTTCCTGCTCCCAGTATTTGTCTTTGAATTTCTTTTGGGCTTCGAGAGTATCGCACCAGGAAGAATAGCCACTAGCTTCTTGTTTCAATTTCAAAAACGCATTCACGTAGTCTGCGAAAATGCCTTTTTTGAGTCTCGTCGCCCTTGTGGTATTTTTGTGTCTTGGGAAAGTGGTAAATTTCGTACACTTCTAACAGTTGGTATCCCAAGTCCAGAGCTTTAAACAATTCCACGCTAACCCAAGGTCGGTCTTGGTTTCACGTTTCGGCACAAGTACAGCACAAGGGAAACATCAGTTTTCCTTGGCAATGGTGAGGTAAAACGAGATGGTGCAAGTACGTGGGAGGCAAGACTTTACACTTGATCAATCCTTCATATTGGCGAATGTTATCCAGGTCGATGTGTTCCGTCAGCAATTCCGGGTGCCCTGCAGGAAAGTGACAATATTTGCACACGTACGGATACAGCGAACACACGTCCAAGTATTTGATTTCTTCTCCTTTCTCCTCGTCGGCTTGGTACAGCAAAACAGGTGGCATTTATCCGTCCTCCGTACAAACTGTCCCTTGAGTTCAGTGGGTCCACCAGCTTGTAACTTTCCACGATACGCTTAAACTCGGGATCGGTTTTCAATCGCTGATCGTACTCGTGTTCAAACATTTCCACCACTTGGTATCCTTCCTCTTCTAACTTCAGTCGCCGCTGACAAGTGGCCTGGTACAAGTCTTCCATGGTCCGTTGTAAAAACTGATTTTTACGGTCACGTTGAGGGTAGCAGATAGGACATCCGTGAAATAATCATCCGTTATACTCGTACACGATCTGGGGGTTTTCTAAGTCCCAGCCATCCACTGAAAACCTTCCGATGGTCTTTTCGCCTCCTCCGTTGCGAGCGTGTTGGATCCATTTGTCTTCCTTGTCGCACAAGTAATGTAGCCAACGTAAGGCTTTGACCGAGTATTGACGTTTGACAAAATTGGTCGTTTGAGGACTGATGACAGCTAGGGTGTTTTCGTGCATGAATCGTTGACGGTACACTAGGGAACACGCTTTGGCAATGGTGCAGGCTTCATTCAAAGGATCAATTCCTCCGTGCTCCATGAATAATTCTCGAAATTTTCCACAGCAACGCCGTAAAATGTCCACGTCGGAACGACAATAATTTAACATTTCTTTCTGCAAGTCGAAAGGGTCTGAGGCGTAAGTGTGGTACCATGCGTAGAAAGCTTCTCGTTCGGTACCCATGTTGTCGGGGTCATAGTAGTGAGCCTCAGGCAAATGGGGTAGAATAGCGTGTTGATTGCCTTCGGTATTGAAAAAGTGCGGAAAATAGCCTTTGGCCATCGATGTCATTCCAAACGATTTAGGCATGCGACTCAAAGGCATGGCCAAGTAACTCATCGAATCTTTAAACTGCACTTGTCCCACTTGCATGGAAATGATTTTGGCTCCGTTCAAAGTCACTTTAGGACGTTCGGTACTTTGTTCCGCATAGTATCTGAGGAGAAATTGCCCATCGTATCCCGAGAAATTGTGATCCATCACCGTGGCAGAGCGATGACAATCTCCGTAACGTTTGATGTCTTCTTGGCTCCACGTCTCGTCGATAGGGATTAAGATCCATTGGGCGAAATCAGGTAGCGTGTTTTGTCCCCGAAAGATTTTTTCACGTACTCCAGGAATCTTGCAGTGAGGGCAATGAGTAAAGATTGGCTCTTGGATGCACTTCTCACATGCTCGATGAGCCACACAGGAATTAGGAATATGAATGCCAGTCTCTTGCATGCATTCGAAATCAAAAAAGATGAAATTCACTTTCTTCTGGTCATTATCTTAATTTTCTTCATGTTTGGAATAGTATTTTTGAATGTAGCATCGGTGTTCCAAGTCCACGGTTTGGTGACAAATGTGACATCGTTTCTTTCCTGAACATACGTGAGCCTTGGCACTATTGGTACGTGTGCCTTGTCCACAAGTTGGGCACAATCTCAGGAGTTGACAAGCACATTTCCGCTGTGAACCTTGCGTCTTTAAATGTTGTTGGTAACAGGTTGGACTGACAAATGTGCGCTGAAAAACAGAGCAATGCACTCGTTCCTTTCCTTGGTCCAGACAGGGCTTAGAGGCTAAACATCCCTCACATTTCGATCCGCAATGCTTGTGTTGCTCTCGATTGTTATAGCCATAGTCACATTTCTCACAGTAATAACTGTATCCCAGGAATCCAGTGATACTGGTAATGGCATCAAAATGTTCATCGTGATAATAGACGTGAATGTGTTTTCCGTCTTTGAAATCTTTGCCTCGAGACAACAGAGGTCCGCGCACTTCTTGATGGTGTACTTTCAAGGTGTGGCGTGGAGCCAAGACGTCTTGCAATGTTTGCATTTCAGGAATGCTACAAGTGGTGTCTTTGGATATCACCGCTTGTTGTAACATGTTCTGCTTCGCTTCGTTGTTTGACTCGGTCCGATTGTTGAATAGTTTTCAAGGCTCTTTTCCATTCTGCCGTATCGTTCTTGTCAGCATACGTTCGCCCCATCACGATGGCACGGGCTAAACACATCTTGTCTTGAGGGTTGTTAATTTGGACGAGGCTCTTTTTTTGTGCTGCGAAGGTTGTCTACCAATAAGACCTTTTTGCGTCCTGTCCCTTGCGGAAGAGACACGTGGTTCATGAACAGTGTTGCTTTTCCATCAGTGATGTGAAACTTGTCATTGGATTGTTGCACGTGCTGAATCTTATCCATGACTTTGGAAGGTGTCAATTCTGCCAGACTGCTAAACTCGATCCAAACGGGGGACTTCAAACTGTCGTGATGAATGGAAAGTCTCAAGCGATCGTCTTCTTTGGCTTCACATTGCTGTTTCATTGTGGTTAACAATGAATCCCACACATCGGTGATGAACTCCCCTGCTTTCTCCAGCGGTACGTCTGACTTGAAATCTTTAAACTTCACCGTGTACGTGTAGGCTGTAGTTCTAAATTTTCTAGAGGAGCGTTTTTCCGTCTCTCGGATGTGGTAGTAATTTTCAGGGTTTACTGGTGGTGATGGTAGACTCTGGTTGGGTGTAGACTCTCCGGGTCTGGATTCTGGTTCACTCATCTCATCTTCAAAATCGCTGGCATGAATTTGAACCAAGACTTCAGCTACTGTGCGAGGCGATAAATCACGTTTCTGCATCTTACTTTCTTCTCATTTCTTTACGAAATGATGCGATCGTTTCATCTTGATTGGAAAAAGTCAAATGACTACATTTGAAACGCCATGGACCCCTATATATCCATGTCAGCCTCAGTGTATATATAAAGGGCTGGTGACTTCCCTCTCAGTATTCGTTTCACTCTCAAGCCGACCAGCACAATGGAAGAGCCCACACAAATCGAACTTCTGATTAGAGCTTTGCGAGGTGTCATAAGAAAGTTTTCTTCAGACAAGCCGACGGACTACTGCCCCTCCTTTCGAGATTAAAGTCAAGATACTTGTTATATCTGTCAGAAGAAAGGACATTGGGCTACAGAATGTCCTGACCGTCAAAAAAGCAAGACCAGTGTCAAAAGAAACAAAAGTCAAGATACTTGTTATCATTGTCAAGAGAAAGGACATTGGTTTTCAGACTGCCCTAAGAAACAATAGAAGCAGGAGGAGGAGGAGGAAGAAGAAGTGGTACCATCGGTAAAACAAGAACCCCGACAAGTTCAGAAAGAGAAGACAGAAAAGAAAAGAAGACGAGAAAAAAGGGAGGAAGAAGAGGAGGAAAAAACTGAAAGTGAAGAAAATCAGAAAACACAGAGAGTGAAAGAAGAAAAAAGACACAGAAGATGTCTATGAACTTTTTTAAAAAGTGTTGTGTTATGTTGTAATATCGGATTGTAAATATTTGTACCAGAATAGACCAGACTGAAAAAAGGTAAGTGTCTCATGGTTTTTTATTTTTTAGAATAATAAGGGCCTACACTCACGCACTCACACACGTACATCAGAATGTTAAAAAAATAAAAGGGCTTTGAGTTTTAATTGATTTTGGCAAAATGAATATTATCTCTTTTCGAAAGAAGTGAGTGGCCATGAAAAGGGCCTTTGAGTGTTTGTTTTTTTCTTAGAACAAACTCAGGAACGAGAAGCAATCCGCTTTAACTGCCTTAAGCCTTTACCACGGTCAAGGCCTACTTCTGGACTTGCTCCTGTCAATGATTTGGCAGAAATCACTAGGGGTGGTATCTGAGGTGTAGTAACCGGATTAGACTGTTTGGCTCGGGAAGGTCTTTTTCTCTTGGGTCGTAATAAAGAAGTCTGATACATTTGTTTCAGACTTCTTAACTCTGCCAAATGTCCAAGAGTACCGTTATTGTTTATGGTTCACTGTTCTCCTTCTCTCCTAGACCTTGTTTCTTCTCTGCTTCTTCTTCCTGTCGTTTCCTTCTTGCCTCTTCTTCTTCTCGCTGTTCCTGTTCAAGGAGAAATGCTTGTTCTGCCTCTTGCTGCTGTTGTAAAAATTTCTCCAGTTCTTCTTTCTGTCTCTGTTTAAAATCCTCGACGTGTGGTAAAGAAGGAGAAGGTAGCGAAGGTACTGGTACTGGAACAAATTCTTGCGAAGAAAGAAAATCTACTAAATCCCAGTTGAAATCGGTCTCTTCTGGAAGTAGTGCTGTGTTAACTTTGGTAGCCACTGCTATGCCATCGCTTCTCGTCTCCAAAGCCGGTGCACCCCAATTCATCGTCTTCTTAGTTTCAGTCATCTTTCACAAAACAATGTCGCATCGATTCACTGCGCACAGACGCTAGTGCACCTATATAGGGAATGTGACGTCACAGGTAGCTCTCTTCGGATTGGAAGACAGAAGTGACTGAATTTTGTAACGCGTGTTGGGATTTGTGAACAATTTCAATCCGTTTCGATCCGGTCTTCCACTACAAATAAATGCGGTTAACTTCATTCCCTTTACCTGTTCCTCGTCACAAGATGTGGACCAACGTTGAATCGTCTACTTTCGTATCGTCGTTGTTTTACCGTACGGACTTACCCATGTATGTGAGATCATCATGGAGAATCGTTAGGATCACCGAGACAAGCGTTTGGAAAAGAAGGACCCATGTGGACAGACAATGTTGTCTGAGGAGAGTCCTCATTTATGGACCAGAGGTTAGACAAAGTCTGAGGAAGAGAAGAAGACCTATGCGATGCCCTCTATGTTAACAAACTGGTGTTAACATAAATCCAAAGGCCCTTTTCAGGGCCACTTTCATATGCCTCGAAAAGATATTGATTCTCACTTTGCCTATATATGTGTTATCTATGTGTTTATCTATGTCTCTGTCTCTCTACTGCATTTGTCCCTCCCTAGAGTAGCTGCGCGTATTCAGGTCAGCCACTTGCAACATTGTTAGAAGTGTCCAGTACCGAGACGTCACCCTACCTGTTCCATTCCTATTCTCCCTATACAAAATTTCCATTGACGCTATAGTGCCCCAGGGTAATTTTTTGAAGCTAAAAATCTTGACGCCAAAGTGCCGGGGCCCTTTTTTTAAACATAGAAGTCGCTTGACGCTAAAGTGCCCCCATATACTACTTATGATGCACCTTTACAAAGAAAACTTGTAACCAAATGCAGCCTAGAAAAAGAATACAACCTTGGCACTGTCAGTGGAAAAGAAAATCGTCCATAATCCCCTTCTTTGTTTATCTATGACATATGAATTTTCCAAACGTGGATGCACATGGCATCCATTGATCACTTGACCTAACTCATCGGTATTTGACTCTTCTCGTTTTCAGTGTTTGCAGAAGACTTATAGTGCGTACAGGTTCGGTCACTGTTTGCTTATAGTACCGTGTTTCAAATTAATTTTGCGTATGGAACGTTCCCCTCTCTCTATACGTCTCTCTTTCTATCTTTTTTTGTATTATTTTCGCCTGTTTTTGTGCACTTTAAATGTATATTGTTTCTGTTTTCTGGTCTCTCTTGTATTCATGTTTGGATGCTGGTGCTACCAATCATTACCCCAACAACAAAATCTGGTTCACGAATAGGTGCCATGACGATAGGCGGAGACGGTTGCTTTTTCGCTGACTACGGTTGTCCTGCTCATGGTAATTCCAGCAAGGGACAGATTCATAGGGACACATGGGCCGAGCAGCACGTACATGGGGCAACAAGCGAAGAGGCGTGTCTATCTCGTGCATTAGGAACATGGAAGGATTGTGGAAGCAGTGTCATGTACCCAGTTACAAGCATCTTCAGACCAACGGGTGAATCTTCTTTATTGTGCAATAACTGCTATAGAAACTTTGTGTGTGTGTGTGTGTGTGTATGTATATATATATATATATATATATATATATATATATATATATATATATATATATATATATATATATATATATATATATATATATATATATATATATATTCGTACAATGAAAACATATTAGGAACAATTATCCCGCAGACACTCTACTCTACACATTTTCTTGTCGTATAAAATTGTATAAAATCGACTAGAAAAGTAACACACAGTTCGAAATTGTACTGTAATTTCGAATATATTCCAAGTGCAGTTACATCCTCCTTACTGCACTCAAAATGAAATAAACATTAAATTCCACAGCGTCTTTTCGATAATTGCAATTGAAAGACTTCATATTTTTCCCACATTATCATCTGAATCATTCAATGACAGAACAGAAACACGCATGCCGATGTCAACACACTTCAGCCTCGCTGCATCAGTATGATGTATTTCATGTAGAACTGGCACAGACGCTGCTGGAATCTGATGTAAGTTACTTCGTGTAGATAAATCCAGACCATAATCACGAAATTGCGTCGAATCGACAAAAATACCAAAACGTATTCATTCCAGATCAAATGAAAAAGTAGTTGCAATGCGCATTCATTCACAATATGACTCCAAATTTCAATTTTAAGTAGACCAAACGCCATTTTCTTTCAAAACTTACGTCTAGTGCGCGACCAACTTCAAATTTGTCTGGGCAGAGTTACGTGCACATTGATAATGTTGTTGTGTAATGATGCATCTACGCTTGTGTATTTAGTTTGGAATACGGCATACATTCAGTTACTTTGTTTCTTGTAGTGTATTTTTATTTATATATTTAAGCCTTGGGTCGAATAAGAAAATGAGCATATAATAAAAAGGTTACTGCATTTGTATGGGAAAATATGAACTCGTTTTGTCGGATGGATGTACTGCACTCCCAAGGTCGTGCAGTATAGCTATCCGAAAAACTCGTTCATATTTTCCCATACAAATGCAGTAACCTATAATTATTATATGCTCATTTTTTTCTCTGTTAACTTTACATTGTCAGAATCGTGCAATATTTTACGATATTGCACACCGTCATATTGCACTCACGTGCAAGACACGTGTGCCCAACAGTGTATTAGGAACTACTTTGTAAACAAATCATGTACACTCGTGTAGTAGACGCTTTACGTTTTGGTTGATTAAATTTGTTTCTGAATGAACTAAAGCAGATGTTTCATGGATTGCCACATATCAGCAGCTTTGGCACATTCAGCATTAACTTTTTTGATACAATGTTTCAGATTTAGGCTAGCTAAGACGCCAGACAGGGTCCCTACAAATGACATGCAAGTTATAAGACATAAGCTGTCTTCTTTAGCTGGTAATAAAAAAATGGCAAAAATATACTTACAATTTTACATCCTGAATTTCCTCAAAATGTACTTTCTTAGTTCTGCAAATCCGAATTACATGAGCCATGTCATGGGTTCTCAATGTTCTTGTCGTATAAAATTGACTAGAAAAGTGACATGGCGATCTGACTGCTTTAGGCATTTTGTACAGAACAAAAGAACTTAGTGTAGGCATGTATTTTGCATGCTTAGTATCTACAAGGTACACATGCATACCGTGTACCCCATTCTCATGCACCAGTGTAAATGCATTAATACCGATTACGAACAGTACAAAACTAGTTTCTAATTAGCCTGAGCGCTTTCGACTCTTTTCGAGTCTTTGTCAAAGGCAAGCACAAACAAAGACAAACAATTAATGACAAAAAAACATAACCATTTCCACTGGAATCAAATCTTTTAAAAAATCTTATGTTTTGGCTAGTTGGCTTCAGCTTGAGTGATGATAAGTGTATCTATTTATATCGATCTACAAACAGATGAGCCGTATCACAATTGGTTTTTATGTAAACTAGTGTAGCCCTAAATTATATACAGGATATTTAATTGTTGTAATGGTAATTATGGTAATTATGGTAATTATGGGCGAGTGAGGTACTAATGAGCATACTGAGGAAAAAAATAATTAAATATGAATGTGCTGGCTGTGAAAAAGATGACTGTATTTGCGCGTGTTTTTTTGTGTTTTTTTTTTTTCTTTTTTTTTTCTCGGTTTCGCAGAAACTCCAGTTGGGGTTGTGTGCAATTACAATTAGTGTTACATCACTGAAAGTGTTGCTAGGGGATGAGAAGTGTTCTGCAACTGGATTATTTACAACTTTTTTTGTCATCCAGTCAGTCCTCTGAAGATTGATCCTCTTGTGTAGCTTTTCAGTTTCTCCGACATACTGAAGACCACATATATTACATGTGATGAGATACAATCTCTTTTATGCACGTTCTGTTTGGACCATGTCAGTTCAGTTTTTCGCTCGTTGCTATGCAAGAGAATGTGCTGGTCTCTATTATATGTTGACAAGTTTTGCGCCTTTTATCACTACAGGGACAAGATTGCTAGGGTAGTCTTGGTTTTTGATTGGTGTTAGCTCTGACTAGGATGTCTTTGAGGTTTTTTGGTCTGTGGTAGGCTACTACTGCTTTGCTGGGGATGACTAACTTTACTTTTTTGGTCTGCGGTATGCTGCTGCTGGCTTGTTCAAGAGGACTAAATTTATCTAAGCCTACCGCAGACCAACAAACACTTTAAAGTTAATCCTCCCAAACAAACGCTTTTAAGTGTTTGTTGTTTGTCTTGAGCTGATGTTGTCCTTCCTCATTGTTGCCCATAAGGCTGCATGCCATACCCTATCAAAGGCCGTTTTGAAATCTATAAAGACGTGGTATAGATTCTGCTGATGCTGAGGGTATTTCTCGCAAAGGAGTCTGAGACTGAAGATTTGTCCTGTGGTGCTCTTTCCTGCTCGGAAGCCTGCCTGCTCTTCAGCAATGATTTTCTCTGCTTGAGGCTTCTGCTTTCTCTGCTCTCTGTTGAGAATTATCTTCAGCGTGACTTTGCTCGGGTGACTGATCAAACTGACGGTTCTGTAGTTTTGGCATAGCTGTAGGTTTCCTTTCTTGGGGAGCACGATGACCAAGGACTGAGTCCATGTGGTGGACCATTCTCTTGTTTGCCACATCCTGTTGCAGATTGTTGTTAGGACTGTGACTATCTCTGTGACCTCTCTTCTCCTTCTGCTTGAATAAGCTCTGCTGGTATGTTGTCAATGCTGGCTGACTTTCCTTTCTTTAGTGACTTGACTACAATTTCTACTTCTTCACCAAGAATGGGGTTGTCATCAATTTCTTCTGCCTGAGGGCAATTTAGTACTGTTTGATCTCCTTGTGTCTTATGATTGTACAATTCTGAGCAGTATTCTGTCCATCACTTGAGGATCTCTTGATCTTCTGTGAGGCATTTTCCTGATTTGTCTTGGATGGTGGTAGTTTTCCCTTGTTTACGGGTTGTGAGACCTCTCATCACTTGATGTGCCATTTTGTTGTCATTTCTACTCAGACTGTCTTCGATTTTGCAGCATTGTCTTTCTATCCAGGATTCCTTTGCTTCTTTCATGCTTTACGTGATCATGTTGTTTATCTCTATATTTTCTAGCTCCTTCATGATCTCTTTTTCCCTTTTTTCAGTTCTCTTCTTTTGTCACATAGTTCAAGGACATCTTATGTGACCCTAGGTTTCTTTGCAGGACGATATTTGCCAATGATCTCGCTAGCTGTGCAAGTCACAGCTGTGTTGAATGTGGTTGTTAAGGACTCTAGGTCGGTGTCTTGGCTGTCCAGGGTTATCAAAGTTGCAAATTTACCACCTATCATTGCTTGGAAGGCTTCTGCGACTTTTGGATCATTTAGTTTTTAAATGTCAAATCTGATTCTTGGTTGGTTAGGCTTTTTGGTCATTTTCAGGTGGAGGCGAAACATTGTCATTAAGAAATCATGGTCACTGCCAATATCTGCTCCTGGAAAACTTCGTGTTCTGGCGATATTCAGTTCAGTGCAGAATCTTTTTTTCATCAAGATGTAGTCAATCTGGTTGTGATGTTGTCCATCTGGACTGTGCCAGGTCTATCTTCTGCATGCTTTGTGAGGGCCGAATGTGTTGGCTAGCACAAGATTGTTGTAGGCAACAAACTCCAAGAGCCTGAGTCCTCCTTCATTTGTTTCTGCATTGCAGAAGGGTCCACAGGTCCTTTGCCAGTTTGTCTGTGAATCAACTCCTACCTTTGCATTCCAGTCTCCTTGTACAAACAGAATGTCCTTCTTGGGTGAATTGTCAATGACATCTTGCAGTTGGTTATAAAAATTCTCCAGTTGGTTGTCATCATAGTTAGATGTGGGTGCATAGGCCTGTATGCGTGTGATGTTGAAGGGAGTCGCCCTCAGGCAGATGGTAATGAGCCTGCTTGAGACTGGGCAGCTACCCATAATACTGTTCACAATGCCTTTGTGGACATGAAATCCAACGCCATGATTGCGTTTGTCCCCTCTCCCGCTAAAGTAAAGCTTATGCCCTTCATCTGTTGTTATTTCACCAGTTTTTCCAGCGCACATCGCAGAGACCAAAAATGTTCCAGTTGTACCTCTCGAACTCATGTGTAAGTTCATTCAACTTTCCCACAACCCTCAGTGCTCTAACATTCCATGTACCGATGATGATGTTATCTCTCCCACGAATCTTGGTAGTGGGGGCATCAGTAGCATATTTGTCATCTCCGTCCTGGTGTGCAGCGGAAGGCGCTGTCATTGTTGACCCGGGCTGCGACCAATCCAGTATGGAAGAATTATTAGTTGTCTTCCAGACTGGATGACCACAGCCGAAATCCTCTGATATAATGTGGCACGCCCTGGCTCTGAGCACATGGTCGTTGAGCTCATTTTGGAGCTGTTCCACCCTGGCCGTTGTCTTCAACTAGGAAGACTTCCGCCCAGTGATGCTGTGCTATCATCACACTATTTTACCCATAGTTGGGAGACTCATGGGGGCGGGAGCGTCTTATTCCATCCCGTACGAATCCAATGGACCTGTACCACTGCCCAAACAGTTCAAATCTGGTGCAGGTTGTTGAGCACCTCTTTGACAAAGCCACCAGTGTTGTTCTCATCAATGGCAGCAGAGGAGATTTGTTTCGAACAACAGTTGGAGTCAGATAGAAATGTATACTGTCCCCCTACACTCTTCAACATTTTCCTGGAAAGGAACATGGAGGATGCCTTGCATGACCACAAGGGTACTGTCAGCATCGGAGGAATAACAATCACCAACCTTCACTTCGCAGATGATATTGATGGTTTAGCAGGAGATGATAAAGAACTGGCTGACTTGGTTGAGCGCCTCGACACAACCTCCACAGCATACGGTATGGAGATTAGCGCCAAGAAAACCGAATTGATGACAAACAAAACTAATGGCATCAGTACAGAAATAAATGTCAGTGGACAGAAGCTGGAGAGAGTCACAGGCTTCAAGTACTTGGGATCAATTATCACAGATGAGGGCTCCAAACCAGAACTACTTTGCAGGATTGCCCAGACAACAGCAGCAATAACAAGGATGAGACCAATATGGAAAGATACCATCATTGCTTTAGGTTCCAAAATAAGGCTGATGCGCTCGATTGTCATATCCATCTTTCTGTATGCTTGTGAAACATGGACGCTCACATCAGATCTACAAAGAAGGATTCAAACCTTCGAAATGAGATGCTACCATAAGATCTTGGGCGTCTCATACATTGACCATGAAACCAACAAAGAAGTCCACAACAGGATCCAACGAGCCATCGGATTCTACGAAGACATCTAGACCACTGTAAAAAAACGCAAACTGAAGTCGTAAGGTCTTGTCTTAATATCAACTGGACTGGCAAAAACAATCTTGCAAGGCACAGTGCGAGGGTGCAGAAGAAGAGGCAGACATAAAAAAAGGTGGGAAGACAACATTAAGGAGTGGACAGGCATGAGATTTGGAGATTCCCAAAGAGCAGTAGAGAGCAGGGAAAGATGGAGAGAATTGGTTGTAAAATCAAATGTTTTGCCCCAATGACCTCTTGGGTTAAGGGATTGATGATGATAATGATGATGATCATGATGATGATGATGGTGATGATGTTTGTCTTGTCTCTGTTTTGTGTTTGCCTTGAAATTGATTGTGTTAGACTCGAAAAGCTTAGGCTAGTGAGAAACTTGTTTTGCACTATTCGTCGTCAGTGTATTGCATTTATTTGAATCAATCCCTGATATACGCGATCCTTGCTGGATCCAGCGCGCGCGCGCGCACACACACACACACACACACACACACACACACACACACACACACACACATATATATATATATATATATATATATATAGATATAGATATAGATATAGATATATATATATATATATATATATAGATATATATATATATATAGTTATATATATTTAGTTATATAGTTATGTATGTTTAATTTAATAATTTGTTTGTTAGTTTTAAATTTTTTAATTCCATTACATGCTATTGTAATGTAACTTTGTTTAATGGATTTGACATTGTCCAAAAATTCAGTTCAGTTCTGTTTGACCTGACTGTTATAATAATAGAAACATTGTATCTAGTTTCTGACCTTGATTCAGAACCAGTGATAGTTTTGGTAAAGAACTCGTTTTATTTTTTTTTATTCTTCCTCAGAATAAGATTCATTAAGTGGAATCAAGGCCATACCTGGATTACGTGACAAATAGTATGTATTAGTTGTTACAAACTTCTAAATTTTCTAGAAGATTGACCCACATCCAGGAATCTTTTTCTAGAGGATTGACCCACATTCGGGCATCTGTTCTGCGTCTTAAACTTGTGTATAACTTTTGTCTTTATAGAGATTGTTCAGTTGGGCTTAAAACACTTGAGATGTCAAGTTACATTATGTTGTGACCAGTTTGAGTTGAAATTTTATTTTATGGAATTGAATTGATTCTTTTCCGTGGAAATACATAAGTGCTCTTACGAAAATTCTTGGACGAAGACATTCACTGAAATTTATACGGAATTCAAAACTGGATTAATATTTTCTGTGATTCAACAAAGAACTGTTGACACAACAGCACTACGCAGGTTACAACAAACGTCATCACCCTCCATTTTGGATTTCATCGAGACTCGAACTCAAATTCATTCAGGACTTTTTAATAATAGGACTTCCATTTTTTAATTCTTGGATTATTATTTGAGTTCCTTTTTCTAATTAATCACATGGTAGTCTAGGAAAATAAATTACTTGTAAAATTTTACAAGGTTTGTTGTCTTCATTTTTTTCTGTTACTTTTTGTAAGAGCCTAGACTCGTAACATACGGTTTTACGAATCAAATCTAAAAATAATCCAAGAAATTAAGTTTATATATATATATATATATATATGAAATATATATATATATATATATATATATATATATATATATATATATATATATATATATATATATATATATATATATATATATATATAAACGTGATAATCTGCATATATAACGGGGTGTTAGATGTAAGATACGTATATTAGGTAAGTATCAGGTGGACTAGTTTATTGTGTGTCTGTCAGGCGGATTAGGTTCTTGGGGAATTGTTTAATGAAAAGTCAAACTTTTATCTTATTTTGGTCCATATATTTAAAAGAAAATTGGCACACGTAAATATAGACTGTGGCAGTAATTTGTATTGCCAGTACCAAAAAATTTATTTATTCAATGCTTTAATATATATTTTTTATTTAGGGTGGGCTTGAAGTGATAAACTGTCGTTGGTATTATTTTGGTCGAGATACTAAAATAAACTCAACATACAGGACAGAAATAATGACTGGTAAAAGACTATGTGTAGCATTGTTACATTATTCTCATGTCACTATACCTTTAATTTCCATGTATCAGGGAAACGTAGGGGAAAATATCATAAAATGTATTAATCTTGTTTGACAATTTGCAATGTAGCAATGTCCAGAAAGAATTAAGTTCCTTGTAAAAGTGTACACGTTCAGTGTCCAACATTGGGGACCATCTTACATTCTCGGCAACAAAACGGTATCATAACGGACATGGGTCTTGAAGAATTAAAGAATCATTAATTGTTTAAGGTTAATGTCACCGTGTAAGATTAGTCAGTCTTAAAAATAATATCTGAACTCCTTTTTCAGGTAGAACCAGAACAGCTGGTGGCGGATGTTGGATCCATGTTCCCAAGTGTCCAGCACATACAAGTGTCAAGTCGATGTTCTATGATGCATGGGGAGCAGCTAATATACATACCGGTATAGCTTCTTACATTTGTTTCTAATTTTTAAGTTTCAATGTATATTCAGATTTGGAAAATTCATACATCAATCACTCGAAAGTTCGGCAACAATTGCACAGTCTTACAGTAAAGCATTGTCCTAGCAGCAAGCTTGAAAACTAGTAATGACTGATAACGCTATCTCAACAGCGGATCAAGGACAGCGGCACGTTAAATTTTTACATGTGAAACAGGTACACATAAAAAACGAAAACACACACATACACTCACAGATACACATTCGTAAGGAATGCGTTATTCTATTAAAATATCCATTGATTTACATCTTATTATCCAAGGAAAAATATGTTCAAAATTTTATTTTAGACAGGAGGTCCTCAAAAAGTTTTTGTTTTGATTCGATTTTGGAAACATTTTCACAAAACATCCATGAAATAGCTAGAATAATTGTTTCTGTTTTTGAAGATCAGCCTGAAATGGATAACAAATTCAAGCCAAAGTGACCAAGCTTTCGTAAAATATATTGTAATGTATGAAGGACAATGCGTAAACTAGACATAATGAAAACAAATGTGAATCGTAATTCATCTACTGCTGAGCAGATGACGGTTTACAACCTTTTCATCTTTCTAGTACTATTTTACTTGGATAGTGCACAATTGTATAAAATTTTTGTTTCTTTTAAAAATTTTAAGACAAATAAATTCTAGTTATATTTGCCATGCATGTTGATATTTTTTAATTATTTTCGTATTTGTCAGTAGTTAGCATTCTTCTGTACATTCTTTATGTAATGAAAGCCCCTGTTTGACAAAAACTCGCCTCATTACTTGCGTATAAAAATCATCATTCATTTCCGTCAGAAAATGTGTTAGGTCTCTTAAATTATATTCAGACCTGAACAAAAGCTGTTTCCTTCTTTGACACCGTTATCTGTTATAACTTCCAGTAATTATGATGTATGACTTGGAAGATATAAAGAAGGAAAGAAAATTATCTCGAAGTAATTGCTTTTCAATTTTTGTTCCTAGATGACCTGAGTTTTTCCTGCCTTCAACGAGCTGAATACTATTGGAAATACTGCGGCTCCCATCCAGAGTACCGTGTTACAGCTTACCACAGACCAAGTACCAAATCCAAAACCTTTCCATAAATGAATCTATTATGTAAACAGAGATATTAAAATAAAATCTAAACCTTATGGATAATATACATGGCTGTTGTGTTTCCAGTCTTCTTATACAACAGTTTTCTTTCATTTGTCATCTACATCTTCTACTACATGTGAGAATATAACGGTTCCATTTTCATAAAACTTACTCAGGTGGAACAGCTGCTAATCCTATGTAACACATTTGTGTAACATAATGTTCAAATTGTTGTATCTGTAAGTGATTATTTCTTATTAAAGTAATATATTCCTTTACTCCCGCCAGAATACACAGGTGCCCACTTATGTTGGTAACCAGAAAACACAGAACAAGGTCATTACATTAGATATATACCTGCATCGAGGTCTTGACTAATCTACACGGATGCTTGCTCTTTTATGAAGTTCAAGTAAGACTGTTATGTGATCAACACAAACGATATATGCATAAACAAATGTCACATTGTCAAGGAATAAACGACATAATGAAACAACAACCAAACAGTGCTTACATATCAGGAAGTGTCTGGGAAAGAAGTAGAGTTCTGCTCACTTATTCAACACCAACTTTTTCTATGATAAGAACGTTAATTATTGACATTTTAGTCGCTGTATATTACAGTTAAGTCTGTGAGAGATGTTTCTACATGGGTGTTGGATCGGGTCAAACTGATATCAAAAGACTTTCGACGCATATGAATGATGGTAGGGTTAGTCCATATTCTTTTACATTGTACCTGCGGGGGCGCCGAGTGGTCTAAAGCGCTCTACGTTACGGATCACTGCCATCTCACCTATGCTTGGGTTCGAGTCTAAGATTCGGCGAATGTGGATATGTGAGAAAGCTTACCAGTAGCTTCTCGTGGGTCGGTGGTTCTTTCCGTGGATTTCCCGGTTTCTTCCTCCACCATTAATACTGGCCGCCATGTATAGCCTATCGTGTGCTGAAAAATGGCATTAAACCCCACAACAACAACAACAACATTGTACCTGCACTTTACATTGCTATCCATATTGTTTAACCCCGCCCGGAGAAAAGTACAATCTTTCATTTTTAGGTAACCTATGGTTTTGAATATTTGAAAGGCAAATCTTACGAAGCGAAAATCCTGCTACTATACTACTTTGAAATTCCATTTCTTTCCAGGTATTTTAAAAATTACTTCGGCTATAATTTCAGTTGGAAATGAAATAATCCTGTTTCAGATATTTCTGTTGTAGGGAATTCGGTATTGTAAGAATAATAATTCCTCCATCTAATTTCGTTTTATATCTAGAGGAATATAGTCTATACATAAGAAACAATATTGTATTTAGAATGGTAATTTTTTTTAGGATACTTGCAACATATCGTACAAGTTAAAGACCATATTCTACCAAAAGATTTCCAGAAATGAATCTATTATGTAAACATATATATTACCATAAAATCTAAACCTTATGGATAATACAAATAGATAATGTGTTTCCAGTCTTATTGTGCAACTGGTTTCCTTCATTTGTCATAGTTTATCTACAGCTTTCTATTACATGTGAAATTATGACCGGCTCCATTTTCATTAAACTTACTCTGGTGGAACAGCTGATGATACTTCTTAACACATTTGTGTAATATAATGGTCCAGGTGTTGTGTCTGTCAGTGATTATTTCTTGCTATAGTAATATATACCTTTACCCCGGCATAACACAAAGGTACCCAGTTTTGTTGGTAAGTAGAAAACATAGAACAAGATCATTAGATAAGATATATATCTGCATCATGGCATCGACTAATCTACACGGATCATTACTTGCACATTTACAAAGTTCAAGTGACACTGTCATGTGATCATACAAACAAATGTCACATTGTTAAGGAATAAAAGATATAATGAGGCAACAACCAGACAGTGCTTACACAGGAAAGAAATATAGGTCTGCTCACTTACTCAACACCAACTGTTTATATAATAGGAAGGCTATTTTTTTTGAGAATTAAGTCGCTGTATATTACAATTAAGTCTGTGAGAGATATGTGTTTCAACGGGTGTTGGATCGGGTCAGACTGATATCAAAAGACTTTCGATGTGTATAAATCATGGTAACCCAGTCCATATTCTTTTACATTGTACCTGCACTTTACATTGCTTTCCATCTTTTCTTTACCTCCACCCAGAGAAAAGTACCATTTATCTTCGATGTTCTGGTAACCTATGATTTTGAATATCTGAAAATGAAGTCTTTGCAACGAAAATATTCCTAATTTACTACATTGAAATTCCATTTCTTTCCAGGTATCCTATTAGTTTACTGTAGCTATAAAATTTCAGTTGGAAATGAAATAATCCAGTTTTGAATATTTATGTGGTATTGTAAGGATAATAATTTGCTTTTCTCCATGTATTTTCACTTTTCTGTGTAAAGAAACATACATAAAAAACAGTAATATATTTGGAATGGTAAAACGTTTGAAGTATACATGCAATATCCTGTACGAATTAAATATCATATTCATATCAAACTTGCAATATTATATCATATCATACCTGCAATATCATAGTCATATCATACCTGCGATATCATATTTATATCACGCCTGCTATATCACATCATATTATACCTGCGATACCATATTCATATCATGCCTGCTATATCATATCATATTCTTAGTATACTTTTTAGCTCTACGTTTCTTATATTTTGTAAGGTAATGAGCAGACTACATTTGTAAATCGTTCTTGTAAGATTGTTTTTTTTTTTTTTTGTTTTTTTTTTTATAGAGGAACAAATAAATGAGAACCATAGAAAATTAATGTTTGGATTGTAACCGGCTTATTTTTCATTGACATCTCATATGACATCGACATGGTGACCTTAAAGGAGCACTACTGCATAATGAGAAAAAATACAATATTCCAGAAAACTTTAGGAAATCAAAGTCCTTGAAATGGCACGATTTTCTGACCCATAAAGTACAGTAAAAAGTTGGGCATACAACGATAATTTATATCAAACTTTCAGATTTTGAAAAGCATACAGTGTTGTTTTTAGTTTATAAATGACGTACAGGAATAAAATAATTTTACTTCTAGTGGCTTAAACTTAAGTAACCAGGCACGGTAAGCCTAACAAGCATTCAATTTTCCAAAATATAAATTTATATAAATGAAATATAAAATCAAACAAAGTGAAAGAATTAAAAATAATTTGCAGGGTATGAATTCCTAGAATATTATTCTAAACTGTACTATCAATTTCTCACTAATCCAGAAAGTGTCCGAAGGTATTCCGAAAGAAGGTTTTAATGTGTTTTTATATCACCGTGTTAACACCACTGAAGAATCACAGACCTAAATCTATATGTTTTTACTTCAATGTAATCCGGTGAACGTTTGTGTGCACATTTCTATATACACGTATATATATATATATATATATATATATATATATATATATATATATATATATATATATATATATATATATATATATATATATATATATATATATATATATATACTACGACTCTGTGGTCTTAAACTAAGTAACAGTAAGAATCAAAACCAACAAGTTATGGAAAACTTAACAAATAGTTTTATTCTCTAAGTTAGAAAATGAAAACTTTAAGAGGAGCTTACTGTCGTGTGAACCAAATAATCCTAAACGTTCTATCACAAGTCCAAAAAAATAGAGTGATCCGAATGTATTCCAGATCTCAAATGTGCTGGTGTAACAATCTCCTTGAAGATGCTGAAGTACCAATAGTCTTTATATATCGCAATGGCATTGTTCAGAATTCTCTTGAGTCAATTCACCATGATCCCAAAATAATACTATGTCCAAACAGCCGTATAAGAACTTTGCAATTCCAAGAAATAAGATAAATAAATGATTCATCTCAAATCATATCGAGACATAACGTTAAAACAATCTGCAGACTGATATTAAAACAAGAATTATACAAGGCTGTTAAGTGTCTAGGCTCAAACAAAAGTAACAAGAAAAAGGTGAAGCCAACGAGCATTGTAAAATTTAACAAATAATTTATTTCCCTAGAAAAAAACAAGATAAAAATGAGACAAAGGACACGGTTTACGAATCTAATCCAAAAATTAATCCAGGAATTAAACAATATAAGTCCTATCAATGAAATGTTCTAAGTGAATCACAGTTAGAATCCCGATAAGTTCCAAGATGGAAGACGATGACGTCTTTGATAATCTGTTTTTGTCCTGATGTGTCAACAGTTCCTTGTTGAATTACAAAAAGAATAATATTCCAGTTTTTGAATTCCGAATAACTTCCAATAAATGTTTTTGTCCAAGAATTCTATAAAGAGCACTTATGTGTATGTTTTCCAGAGAAATGAATTACTAAATCCGAAAAATAAAAATTTAACTCAAACTGGTCACAACAAAACACCTTTGAGCTTCAAAGGTTTAACACACAACTAGTTATTTCTTCTCAAGAAAATGACTAAACAGTAAATTAAGACGTAAAATAGATACCCGTATAGGTCATGTGACCACCTTCTAGCGAACAACGTAAAAAAAAAACATTACATGACAATTATTACGTACTCTAGTATAGCCTAAGCTAAAAAACCAACGGTTCCCACACTGGAAATGAATTAAAAAAAGTTGTTACTTCAGAACTTATACTGGTACTGAATCTAGGTCACCAAAAGACACAATGTTTCAAACTACTGGCATGTTTATCAGTCAAACAGAACTGAATTAAATTTCAATAAAAAAAAAATCAAATCCAGTGGTCAAAATTATCATTACATTAACATGTAATGGAATAAAATAAAAATATAAAAGTTTAAAAGTAACAAATAAGTAATTAAATTGCATATGCATATATGCATAACACTTCCTCCCATAAAGACAAAGTAAGATTTATATAATAAAGCTTTCTTTTTTATTATATGTTAATTATACATGAGGTTAAAAAAATTACATAAGAAGAACTCTTATGAATTATACAAAGTGTACGTGAAATAATATTTCTATACACGGGAAAGTGCATCTGCTATTAAATTGTCTTTTCCTTTGATGTGCCTGATGTCAATATTATATTCCTGTAACAACAGACTCCACCTTAATAATCTTTGATTTTTGTTTTTCATCCTGTCGATGAAATTAAGGGGGTTGTGATCACTAAACAACAATCGGAGAAGGAGCCGAACTAATGTAAATATCAAAATGCTGTAATGACAATATTAAAGCCAAACATTTCTTCTCGATTGTGGAATAATTTCATTGGTGCTTTTTAAATTTCTTAGAAAAATAACACACTGGATGATCAACGCCATTTCTATCTTCTTTAATCAATACTGCTTCAACCCCAACATCACTTGCATCAACAGACATTTTCAATGACTGACTGAAACTTGGAGCTGTAAGAACTGGTGCACTCTTAAGTATGACCTTTAACTTCTCAAAAGCCTCCTGACATTTTTCAGTCCAAAGAAACTTGTTGTTGTTTTTTTTTTTGCTCAATAAATTTGTCAGGGGTTCAGCAGTATTAGAAAAATTGGAACAAAATTTTCGATAGTATCCAGCCATGCCTAAAAAGCGCATTAGTTTCTTTTTACTGACAGGCACAGGGAATTCAGAGACAGCCTTAACCTTAGCATCTATAGGTTTAACTTGTCCATGTCCCACGATATGCCCTAGAAACGTTACGCAAGCACGGCAGAACTCACATTTGCATAAATTGATTGTCAAACTTGCATCAGTGAGTCTGTCAAAGAATTCCCGAATTGTGGCTAGATGTTCTTTCCAGGTGTCGTTGTAGATGATGACATCATCGATGTAAGCATCACAATTATCTACAACAGGTGTAATCATGTTCATTAAACGTTGAAAAGTACTAGGCAAACCCATCATCCCAAACGGCATCATTTTATATTGATAAAGTCCATCTGGAGTAACAAATGCCGAAATTTCCTTTGCCCTTTCCGTCAGTGAAATTTGCCGTTTCAGAAGGTCAAATTTGGTGACATATTTTGCACTTACAATTTTATCAATGCAGTCATCGATTCTTGGTAATGGAAATGAATCTGTTTTAGTCGCACTGTTCACTTTTCTATAATCAGTGCACATGCGGAAAATTTTATCTGGTTTCGGAACACGTATACATGGTGAACTCCAATCACTTTTATTAGACTCTATTTTCCAGCAAATACTGAATTTCTTTTTTTAAGTATTCCTGTTTGATTGGGTTCATACTGTATGGGTGATGTTTCACAGGTTTGGAATTTACAATTTCAACGTCATGATAAATTTTGTTCTCATTGGAACATCTGGAAATAAGTGCTCATATTCAAATAATAACTGTTTAAGTTCATCCCTTTCTTGTTGTTGCAAATGTGAACGTTTATGGTCCAGATTTTTCATAATTTCTGAATTCCAAAGATTTGTTTTCCAAAATCAATAGTGAACCGATTGAATGCCTTCACTTAAATCCTCAGTGAGTGGGACAGGTACAACTGAATTAATTGCATGATTTACCTGGCTATCTCTCTCAATATACTTCTTTAACATGTTTATGTGGCAAAGTTGTTTTTGATTTCGCCTCCCATGTGCATTTATGATGTAATTTAAATCATTTACTCTCTTTTCAACTGTGTACGGACCATAATACTCGGCCTAAATAGGATTTGATTTTGTGGAATGGGCAAGAGAACCAGAACTCTATCACCAGGCTGAAAACTCTTCCTCTGAGTTTTGATCATACCTTAATTTCACTTTTGACTGAGTAGAGTGCAGATTCGCTCTTGCTACCTCACAAGCCTTTGACAACTTATACTTAAAATTGGAAACATAATCGAGAAGATTAAGTTCAGTATCTTCATTAGAAAGATGTTTCTCTTTCAACAACTTCAATGGTTCACGCACAGTGTGTCCGAGAACTAGTTCAAAGGGACTGAATCCTAAAGATTCCTGAACTGACTCCATAACAGCAAACAAAAGTAAATGAATGCCTTCATCCCAATCTTTACCCGTATCAAAACAATATGATCGAATCAAATTTTTCAAAGTCTAATGAAATCTTTCTAAAGCCCCTTTTCTCTCAGGGTGATAGGCAGAAGATTTGTATTGTTGGATGCCTATTTCGTGCATAACTTGCTGGAAAATTCAAGACATAAAATTTGACCTTTGATCCGATTGGACAGATTTGGGAAGGCCAAATTGAGCAACAACAAAAAAAAAAATCAAAAAAAAATAAATAAAAAAATCAACAAAAAAAAAAAAAAAAAAATTTTTTTAAAAATTTATCAAAGCTTTTACTATTGTTTTAGTTTTAATATTCCTCAAAGGAATTGCCTCTGGGAATCTTGTTCATGCACACATAATGGTCAACAAGTATTGGTTGCCTAACTTGGTCTTAGGTAAGGGACCAACACAATCTACCATTATTCTGCTGAATGGTTCGTCAAATGCAGGAATAGGTTGCAGATGAGCCTTAAGTATCTTCTGATTGGGTTTTCCTACCATTTGACAAGTATGACAAGATTTACAGTATTTACAAGCATCACTTTTGATTTCTGGCCAATAAAAGTGAGTCAAGATCTTGTGATAAGTCTTATTAATCCCTAAATGACCAGCCAAAGGAGTTTCATGGCCGAGACTAATTATTTCCTGTCTGTAAGATTTTTGAACTACAATTTGATAGCTCACTGACCATTCGTCACGAGCAGGTACCTCGGGAGGTCTCCAATTTCTCATAAGAATTCCATTCTTAATAAAATAACAGACAAGTACTTCAGTGGCTTCAGTTTCACTAATGGCCCTTTGAAACAAACAGGAGATCTCAGGATCTTTTCCCTGTTCGACGACAAGTGATTGTCGTTTATCACCCTGATTAGATAAAAGAGAATGAGTATTTAAAAGATAATCACTGTGATCAATATCTTTTGATTGATCCAAACAAGGAGTGAGAGTGACCTCATCAAAAGCCTGACCAATACATGTGTCAGCTAAAGGAATGCTTTCCTTATCAACGTCATTCTCAAGAGCTTTCTTTGCCATAGCTCTAGTAACTGCACAAGCTGGATATAAGTCAGGGAATTCTTTTTCAATGGGATCAACTTTCTGATCCAAACAAGGTTTGTCAGTTAAACGTGGATTAACCACAATCTTATCTCCAGCGAGGTCGTTGCCTAGTAATAAATGAATGCCACGAACGGGTAAAGAAGACACTATACCGACTCTCACAGGTCCTGAAACTAAGTCTGATGACAAATTTACAGAATGGAGAGGAACTTTAACAAAGCCGCGCTCTACTCCCTGAATAAGAACACTCATTCGAAGAAGACTTCTCAGAATAAGGCAAAGTACCTGATAATAAAAGACTGAGAAGCTTCTGTGTCCCTTAAATTTTAATAGGGATAGGATTGGCCAAAACACCCAAGAGTGATGTAGAACCCTTCGACATGAATGGTTCATAATTCTCCATAAGAAAATCAGACGGGGGTTTATTAGACCCAACTAATGTATTGCTTTCAATACATGACCGTGACCTTGACCTCTTAGAAATAAGAGCATTTGGGATAAGTCTATCTTGATTCTGATGCTTATATTTCAATTTGAAGCAATCAGAAATTACGTGTCCTTTCTTCTTGCAATAGGTACACTTAGGAATAGACAAGGAGTTTTGATCAAGCTTATCAGAAGCTTGATTTTTAAAAGTTGTGCCAGATTGAGTTTTAGAAGGGGTCGTATTAGGCTGCAATACCTTTTTACCAGAAAACTGCTGAGTGGAAGACTTGCCTACAACAGGAACTTTATGAGCTAAGAAATACTCGTCAGCAGCAAGAGCAGCATTTTCCAAGGTTTCGATCTTATGCTCATCAAGATAAGTCTTAATGTCACTATGGACATAGCTCTTGAACTCTTCAGGTAATATAAGTTCTCTAAGACTTTCATAATCTGATCAACTTTCTTGACTAAGCACCATCTATCAAATAACTGCTCTTTTTCTCTTGCAAATTCGACATGAGTTTGTCAAGCTTCTTTTTTATAGTTCCTGAATTTTTGCCGATGAACCTCGGGGACTAACTCATAACCCTTTAAGATGCATTCCTTAACCAGATCATAGTCAGAACTTTGCTGTGCTGACGGAGATGCATAGATATTTCGGACTTAGCCAAAAAGTACACTAATAACTGAGTCTAATGCTCCCTTGGCAATTTCAAATTTTCAGCAACTTTTTCAAAATAAGGAAAATATTTGTCTACTTCTTTTTCGCTAAAAGGGGGTACTAGCCTAAAATTATTAGCAATATCAAAACTTGAATTTGTATGTGAAGTGGGAATGTGCCTTTTACTTGCAAGCTCTAATTCTTTTAACCTAATGTGAAATTCCCTTTCATCCTTCTCTCTTTGCATTTACATCTGTCTCACTCTCCCTCTCTTCCTTATCTAATTGCATTTGTTTATCTTTCTCTTCTTTCTTTCCTCTTTCCCAAATTGTAGCTGCATTTGTTTCTCTCTCTCCTCTTTCTCAGATAACATTTGTTTTTCTTCTTTCTGTAAATGCATTTGTTCTTTTTCTTCTCCAATTGCAGCTGCATTTGTTTCTCTCTCCTCTTTCTGAAGCTCGAGTTTTCTTAACTCCAATTCCATCTTGCATTTTAATTTTAATTCCTTTGCTTTTATGTCAGAGTCTGATACAGACTTACTGATCGAAACCAAAACACTTTTGTCCAAAACACTTTTTTCTACCAAATACTGGATCAAAATGTTTATTATTTCTTGCTTCGTTAAAGAAGCTTTTGCCTCAGAAAGATCGTTTTTTTCTGTCAAGTTCAAGCAATTCATCTTTTTTCAAATAATCCAACTGCTCCTGAGTAGAATTTGAAAGAAAGATCTCCACTTTTGATGACATTGTAAAAATCCTGTTGAGTTCACGAAAGATTTCAAACAAAATGTGAAATAATACTTGGGATTTCAAATATTCTGAAAACTAGGGTAATTTAAATTTCGAAAAACAATTTTCTGAAATACTTTAGCCAAAATTCATATATCCCAAGGACAAGGCCCCAATTTTTCTTGTTACGTGTAGGCTCGTACAAAGGTAACAAGAAAAAGGTGAAACCAACAAGCATTGTAAAATTTAGCAAATAATTTATTTCCCTAGAAAAACAAGATAAAAATGAGAAAAAGGACACGGTTTACGAATCTAATCCAAAAATTAATTCAGGAATTAAACAATATAAGTCCTATGAATAAAAAGTTCTAAGTGAATCACAGTTAGAATCCCGATGAAATTCCAAGATGGAAGGCGATGACGTCTTTGATAATCTGCTTCGTCCTGATGTGTCAACAGTTCCTTGTTGAATTACAAAAAGAATAATATTCCAGTTTTTGAATTCCGAATAACTTCTAATAAATGTTTTTGTCCAAGAATTCTATAAAGAGCACTTATGTGTATGTTTTCCAGAGAAATGAATTACTAAATCCGAAAAATAAAAATTTAACTCAAACTGGTCACAACAAAACACCTTTGAGCTTCAAAGGTTTAACACACAACTAGTTATTTCTTCTCAAGAAAATGACTAAACAGTAAATTAAGACGTAAAATAGATGCCTGTATGAGGTCACCTGACCACCTTCTAGCGAACAACGTAAAAAAACATTACATGACAATTATCACGTACTCTAGTATAGCCTAAGCTAAAAAACCAACGGTTCCCACACTGGAAATGAATTAAAAAAGTTGTTACTTCAGAACTTATACTGGTACTGAATCTAGGTCGCCAAAAGATACAATGTTTCAAACTACTGGATTGTTTATCAGTCAAACAGAACTGAATTGAATTTCTAAAAAAAATTAAATCCAATAGACAAAATTATCAGTACAATAACATGTCATGGAATAAAATCAAAATAAAGAAAAAAATCTAAAACTAACAAACAAGTAATTAAAATACATACGCATAACAAGGTAATAGAAGTAAGAATAATTAATCAAGTCCTTTTGTTGTTATATCGTTTCTACGGCTCTATTACAACTCTATGCCGCAATACCCCTCACGTAATTTATGTCGCAACACAACCAAACTCATCTAATCATTCACTGGAAAATTACCCCAATGGATGAAATTTTATATAAACATACAGAGGATGACACATTTAAGACTCCAGTTTGTCCTTCTTAGTAAATTTACACGCATTTAAGATTCTTATTTGTCCTTGGTGTATTAGCAAGTATTTCAGGTTCCAATCATTGAATGTGTGTACCTGTTTGTCTCTGTATGTGTGCATATTTGCTATCAATTCTTAAGTGATGTAAGCCTAGCGTAGAGAGTGAATCGATGAAGCACTGAGATAAGTTACGATTGTTGTTACCTGCTAGCCCACTACAAGAACGAATCAATATATATGTTACAGCAACTTTCAATTTTATTATATCGCTAAAATAGAAACAGGAGTTGTTGTTGCAGTATTTGTGTAGCTGAAAGATAATTACAATGATAACGATAGCGATAATGATAATCGTGTAATTTTCAATGTTTCGTTTATACAGAATGGTAGTGTTTCCGTCTAATATTTCCATATGATAAATTGCGTTATGATCCTTACAAAGATTCTGGTACCTAAATGTACCTTATTGCATATCTTTCAAGAATCCCATGCGAACGAATTGTAAATTTCCTAATATATATCTTGGTAGAATTTCTCATGTGAAAATATGCGTACCAATTGCACACTGTGCACATGATAATGGGGTGTTAGCTGCAAGATACATATAATCTTAGGTATCGGTAAGATGGACTTGATTCTTCTGTATATGTCAGGTGGATTTATTTCTTTATATTATATGGCTCCATGTATTTATAGCTGAATGTTGTAAAGGATAAAATAGTCTCGTATTACTTGGCAGTTATTTCAAAGAGAAAGTAACAGACATAGAGAAGGTAAGTTTAAATTGTAAGTTTCTTATTCATGATTGATATTTATAGGTAAATCTTTCTACGTATTTTATGGAGACGTGCTTAAATGATAAAGTTTATTACCTATTAAATTAAAATTTCCATGACATCTATTTATACAAGGTTTACAGGTTAAATTCATCTCACAAAATAACGAGAGGTTTTATGCTTATTCAGTGACAATCTGTCTTAACCAGGTTTTAACTAAGATCTTTTCCGTGCGTAGAATATATATATATATATATATATATATATATATATATATATATATATATATATATATATGAAAACATTTAACATACATTAATCTGCTACATTATAATTTTTCATTGTTCTGAACTTTCAAATATCCAAATTTTCTACTAATTCTTTAATTGCCAGGTATTAACGAAACTGGGGGAGGGGAGACAAGTTATAATGTAACAGCCTTGCTTAATATTTTGCATTGGAGGAAATGTGATTATGGTGCACTGGACTGAAATAATTAAAGTCTTAATAAACGTGAAAGGTCGATGTAAAACATTTGAGTTCGTCTTCTATATTCAGCAGCAAAAATATATCAGAACAGAAATTACTCTAGAAAAATTAAGCAGCCAATAAATTAAAACTGATTGTAATACAGCGTTTGAACTGATACCAAAGCTAATCTGCAAAATGTAGCCTTCTGTGCTCACGAATCACACTTTGAAGTCTAGGGGGATAAACTGTCCGAAAAGGAGATAAACAGTTGCGAAAACAAGTAGCGAAAGGTGATGTCTTGAGCTAAAGTACCATTCGTAAAATTAATATATCATCTGTCTCTCAGGTAGAACCAGAACGGCTGGTGGTGGGTGTTGGATTCATGTTTCCAAGTGTCCAGCACATACAAATGTCAAGTAACTGTTCTACGATGCATGTGCAGCTGGTAATCTTCATATCAGTAACGCTTCTTACTTTACTTTTTTTTCTCAAGTTTCAGCATACATTCAGATTTGGAAACTTCAAATAGCATTTGCTCGAAAGGTCGGCCTCATTTACTCAGTTCCTCGGTAAAGTCTTGTATTGGGTGCAAACATCAAAACTCGTAAAGACTGAAAACTCGAACCAAACTGAGTGCTTTGGACTGTGGCACGTAGGATTTTCGAATTATCAAACACATACACACAGAGTATGAAACACACACACACACACACACACACACACACACACACACACACACACTTTCGTTTTGGAGGCATAACTGTATCAACATATCAAATATACTGTCATGTATGAAAGACGTAATAATAAGACTTTCTATGTTAAACTGTCTCACTTCTATCTTGGCTTTTGTTGTCGCTATAGAACTGTATGTGAACTAGACAGAATGAAAACAAATATGAATCACAATTCATCTACAGCTGAACAAAAATGTCGGTGTTTAACCTTTTCATATTTCTAGAACTCTTTTACTTGGATATTGCATGCTTGTACCACATATCACATTTCGTTTTAAAACGTTCAAGACAAATAAATTCTAGTTATACTTCTTATATATATATATATATATATATATATATATATATATATATATATATATATATATATATATATATATATATATATATATATATATATATTCTATTTATTATTCGGTCAAGGTCAGGATTCAGAATTTTACTGTAAATTCTTAACGCAAATAAAGCCCCTGTTTAACAAAGATTCACTTACTATGGAGCCAGTTATTTCCGCCTGTAAATGTGTTCGCTTCCTTAAACTATTGCCTAGCATCAACATAAGCTATTTTTTCTTATATAACGTCGCCGTCTGAAAAAAATTTCAATAATTACGAACTTTGAAAACATAAAGAAGGAAAGAAGAATATCTCGAGGTAATTGCTTCTAAATTTTTGTTCCTAGATGACTCGAATTTCTTCTGCCTTCTACGAGCTGAATATTATTGGAAGTACTGCGGATCCCATCCACAGTTTCCAGTTACAGCTTACCACAGACCAAGTACCAAATCCAAAACATTTCCATAAATGAATCTATCAAGTAAAACTAGATATTCAAATAAAATCTGTTAATTATGGATAATAAACATTGCAAATGTGTTTCCAGCTTGACTGTGCCAGAGTTTTCTTCATTTGTCTCACCATATCTGCATCCATTTACTATACTTAAGATTATGGTGGGACCCATTTTCATCAGAGAAAGATGGTGGTCTTTTGTAACACACTGTGTAATAAAACACTCATCTGGAATAATCCTTTGTAACTCATTGTGTAATAGTATAGACCACGTGTTGTGCCTTTCAGTGATTATTTCTTTTTAAATGATATGTCCTTTTTGTTTGACATATGAAAAGCGTATCTTCATTTCTTGGTAAATTGATAGCACAATTCGCAGGATAATTAAATTAGATAAATTTCATTATCGAAGCTTTGACTAATCTCCACGGATCACTGCCGGTGTAATACAGAATATTGACCCGAGTAGAAAACTATCCTAGGATCTGGCACCTTTCCGAAGATAAACCGAAACTCTCTAAGAACAACATGTTGGTAATCAAATCACGTGTCTTAAGGTCCAAAGACAATATAATGAAGCTATTTAATAAAGGTTATCTATCAGGAAGTGTCTAGGAAAAATGGATGTTTGCTAATGTATTCCGCACCAAATTTTGCTACCATAAGAACACTACTCATGTCTATTGAAGAAGTCGTGTATTACAGTTACGTGCGGGAGAAACATACTTATTTTCGACACATGTAAATGATGGCAGGGTTAGTCATCTTACGTTGTACTTCCATTGCATATTACAATCCATTTTAATTGTTGGCCTCACTACCAAATGATAAATAAATAAATAAATACATAAATAAATAAAGAAAGAAATAAAACTGCAATTACATTACAATAAAGTACACACAAAAAGACCGATTAGTGAGTAAAGGGATATTCTTTGTTTTTATATTAAAAATCAACGTCTTACTTTGTGTGTTTATTTGGACAAAATTGTAGCCGATATTGTACACATAGCATCATGCAGTAGAGTAAATACTATGATACTTTCAAAATTTTGAATACAACGATACTTTTTTACTTTTGAATGCAATTTTATTTTCATACTTTTCAATGTTCGTAATTTTAAACAGCCGTTTTTAGCATTTTCTGAATGTGGTGGGTGGTGCACATAAAGAAATACTTAATATCACACACACACACACACACATACACACACACACATTTATTCATCACAACGCCACGTATAATCGCGATATATATAATGACTGCCTTGTCATTTTGAAGGTATTCTAACAATTAATTCACCTTCAATGTCCATTAGAAGTGAAAGAGTCCAGCTTCTAATATGTCTGCTGTATCGATCTGAATATGGTAAGAATATTGATTGTCATTTCTTCCATCTTAATTCATGTTTCAATGTCAATGAGCATACACCATAGGATTAAACCAATGTATTAAAAGTTGTTAAGGTTTGCATGAATCATATATCTAAAGTTATCTCTGAAACCTAACTTTCCTTTTTATGATAACGAGGTGTTACGTTTCGGCTCGTTTAAAGTAACAAAAAGAAAAGAGCGAAGAAAACACGTTTTGTAAGTTTTAACAAAAATAATCTATTTCCCTAGAAAACACGGTGAAAAGGTGAAAATATAAAATAGGACTTACGATTTGCGAAGAAAATCCAAACATTTGTCCTAGAATTGTGAAAAACATATAAGTCCTATCAATAAACAGTTCTAACTGAATCCAGTTTGAATCTCAAGTTGGTTCCAAGATAGAAGATGATGACGTCAACGAAGTCTTTACACAAATGTCCAGAATTTCACGTTGAACCACAATTTGTTCTGTTCTGTTTCAATTTAGAATCAATTTCACTAAATGTCTTTGTCCTAAGCAACTTATATAGTTTTCCAGGGAAAATAATTATTGTTTAAAAAATAGATGAACTCTTATAGCTGTCATCTATGACAATATACATCTCTCCAGTTCTACAGATGTAAGAAAAATAAACTCTTTTCAGCACAAGAAAAAGAATACCTTGTTCTTCAAGGTATAAGAATGACTCTAAACGACTCTACAAGGTGTTAAAAATGACTCTCCGATTTCACAGATACCTGAGTATTTAAACCGAACTGAGACGTCATTTCAAACAAGCGCTCATGCAGAACGCGTGGTTATTTCAAAATCTGACCATCGCTGTACAGGATGTAAACACGTATAATTAGAAATGACCTTGGCCACAACCAATCGTTTAAACTGGTTGTTTATCCACCCTGCAATCTAAAACAAATCTTACGCAAGCCAAGAATCATATTTACGTTCTAAATAAACACGACGTTTCTATCAAAATATTAGACCCTGTGAACATAATCATCATCATAATAATACACAATGATACAAAAATGAAATAGAAAGAATTCAAATTTTAACACACAAGTAATTAAACTACATGGTCGTAACAGAGGAAACATTACTTGTACATATTTTTGTTTGCCTTGTTGGCAGGGGATATTATTTGTTTGCCGTGCTGGCAGTGGACACGTTTGTTTGCGTTGTTGGCAATAGATGTTTTTGTTTGCCTTCCTCATCATTGCTTACCAATTTATTTCTCCTTCTGCATTTGCTTCACCCAAATTTGGGTTTTCCGTTCATTAAATGTAGAAGCATTTCTATTAGGGTCTGTTTTTCCGCACGTCCTTTTTGTCCCTACATTTTTTTTATTATTCATGATTAGGTTTCTGAGATTCCCTCATTTTCCTTTAAACTTATACTTAAAGAAAGGTCACATGCTAAGCAACGTTTCGAAGAATAATTTCCTCGATATCACATACCCTCCCCAGTTTGGTGCAAATCCACATTTAGACCAGGCTGTTACTAAACCACACTTATGAGAAGACCTTCAGACGGATAAAAGCATGTGAATTCTCACTTTATTTACAAACATGCTGTTTCGAATCAGACACAAAATAACACGTCAGTTTTGAATAAACTTTAAATCCCAGTGAATGTCTCTGTCCAAGAATATTATTTTTTAGGAACACTCTGTATATCTAGAGAAAAAATCGCAGAATTAAATAATTGGAAGAAATAAATTCCAGCCTAAATGAACTTCTGGACACAACATTAATACAAAATTGATTCTGTATGATCTTAAAACACGAATTAATATTTTTTCCAGTAACATGATTATAGTCTTCCACCTGACCTCAGGTCACAATTAACATTTTCTAAAGAAAACATTACCTAATGGAAAATAACCTTCTGGAAGGTTCATAATGTTTGCAAAATAAAATCTTAGCTATAACCAGAAGTCTGTTACTGACTATATGATACAAGATGTGTAGCAAACAACAAGTGGACTTGGTAATTCATAAGGAATTCCAAAAGTTCAAGCCTCAGATTGAGATAAACATGTTTACTAACTTTCGACAATTTAACCTTTCTTTTATAAATTATTGCTGTGATAGTAAAAATCCCTTTCGTAAAATTAGAAAGAAAGCCTTTAGCAACAATAGATTTATATTTTCAAACCATGACTTTCTCGACTAATTTATATATAGGCGCTTCATCGGCATCGGTTGTAAGATAGTCAAATAAGTTAATCCATACTTTGGATCTGTTTCTAGTTTTCTAGGTCTGATTTGGCGACATTTTTACATAAAATAGATATATTACCTGCCTGGTTAATTTTATCTCCAGAAATCATTGCGTATTGAATTTGAAGATAGCAAATTAGGAATGTATGTTAGTTATTTTATCCAATGTTTCTGGTGTAATGTTGAATGTCACTGTTTGTTTTATAAGATGTTGAGGATTAGTGGCCCAAGTTTTTAGTAGAACGCTGGGAACCGGTGGCTTAGGACTTTTAATGAAACGTGATGACCAGTTCCCCAGGTATTGTTTACGTGTGTAAAATTTGGGGTTTTCTGAAAATGTTGGAGATTAATGGGCCAGGTTTACTCATAAACGTTTGAATGTCACTGGCTCAGATATTTTCATAAATGCTTTGAGAACGATGGCCTTTTTTACCTTGGTTTATTTTTCTAAATGTTTGAAGGCTAGTGACCTATGGCTTTCCATAAACGTTTGTTGAATAGGATCTCGGTGACCTGAGGATTTTGAAAAATAAAAAAAGGCGGATGACCACATAGTTTTTGAAAACCGTTCTAAAGGTGATTGAACGCGTTAAGTTTCACAAGATATAAAAAGTATGACGTCAAAAATATGAAAAGGGTTATTATTTTCTTCTTATGTTAATTTCTAAATTAAAGATACGCAGAAAATCGTCATCTTTCAAATATATTGTCTCCAATCCCGAAGTATATTGAAATATTTGCAGGTAGGTACAAATTTTCATTCTAACGTTTACCCACTGTTGAAAAAATACCTAAGACGTAAAATAGTTTAAAATAAAAATAAAATAATAGCAAAAGGAAAAAATATCCAATAACAAAAACGAATGTTTTCAAGCAATTTTATAAGATATAGATAATTTCAAATGAGTGTTAATTTGAATGAAATGTATTAAGCAAGTTTTCCAAAAATATATTACATGAACTAATTACAGCGAATGACAGATTACATTCTTCTACCAGTTTCATAAAGTTAATGTCAGACTTGTATTAGTGTAAGATATATTTATAAAATAAGTTAAGAGCTAACCATTATTCTAAAATGCTGCTATGTGACGTTGTTAAGTGTTTTGCCATTCTATAATTGCATTAAATTACTCCATATCGTCAATTAGAGCTATGTATGTATGTATGTACGTACGTACGTACATATGTATGTATGTATGTATGTATGTATGTATGTATGTATGTTTGTCTCTATGTATGTATTCTGAAATAGTTATTATATTACATTTCCTAACCTCTTTATACGGAAAATACGATGGAAATATAGCTAATACATTTTCAAATCTGAACGTATTTTTTCTTCATAAATAAAACAAATAATGTGCCTTCCACTCAATATGACCGTGCTTAAATTTACATTTCACCTCATATTCAAGCTGAGATATATAACCAAAATTGGACCTATTATACTTACATTGAAATAGCAACATCAGATATATCAAGCTGGCGTATATAGAACTACTATTTTTCGATGTGATCAGAATCGTCTTCTTCAACATCCATATGTACTATATGATATGGAAGTCGGTATGGCAGCTATAGTTCAGAAGGAAAAATAAAATTGTCACAATATGAAACCGATAAACAAAGTATATTTTACTGGAATAATTGGATGTTACAACTATTAATATAAAATAAGATGTGGAAATCTCACGATCCGTGCCAATGTTAGAGCGATTACCTATTATCATGCTGCTTCTTTTACTGTTGGTGCCACTGGTCTTCTAGTATTGTTTTGTTCTCTCAATTTCTTGTTCTGCTCCTGTAATAGGTCTACTTTGGCTTCGAGTTGTTCGATTACAATGTTATAGTCGGCATTCTCATTTTAGTCACTGGTTCTTGAGTCCTCGCGACTCTTAAAAGCAAAGCTTACAACAGAATTCAAGAAAATCTCTCTTTTTACCCCGATTCTGATTCCTTCCCGCAAGCTGCTAGGGTAATGGCGCCAGATTTTAAGTCTCGGGTCTTCATCCTGAATGGTTGCCAAAGGAAGGTCTTTTCCAAGTAGATTATCAGGATATGCCAGGGAATTTTGTCTTAATTCGGGAAGAGTATCTCCCCCTCTTTTGAAACGACTTCGAAGCTGCCCCTTGTCGTATTCGCCTTGATTGCAATGCGCGAAGCATGGTTCCAAGAAAGCTTTTAACTTTCGAAACTGGACATGGCCGGAATGTACTTTAAGATCTGACAAGACTTGGAGGGCATCCTTCTTTAAGCATTCAGACTAGCGCAAGTCCTTTTCGATTTCGTTCCAATCGTAATCATTTCACAGTGCTCAAAATAGGCCGTAGAATAAAAAAAATGGTCGTGAACCATGATAAGTATCTGCCTTATTAATCTCCTAACTCCAAGCTGGAGAAAAATGAAACTGTTTTTTTGGTGCAAACTTCTTTGGTCATTTGCTTGCTTTGAGTTTCTTATCTTTCTCTTCACGAAGCTTTCGAAAATAATCCTTGGTAGTGCTATATTTTTCATCTTTCTCTGTGAAGAGGTGTCTACGTTTTTCAAAAAGACTATCGGTTTAAGAACTAATCACCCACCCAGGAACTTGGGAGGTGTTTCGATCAAAACTATCACACCTCTCGCCGTCCGGTGCTCCAGCTTTGATATTCACAAGCCCTGAACCCTCAGAAGAGACATCAAATGCATGTGCATTTTTGTCCAAATTTCTCGCTCTCATACGAAGTAGAAGTCGTACAATAATGAACATCACTGTCAATGTCGACTAGCTTCTTATGCTTCGCGGCAATAGGTGGTATTGTCGGCAAGAGTCGCCTCTACACAGCCCGTGGTACTGGCGTATCGATAAACGCACTTTCTGAGCTTCCACCAGTTATCATTATAATAAACAGACGATAGATTTATAATAATCACGCTTCAGTTCTATCTTTTTTCTGTTGGAGTATAAAATGATTACTATCGTCTAATCAATTAGCAGCAGAGAGGGTGGACTCTACAACTTTTTACGGAGGGTCCGTTAGCAAAACTAAAGGTTCCTACGAAAATGAAATACAAGGTCAATAACGTCAAACCGAAGCTTCTAACCGAGCCTGTTTCCATACGGCGGGAAACAGACCGCAATATAATTAAATCGTGTGGGTTAGCTCGTTTTTGTTACTCCATCATTGACGTATTTTTCAAATTTTAGGCGTGTTTGTTTGCACAGCCGCCCACTCAATTTTTGTAGTCCACCCTCTCTGATGCTATAATTGAATAACTATTATATCAATAATGATTGGTGAAGCTCACTCAGCTAGATAAGCTCGAGAACGATTAGAGGCAATCAGGAGATATCTTCCGCTCCGTGGCAGTGTTAAACAACAATTACAAGATCGTCAGGAAGCTAAAGTTGAATTCACTGAAGGTACAGAACAGTTATTTAAACCAATCGTCGAACCAACAAAGAAAATTGTTACGCAACTGAGGCAACACAAAGAGCTCTTGAAACATTACCTGGCGATATTGCTGGCCGTATTCAACCACCACGCGTGCAACCTCCTCAACCACAACTTGAAGAACGGCCGCAACCTCTACCAAGAGTCAGAACTAGCATCAAAGAAAAATTTACACAGGAAGGCATTGCCGCTATTAAAGATCCAGACCAATTACTTAATATTGCCGCGTATGGACATCATGAAAGAGATGTAAAACCCGAATATGTTATAAATATGAAATCCGCCGATTGGATTAGGGATGTATATCACATCGCTACTGATACTCCGCAAATCAGATCTGAGGAAGATATTAGTAATTTTAATACTTTTGAAGATGCAGTACGCGAGTATATTGAACAAGAAAAACAAAGAGACAAAGCGAAGAAGAAATGAAGTTAAAACTTAAAGATGTTAAACAATCAAGGAGACAAAGAGAAGAAGAAATAAAGTCAAAACTTGAAGAGGCTAAACAGTGAAGGGGACTAGGAGAAAGAAAGTCGAAATTTGAAGAGGTTGAACGAGCAAGGAAACAAAAAGAAAAAGATTTAGAATCTGAAAAAATTAGACGAAGGAGGGAATCACGTTCACCAAGTAAGAAAGAAACAACAGGAAGTGGTCTTGTTACTCCATGTCCCAATAACGTCCTTGCAGATGTTGAACGACTAGAAATTTTGATTGGCGGAAAACGAGCTGGTAATAATTCTCCAGAAATCATTAATGAAGTAGCTGCTATTTGTCAGAGATTATTTACTGGCGGTATCATGGATATTAATGTGTATCAGTCCCTCATTAATGTAATAGCCGATGATTATTTCAGCGATTAAGCTGTTAGATATAATTCCTATAATAAGATGATTATAAATAATACTCAACGTGGACCTACTATGGTCAGGGTGATAAATTCGAGATTACCAGTATATAAAGCAATCTAGGGAGATCGACTGGGTGATGTTGTTCAGGATCTATTCAGAAGGTTAGCTCTGAAAGCAATACCGATTGTAAAGCAACTAGGAATGAAAGCTATTGACGTTATTTGTGAAAAATGTATTGATGCTGTCGGCGACGTTGCCAGTAAAGCATTCTCTGCAATTAAGAATATACAAGCACGATTAATACGACGAAAACCTCAACCACCAGTGAAACTGGCCAGCACTGAAGTGATGCCCGCAAATGTTAGTAAAATAATAAATCAAGCCGCAAATAAAAAACTAGCAGAGTTAGCTGGTGAAAAAGAAAGAAATATAACCACAAGTTTAATAGCAGGGAGTGGTCTTTGTATTAGACGATAACAAATATAATAAAATGTTTAAACGTATATTTGATCCCGCATTTGACATGGACGCACCAGTTCTCAAAGATGAATCTGTACGCGATTATCAATATTATTCTTATGACGCACGTGTACCTAACGCACGTGGAAGAATTGAGTTGCAAGTTCATGATACGAGTAGATATTTCTTACCTGCTGAGTCATTTATTGAGATCGAAGGTAAACTTTTGAAAATAGATGATACAGCGTAAGGAATTGGTGATCGAGTTGGTTTTGTTAATAATGGTATCATGGTGTTATTTAACAGCGCCATATATATGATTGACGGAAAAAATATTGAATCATGCCTGGAAAATGTCGATGTTGCTACGACGATAATTGGCCTTGCAAGATACAGCAATGATTACTCGAGATCAGCTGGTCCATCAATGATGTTTGCTAAAGACACTACAGATCATCCAGAAAACAGAAATGTAACAATAAATGCAGCTGGTGATGCAGTTGCATCAATGAATGAAAACTTCATTTTGAATTCGCATCACGTCGAACAATGTTGAACGGCGATGAAGAATTTTCATGTGCGATTCCACTGTCACATATATTTGGATTCTGCAGAAATGTTAGAAAAGTTATATTCGGCGCTAAACACACAGTGGTACTTGTTAGAAAATCCACCGACAGTGATGCAATATGGCATGATGCTGCCGTTGATGCAGGTAAAGTAGTACTTACAAAACTTTCGTTGTGGATGCCAGTAATGACCCCAACAATACCTGAAGAAGAACGTTTACTCTCTTATATGGGTCAAGGTGGTAAATCAACATTATCATGGTTAACGATGACCACAGATAGTGTTCAAAGTAATGCTGCTGGGTTATTTACATAGCAGATAGCATCACAGCAGGGAGTGTCAGCACCACGACATATATTTGTCGCACTTCAGGAAAATGCAAGAGTCGATTCGCAGGTACGAAATCCAATGTTATCTGATACGCTTGGAGTTAGTGAAGTTTCTTTGAGGATAAATGGACATCAAGAACCTTCTGAAGAAGTGTTGCTGGATTTTGATAATAATCATGTAGCACGTGCTTATCATCGTTTAATGTCATTTATGGGGCGTGCTCAAAATGTTGATTCTGGCTCGCAAATATCTCAACGAGATTTCACGACATTGTATCCAATCTATCACTGGAACACCTGGATTTATTCAATCAGTTGTTGATATATACTTTCGAGCTCGTGTAGCCCGACTACCCGCTGATGGTTATAGAGCAATAGCTGTTATACTCAGTGATAAAACGATGTTGCTTGAAGGTGTTGGTGGTCAAATGAAAGTCGTTGATGCTCCAGTGGAAAATATGTAATTATTGATTTAAAAGTCAGAATAATAATTATAAATGTCATATCATCATGTTAGTGTCAGTCTGACCCCAGGTCAGATTAAAAAATTACAATCAGCATCAAAAGAAAACTGTGCAGTAAAAATATCGCTAAAGCGAGAACAGATCACGGGCGGTTCAAATAAACTACCTCTAACAGAACGTCAGCTCAAACATTTCAACGAAGCCAAACGATCAAAGACCGGTATACGACTTAATCTCTCTGCGGGTGCTATCAAAGACATCGCTAAAACGGGTGGTATATTTCCACTTCTCGCAGCTATTACAGGAATAATAGCCACTGCAGCCCCGGCTGTTGCAAAAGCTGCTGCGTTAGACGCAGTTAGAACCGCGGCTGGGATGGCACTAAAGAAAGCAACTGGAAAAGGAATGAAAAAAAGGAAAGGGTCTAAGACTGCCAGGGACTTTACCTCGGTACGAAAAAGGATTAAGACTGCCCTGGACTTGTTGATTTTCCCTATGTCCAATTTTTGTTTACTCGATGCTGCTGAGCGATTAAATATAAAAAAATTTCAGAGGTGTTGAAACCTGTATCATTAATCTCGATAAAAACTCTGGTCCAAGTACTCATTGGTTTGCATACGTGATTGATCCACGTGGAATTGTTTATTTCGATTCGAATGGGTTGGCGCCACCAAAAGAATCTTTAAAATATATTGACAAACTTCAAAATATTCCAATCTGGTATTCAACATTACCAACACAAAGATTAACTGACCCTCCAATACGTGGCCATGAAGCACTGGCAGTACTTGATGCTGTATCAAGATAATAAAAAACCCCACCTCATAAGGCTGTACACTAGTGCACGCGCGAGTTCTGTTTTAAATAATCGCTAATTATATAATGGTAGATATTTATGGAAGATCCTCTACTAGTGCTTTCACTAGCAAGAAGAAAGGAGGTATCGATTTATCTAAGTACGCCACCAAAGACGATCTTGTTGATATTATGAACTTATCTGGAGTTGACCGAGATGAAGTTGTTATTTTTCAGGATAGATATGGTGTCTTAAAGACGAGTAACATTAAATGGATCGATATAATTCGTAGAGTTCTCGGTGCTACCACGGATAATATTCCAGTATTCACTGACGGTGGTAGAATCAGAGACTCAAATGTATCAGTAGCAACTATCAGAAATGAAATTATAAAGAGTGTTTTTGATCGTTTACGATCTACAGGTGCTATAATGACAGGTGCACTCAACATGAATAACAATAAAGTCGTTTAAGAGAACCAGCAAATGATGAAGATGCCGCAACAAAGAAATATGTGGATGATAAAGATACGTTCATCGATGATAAATTAAATACACTACGAGTCGAGTATGACGTTCCTGTAAATGTTTTTAAATACTCGTAGAAATTTTCAAAAACTTAATAAAATCGCAGATGATTTCTTTGAAAGTCCAATGGTTGTTGATGTAAAATTCATTGATATTAACGCGAGACTCAATTATATTGTCAGCGGAATTCCCAATATCGTTCAAAAAACTAATCTGATTAAAATTCCTCACAAACATATTAACAATATTGTATACACAGTATCATCAACATGGACATGGACACCGCAAAATAACTCAAACATACAGCTGAAGTAACCGGTGTTTATAGATTGTCAGTATTTAGCGGAGAAATTACACGATTACACGTTAAAACTGCACGCGGCAACGTTAGTGTACTCAACGTTATCATCGTTGATTTCGTCGTGCCTCAACGACAGTATAATTACCGACAACGAGTTCGCAGCGATAATGGAGATTTACAACGAGGCATTAGAACCAGATTGTTCAGAAGAAAAAATAGAATTAAAAAATTAATAATAATAATAATGTCGTCGCCGCAAGAACTACTGCAACAGATTGCCGCCAATACAGCACCGCCGCATGTAACAATGATATCAACCAGTTCAACCACGCCGGAATTCAGTATTGTTTTTCCAACTGCAATTTCAGCAAAAGAAATAGCGCTAGCACAATTACGAGTTTATTATAGCTGACCAAATATCAGATCAAAATCATTTAATTGTTTCCCCCCGCAAATAACTCATTATTATTTGCAAATAAAATAAACCAGACGAAACTCCTGACTGGCAAGTTGTTAGTATTCCCACGGGCAGTTATGAAATCGAAGAGATCAACGAAGAATTTCAGCGCAGAATTAAATCTATCACTGGTAAAGAATCCAAGATAGCCATTACTACTCATGAGCAACGCTGTCGTCGGCGATAGAAATTCTTTCGTATGATTACGCCGTTGACATTTATCAGTCTTCGGTCAGGTCTGTACTTGGATGGCCTGAAGTTCCACTGCCCGCATCAACGATAATGCCACCAGAACCACGCCGAGATGAATTTTTTTTACAAAAGAGAGAGAGATTTTTCAAAACATTTCAGCTATGAAAAAACCGCTGCGTGAATATCCCGATGATGAAACTGGTCAGGTTTTAATCACCATAGAATATGATAAAGAGAAACGTCATGAAACAATAAGAATTCTTGTTGGACATGAGCAAGGAGGATTACCTGTTAACAGAAATTTTATGAACTCTTTCTCGGACGAGATTAAATCCGAACATGCAAGATTTCTCAGCGAATTAAAAAAATTTATTTTCAAGTATTATCATGCATTATCCCGAAGACACAAAACAGCAAATCATTGAAACGATAAAAATCTTAAATGAAATTGCAGAAGATCTTTATGGCACCAATAGAAATTTAATATCCTACTTTAATGGTGCATGATCACAGCAAGTTACCAAACATTTTAAAATGAAAGAACAACGGTTACAGAAGTTTATTTTTCCGGGATTTGACAAACAGTGATCTAAAAAAATCAGTCAACGATGTTATCAGTGAAAACCTTCCAAAGGTTTTGGAAGCATATAGAAAAATAGCCCCACCGCCAACAATTCTCCGACACAACAATGATCCATACGGCGAAGGCAGACATGTTTCTCCTGGAATTGCAAATATATCATCAACGATCGGAATCAATCTAGTTTGTGACGCTATTGATGGCAGTTATAGCGTAGATTTACAAAAATCTAATCGAGCCCAGCAAGGATACATTTTATACACATTTACCCCTCAAGTCCCACCAGGATATTTAATCGTATCAGAACCAATTAATGTTGTTTATCTGAGATGTCATAATTCGCTGTTATCAAGGATAACTTTTAAGCTTACTGATCAGTCCGGACACCTTTTGGATTTACGTGGAGAAGAACTAAATATAAGTCTGTATGTACGCTCCTGAGTTTCATCGTAGATCGTCATAGACTCCCGTGAGGGAAACCAAAAAAAAAAAATGTCAAATAAAATTATCTGAATCTGTCTTCATTCTAAATAAAAGATAAATCTGATTCTGAATTATTATTATTATTATTATTATTATCTGATTCTGAATCATTATTATTATTATTATTAGAATCTGATTCTGAATCATTATTATTATTATTATTATTATTATTATTAGAATCTGATTCTGAATCATTATTATTATTGTTTTTATTAGAATCTGATTGTATCAGAATCTGATTCTGAATCATTATTATTATTATTAATATTATCATTGTTGTTTTTGTTGTTGTTGTTGTTGTTATCAGAATCTGATTCTGAATCATTATTATTATTATTGTTATCAGAATCTGATTCTGAATCATTATTATTATTATTATTATTAGAATCTGATTCTGAATCATTATAAGAATAAAATTATTGTTATCATTATTGTTGTTGTTATTGTTATTGTTATTATTATTATTATTATTATTATCAGAATCTGATTCTGAATCATTATCAGAATAAAATTATTATTATTATTAGAATCTGATTCTGAATCATTATTATTATTATTATTATTATTAGAATCTGATTCTGAATCATTATTATTATTATTATTATTATTATTATTATTATTATTATTATTATCTGATTCTGAATCATTATAAGAATATTATTAGTATTATTATTAGAATCTGATTCTGAATCATTATAAGAATATTATTATTATTATTCTGACTGAATATTTTTTTACTGTAGTCAGAAAATCAACCCGCGACCATGACGCCGTTACTGAAGTCACCTTCACCTTCGTCGTCGCAATCACTGATCGTTTCAAAGTCACCGGACATAATTTCTTTCAACTGTTTTATACGAGCGTTCACAATCTTCTTTGTTTCGTATTCGTCAGATAATTTCGATCTAATTTTTTCAATTGAAATCGCAAGAGGTACAATAATTTAACCTGCGCGTCTGTAACCGTAGCCAATGATTGTAACATTGACAGTTGAATTAACTTTATGAATCTGTAATCGGATGGTAGTGTATATTTATTCTCGAATTTTCGAAATTGCAATGATTCAAAGTCACACATATTTTTTTCAGGATCAAGTTCATCAGATATTTTTATACCGTTATGTTGTAATTTTTTAATCGCAGAAATAATAACATTACTATTTTCTTGATTCATTATATAATGAATATTTATTTAAATCAGAATTATTATAATAATAAAAATAAAATAAAAATCTGAATTAGAATTATAATAATAATAATAATAATAATAATAATAATAATAATAATAATAATAATAAAAATCTGAATCAGAATTATTATAATAATAAAAATAAAATATTTCTGAAATAATAAAAATAAAATATTTCTGAATCTGAAAATAAAAATTTACAAAAAATATAATCACAACACAACCCCATGTGAACTCCTAACTTGCCAAACGACATTCTAGCAAGCTCAGGGGCATTCGAAATTAGACGAAACACAAATCAACCCCCATGTGAACCCCTAGCTTGCCAAACGACATTCTAGAAGGTTCAGAGGACGATCCGGACAGCACGTACACATAAACTTAATTTTAACTTATCTCTAGGGACGGCACATACATAAACTTAATTCTAACTTATCTCTAGGGACGGCACATACATAAACGGGGGCCTTATCTACGTTCAACAGAATTTGTACATTCTCCCCCTCCCCATAATCAACCCTGGGGAGTGCAAAAGTGCACCCACCACGTGGTGACATGGTGGGAGAGTGTATTTTTTTCTGTTGAATTTCGAGGAGCTAACCCACACGATTTGACGTTATTGCGGTCTGTTTCCCGCCGTATGGAAATAGGCTTGGTTAGAAGCTTCGGTTTGACGTTATTGACCTTGTATTTCATTTTCGTAGGAACCTTTAGTTTTGCTAACGGACCCTCAGTAAAAAGTTGTAGGGTACACCCTCTCTGCTGCTCAATTTTTACCCGCTAATGATTGCTATTCAAGAGTATGTCCACTGATGTGGAGATTCTTGTTACAACTCCACAGTTTTAGAAAGTTATTACAAACGATACCACGTTTTCAGCTTAGTGACAACAGACCTGGGGTGGGAGTAAGCTATAAAACCTTCGTTCGGTTCTTCTTGTGTGTGTGTGTGTGTGTGTGTGTGTGTGTGTGTGTGTGTGTGTGTGTTTTGGACTTTTAACATAGCTTTAACAATTTTTCATATCGCTACAACGTCTACAGTGTGAAGCTTAAAGTGATTTCTAGCACTGGTGCATCATACCGCAGACATGTAGCATGATGCCCCACCCAGTCACATTAAAAAGACACCAGGCCGACTAGTCCTAACACTAACCTCTTAATGCTGAGCGCCTAGCGAGGCAGCTGTTAGAACCATTTTTACGTCTTTTGTATGACTCGGCCGGGGTTTGAACCCGCGACCTCCCGCATCTGAGGTGGA
>JAECUM010000803.1:27500-155565 GCA_016617855.1 Megalonaias nervosa | reverse complement strand
CCCCCGGCGCCAGGCGAATGGGACGCCGTCGGGAGCATTTGTTTCATAGTGTTTCACATCACCTTGGTGTAGCGGGGGCAGTTCTACACAGAACGTATATTTTAATGAGGGTGTAGGGGATGGCAGTTGGAATCTGACAAAAAAATTCTCTGTGGCAAATTATAGTCGTTACTAAAGGAGATTGTCCATGGGCAGCTCGAACCCTCACGCCACCAATGCATGTAAATATGAGTGACGAAGACTCACGTCAGAAGAAGAAATATGTTTTACGGATACCTGCCTATACAGATGGGCTTTGTTTCATCAAGGAGACGGAGAATGAAGAAACATAGACAGTACAACACATACAATGGAGCTAGACCCTTCCAACCTATGGAAAATAACATGAAGTAAGTTGATGCGAGAGAAAGAAGAACGGCGCTCAAAACAGTTAACTACAAACTCTGGATTATTTGCTATCTAGTTGATAGCATGATTTTCAATTGATGCTTGCGGCAAATTTAAATCACAATCACAGTTTTACATAAACTAGTGATGGAAGAATGGATATTAGAAGTGAAGTGGGATACTCTAGGGTCTATGGGACTTCTATGTTAAAAATGGCTGTTTGTACCCTGGGGTCTATGGGAATTTAACATGGGTGGGATACTCCAGGGGTCCATGGAAATTTAACATAGAAAATGTATAGAGACAATGTATTAGGACTGTCTAGGATCAATAGGAATTGAACATGGGTGACGTCACGGTACTGGACACTGAGGAAACAATGCCAACAATGTTGCAAGAGGCTGATCTCAATCGGGCGGAACAGTGTTGCAAGGGGCTGACCTGAATACGCGTTACTCTAGGGAAAGGGACAAATACAATAGAGACATAGACATAGAGACATGGTTAGAGACATAGATGGAGACATAGACATACATAGATTTATCTACATAAATCAAACAAACAAACAACCATTGTTACGAGTCTATGCTCTTAAAATAAGTAACAGAAAAGGGTGAAGACAACAAGCTTTGTAAAATTTAACAAATAATTTATTTCCCAATATGCAGCAGCTAAAAAAATGAAAGGAGGAAGAAACAGATTTTCAAGAAATCCTGAAACTTTTTTTCAGGTAGTAGAGCAGAAAGCTTCTTGCTAATATACGGTATCACATTTAATGTGGTGGGAATGTCTATGGTGGGAATGTCTGTGGTCATTTCACAATTCACGGTCACCTAGTACTTAATTCTTTGATTTTCTTTCAAATATATTCAATTACTTTGTTATTAATAAGATCTTCCCAAACCTGGAATGACGGTTCATTTTTCTCCATTAAACATTGTTCTACAGTCTGTGAATTAAAAACGATGATAAATGTAACTGTGATTGCGCTAATTTTAGGGACTGGTCTTCATCATAGGCGATCATTACAGGAACCGATTTGCATTATATTGGCTCATTACATGGCTTTTCTTTCTTTGCTAAATTTTTCAGATAAGTTTCGCTTCCTGTCATATTTGTAGTATCATGTGCTGCAAATATATCACATCTGTACCAGTCAGCAGTACAGTAGCTAATAGAACACATTTGTACAAATTATTATTACAATATCAAATATAAGACATTTGTACTAGTTATTAGTACAGTAGCTCCCATTATTGTGGCTTAGGACACTTGTGTTTCAGAAAGGATGTTGATTGTATAAGCAAAAATTGGCATTAAGATTTCACAATTAAAAAATATACTTTATTTCCAGGCCCTCAAAATCTCCAGAACCATTTCTGAATATTTTTAAACTATAATGGATAAAATGATAGGATCTTTTCATGCTAACATTTAATTTTTTTCCTGCAGTATCAAAGGGTTGCCTCCGTGCTCTGTACGACTATGATGCCAGGACAGATGATGACCTAAGTTTCAAGAAGGGAGATATTCTTGATCTCATTGATGACAGGTACAAGTAGTCCTTATTTCAGAATACGTCAGCTGATAAATGACAGATATAAGCTGTCCTTTTTCAGTATAGCTAAGCTGATTGATAATATGTATAAACACTCCTTATTTCAGCATACTTCAGCTGATCGATATTAGGTAAAAGTATCCCTTATTTCCATACACTTCAGCTGATGGATAACAAATAAAACAAACAAAAGTAGCCCTCATTTCAGCATACTTCAGCTGATCGATATCAGGTAAAAGTAGTAATTATTTCAGTATACTTCAGCTGATCGAAAACAGGTAAACGTAGCCCTTATTTCAGTACACTTCATCTGATGGATAACAAATACAAGTAGCTTTATTTCCGTACGCTTCATCTGATAGATAACAAATAAAAGTAGCCCTTATTTCAGAATACTTTAGCTGATCGATAACAGGTAAAAGTAGCCCTTATTTCAGTATACTTAGTTGATGGATAACAGGTATGATAAGTCCTTATTTCAGTATAATTTATGTTCATGGCTTTGATTTAAGATGATTGATTTGGAAGCAGATGGTTAGCCTATTTTTCAATTGACTTGCCCACCGAATTACAACCAGTCCCCAGAAGATGATATCAATTTCGGTAACTGATTCCTATCAGTCATTTAGCTACATCTAGTGCTGGTTCTTTGAGGCTAAATGGAACATTCATGGAAGCTTATGAAATGTCTTTTAATTTTGTTGCCGAGGTTAGGATACTAACGTGTTTTGTTGCGTATAACATGCAGTTACACCTATATTTATCTCTACTGGTCAAACACAAGAAAAGTTTATGGGATGGCCTGTCATCGACGTCCAATATCAACAAATATGACTGCAACAACGAACACTGAAAATCTTGTCGCTAATTCTCCTAAATGGATGGTCGTATCAACATGTGGTTTTTACCAAATGTCTTCAAATGGTGACTTGTTTGTCCTAAAAGACAATGGTGTTAATTTTACATCCAATATAGTTGCCACAGTGGTGAAGTTGAAAATCTCATCACTCCAGAACATCAGAGATGATTTCAACACTCAGCGGTTAAAAACTGAAATGGTTATTGTGAATTCCTGGAAATGTTTTCACACAGTCGAGTGTTAGCTACCTTAAAAGACATTGTTCTTATTTTCCAGAGGGTGTGCATATTACAGCAGAATAATAAAAAAAATAATTCTTTCCCGGTCGATCTAGTTCTACCAATTATATCTAATCCAACACCAGATGTTGGATATTCCTTTCCGTGTCATCAGGCTACTGTTTGTTTGTATAATTTACTGTATATTTTGGTAAGTTGAAAAGGTAACTATGTGGATTTGATGTACCAAATCGTACACAACAACACAGACGCAAACAGTTTGCTGCAAAACTTGGAGCGCCCCAAACATCCTGTGTCAGATTAGATACACTAAGATGTGACCAGCAGATGATGACACTAAATACCACACAAGTCACATTCACTACTTGCAAAATACTAAATGTGTTGCATTGTAACTACATTATTTATTAGTATTATTTAGGAAATTACTAATGCTAACAAAGTTCTATTGTTCATCGTTGTTGTTTTTGTTCTGTAACTCTACAGGAATTAGACACACGGGAGGCTGGTGACTTGTTCATTCTACCGTAAGGCTTACCTTCTTGCCGTGTAAATACCCCATCGTAACGAAATAAATACGACGACCATACACATAAATGATCAACATTTAATCACAGTTGATGCAATAATTTCTTTCATTTAATAATTTCTTTATTTATGGGAGAAATGAAATGTAGTTAATAAAATTGTAACTGTTAATTTTCTCATTTCTTTTTCGTGTCTTCGGATTGGCTGTTAATGGTAACACAGATACACTGTGAAAAAAAAGAATACCTCCTTAATGTGACAAATTTGCAATTTATTTACTTTGTTTTGAAAATAGTCTTTCTTAAATCACGTTCTTTATGCAAGCATTAAGCACTGGTATAGTAGAAAAGATTAATATTTTTGCATTGTATAATTGTAAACCAATCAACGTTGTGTAAGAAATGACAATCAATGAGCATTCAAAAGTGGCAGACTAACTGTTTTCTAAGGTTTTCACTCCATTTTATGTCACATAATTATTGTGCACATCACACATTAGTGCGCATCATACATAACAAAATATTGTAAATTGGGATCCAAGCTATTGAAATATCAAGAAACCAGGAGGGCTACTTCAAACATGACATTTGCCGTTTTTAAATTTGCTAGCTTTGGGCTAACACTACTGCTATCAAGCCTGGTTTTTAGCTCTACCGGTCCTAGGCCAGAAGAACTTGTTTGATGGTCCGATGTCCTTCATCTATCTGTCCATTAGCACCAGTTTGTTATTACTGATACTCCTGAACTACATGGATATTTGCCATGCACTTTACAAAACTTTTTTTCCCATAGTTACTCCTGAAAAAGGCATATCAACATATAGTTTCCACTAGAAGACATTTTATGATATCTTGTTTTTCTTAAATGAAATTGGCCAATTGGACATCCAGTATATCAACCACATCAGTTAATTTGAAAATTTTGGTATCTCCGAAGATTGTCTGAAATGGTTTTAGCACTCAACAGTAAAAAAAAAAAAATGGTCTTATCTCGAGTTACTGGAAATATTTTTTGGCCAGTAGACTGTCAGCCCCTTGGAGGAACTATTGTATATTATGTCCCAGCTGTAATGAACTGTGGTGTATATGGTTTTCTTTGTCAGTCCATCCATCAATTTATCCATATATCCATCCATCTTTACCTGTCAATGCTATATCTCCAGTAGTATTACTATATACAACTTGCATTACTGGTTCATTTACAAGCAAGATTTCACAAACTGTTTGAACATGAGAAATATTATGACTGTTTATTTGCATGTGTAGATGCCCTGCTTGAATTTATATCTTTAAATGAATTTTGCATGTTTTATTTGGAATTTAAACATTTTAGTTTAACTTTATCTGGCTGCAGTACGGGTATACATGTTCCAAAGAGCACGGTGAGAATAGTTTGGAAAGGTGTTTGCATCTTGATCGATATAATTTTTTGGAGACCTAATACATATTGATTGTACTTGCCATGACAATGGATAGGTCTTTGCACTTTGATCCATTAGAATTGATAGGAGACCAATACATTTTGATTGTAATGGTTTGACAGTTATAAACTTACTTTTCATATTTCAATATCATCCACAATTTTTATTGGAAAAACTTATAATGTATTAGACATAGATTTAGACCTTTTCTTCATGCTGTTGAAGAGATTGCATATTTATTCTGAATGTCTTTCATCTGCGTCATCCTTGCTGTTACTCGATTTTCCCTTCTTAGTTCGTCTTTCTAACTGTAATGCAAAATCACTTAATCAGACTTCTCATTAGCTGCCAACCTTCTACGTTTGCAAGTTTTAACTCTGTAGCCGTCTGCTTCTGCAACACTGTAACATCTTTTGTTATATTGTGGCATATATTTAGCACTGTACTATTGCTTTCTGGCCCCCTTACTACGAAATTTAAAGAGGCGGTTGCTTGATATTTAGCATGAAAGGTACGGCATCGATTTCATAGAAATACCAAATGTTATGCCAATCATATTCATTCATGCTCATTTCCCCGATAATCATATTACAATAGGATCTTTCTTATATGACCCAGACATATTTAAGCGCAGCACTTTCGCTTATATCATGTTTGCTTGGAGACAACTGGTCACTGCTACACATGAGCTTGAAAAATCGCTAGTTCTGCTTATGTTCATCAGTCCTTCGTTACTAGACTGGCGACAACTGAAACTTAACTAGCAATCATATAATGGTATTGACAACAAGAAAACTACCAGTTTAGTTATGCTAGAGGGCTAATCTTAATTATGAGCCCTAATCTTGGTGCATTTGTGAATACATTACTTCCGTTTAGAATGCTGTACATTGGAGCCATGAATGTGACCCTTGCTATAAATTAGGTCACTATATATTGATGCTTTTCCAACAAGGATGTGTAATAACAGTTCATAAAAAGGGAAAAGTAGTGTATTTAATAATGTGAATCCCATTATAATTGGTTCTCATTAGAAAGAACAAAAATTATGTGAAATACGCGTAACTTAAGCAGTTGTAATAAAGCAGACTTTTATCAATTGAATGGAATCCATGCTCAAAATATGAGGAAGAGCGGTATGCTGAGGGACTTTATCGTAACTACGTGTATCTACCTGAAACTTCAGACTTGGGCTTTGTTATTGCTGTATCGTGGTAGTGTTGATCTGTTGCTGTTTAATATCATATTATCGCCTGAAAGGGTATTTAATACCGAGACAATGAGAGCAATGTGCCTTTGCATGCGACATACCACAGCAGCTGACATAACTTCATATGGGCAGGATTGAAATCCTCAACCTGCACACCTACTGTATCTGTTAACACTAAATACTGAACCACCATGGTTACCTAAGTGTCTCCTGTAATCGTCAACCACAAGTTTGAAATGCAAATTTACAGAAGAGTTTGGTGTAGATGGTTAAAACAAAATTTACATTCTGTTGCACCTTAGGAAGCACATGGCATATTTTCCGCCCCAGACTGCCAGTGTCCCCTTAAATTTAACAAATTCAGGACTCAAAATTTAAGCTAGCAAACTAGCATTCTGCTGATCATAATTCTAAAATGCTAGTAATTATTTAGCCGAGAATATTGAAATTATAAAAGTTTGCTAATACTGAGAAAATTTAAATTTTTGCACTAATTTTGATCATGATAGTGGTCAGAGGTATATGAAATGTCCCTATGACAGTTCAACCAATGTGCAATACTAAACATGTGCATATTGAGTTATATCTTTGCTAACAATTTAACTTCTCATCAACATATTAGAAAGTGTGTGAGGTTGTGGGGTGCCTGCAATGGACCTTTTGCATCTTCCCCCAGCTTAAAGTTAGAATTATACTCATAACCAGACTGAGTTTACTAAACATCTCAAAATGTCTTATTCAGTTTGAGACTTTTTGACATCTTTCTTATTGCTTGATTGATAGCAATGAATTTTGCATAGAACATTCAGCAGGCATCAGTAATACGGTCATTAAACCAAGAAATGTTTTTCCGAAACTCGATAAGTCTGATCCTGAGGATTGCTATGATAACATCAGCCGATACTCCATATATGCACTATAGGAAGCGGGTATGAAGTATTGTTTCGTATATGTAATTACATTGCTTGTGTGTTAGTTTTAAAATTCTTTTTTTATTTTATTTTTGTTTCATTACATTTTATATTAATGATTATTTTCACGGGATTCGAAATTCTTTTTCAGTAATTCTGTTTATCTAAAACGTAAAAGGTATTAGCTGACACATGTATTAGTCAGGCTTTTGATGAAGTCACTTTCATTTTTAATTTTGATCAGTCAAAAGGTATTGATCACAGTGATCCGCTTTTAAATACTCAGTCTCTTTTATCTAATCAGGGTGATAAACGACAATCCCTTGTCGTCGAACAGGAAAAAGATCCTGAGATCTCCTGTTTGTTTTAGATGGTCATTAGTGAAACTGAAGCCACTGAATTACCTGTATGTTATTTCATTAAAAATGGAATTCTTATGAGAAAATGGAGACCTCCCGATGTACCTGCTAATGATGAGTGGTCAGTGAACTATCAGATTGTAGTTCCAAAATCTTACAGACAGGAAATACTTAGTTTGGCCCATGAAACTCCTCTGGTTGGTCATTTAGGGATAAATTAAACTTATAACAAGATCTTGACTCACTTTTATTGGCCAAAAATCAAAAGTGATGTTTGTAAATTTTGTAGATCTTGTCGTCCTTGTCAAATGGTAGGAAAACCCAATCAGAAGATACCTAAGGCTCATCTACAACCTATTCCTGCATTTGACGAACCATTTAGCAGAATTATGGTAGATTGTGTTGTTCCCTTACCTAAGACCAAGTCAGGCAACCAATATTTGTTGACCATTATGTGTGCGTCAACAAGATTCCCAGAGGAAATTCCTTTGAGGAATATTAAAACCAAAACTATAGTCAAAGCTTTGATAAAGTTTTCTTTACTCATTTTGGTCTTCCCAAATCTGTCCAATCGGATCAAGGGTCAAATTTTATGTCTGGAATTTTCCAGTTTGTTATGTTTGAATTTGGCACTCAGCAATTCAAGTCAAAAGTGAAACTATGGTTTCACAAAACTTTACTTGACAGAACATTTGAGTCCTATAATAGAGTCCATTCTCTCTTGCTCATTCTTCAAAATTTTCATCAAATTAGATTTTACGGCCCTTACAAAGCAAAGAAGAAATGAATGAGTTAAATTATAATAATAGTACTCTGATCTAAATAAATTAATGGAGTACTGGTATATTGAAAGAGATAGCCACGTAAATCATATAATTAATTTAGTTGTACCTGTCCCACCAACTAAGGATTTAAGTGAAGAAATTCAATTGGACTCTGTTGATCTTGGAGCAACAAATCTTCGGAATTCGGAAATTATGAAAAATCTAGACCAGAAACGTTTACATATGCAACAACAAGAAAGAAATGAACTTAAACAGTTATTATTCGAATATGAGCACTTGTTTCCAGATATTCCTACGAGGACAAACAAAATTTTTCAGGACGTTGAAATTGTAGATTTAAAACATGTGTAACAACACCCATACAGGATGAACCCTCTCAAACAGGAATACTTGAAAAAGGAAATTCAGTATTTGCTGGAGAACGATTTCATAGAGCCCAGTAAAAGTGATTGGAGTTCACTATATATACTTGTTCCGAAACCGGATAAAACTTTCCGTATGTGCACTGATTATAGGAAGGTGAACAGTGTGACAAAAACAGATTCATTTCCATTACCAAGAATCGATGATTGTATTGATAAAATTGGAAGTGCCAAGTACGTCACCAAATTTGATCTTCTGAGAGGATTTTGGCAAATTCCACTAACGGAAAGAGCGAAAGAAATTTCGGCATTTGTGACTCCAGATGGACTCTATCAATAAAAAGTAATGCCGTTCGGGATGAAGGGTTCCCCAAGTACATTTCAACACTTGATGAATATGATTACCTCTGGTCTAGATAATTGTGATGTTTATATTGATGATGTCATCATCTACAACGACACCTGGAAAGGACATCTAGCCATGATTCGAAAATTCTTTGAAAGACTCACTGATGCAACTTCGACAATCAATTTATCTAAAAGTGAGTTCTGCCGTGCTTGTGTAACTTTTCTAGGATATATTGTGGGACACGGTCAAGTTAAACGTATCGATGCTAAGGTTAAAGCTATCTCTGATTTTCCTCTGCCTGTCAGTAAAAAGCAACTAATGCGATTTTTGGGTGTGGCTGGATACTATCGAAATTTCTGTTTCAATTTTTCAAATACTGCTGAACCTCTGACAAACTTGTTAAGTAAGAAAAACAAGTTTCTTTGGACTGAAAAATGTCAGGAAGCTTTTGATAGGTTAAAAGCCATATTCAAAAGTGCGCCGGTTCTAACAGCTCCAAATTTCAATCAATCTTTTAAATTATCTGTGGATACAAGTGATGTTGGGGTTGGAGCAGTATTGATTCAAGAAGACAGAAATGGTATTGATCACCCAGTGTGCTATTTCTCTAAGAAATTAAATAAGCACCAAAGAAATTACTCAACAACCGAGAAGGAATGTTTGGCTTTAATATTGGCATTACAGTATTGAAGTTTACATTAGCTCAGCTCCTTCTCCGGTTGTTGTGTATAGTGATCACAACCCCGTTACCTTCATCGACAAAATGAAAAATAAAAATCAACGATTATTAAGGTGGAGTTTGTTTTTGCAAGGGAATAATCTCAACATCAGACACATCAAACGAAAAGACAATTTGATTGCAGATGCACTTTCCCGTGTATAGAAATATTATTTCATATACACTTTATATAATTCGTAAGAATTTTCTTATGTAATTTTATTTTACCTCATGTATAATTTACATGTGGTAAAAAGAAAGCTTTATTATATAAATCTTTCCTTTTCTTTATGGGGGAAGTGTTACGTATATGTAATTACATTGCTTGTGTGTTAGTTTTAAAATTCTTTTTAATCTTATTTTTGTTTCATTACATTTTATATTAATGATTATTTTCACGGGATTCGAAATTCTTTTTCAGCAATTTTGTTTATCTAAAACGTAAAAGGTGTTACATTAGCATTATTTTTAGCTCACCGTTTGTAAACACTACGCGAAAACGATTGGCTATTGCCAAGGTCATTTAGGTCTAGTCTGAATAAACAATGTTTTATTTTTAAATTTATTTCAGAATGAGAGTCTGGTTCTTAGGGCTGTTCTTGCTACGTGACAAATTTCATTTTTCTTATTGCGTTGTTCAAGTGTTAAGAGACCACGTGACCTATCTCGCGAGAACGGGATGATATTTTGATTGGATTTAATACCCTTTCTGAACGCTTTTCAGTCAGTTGTATTTTTGAAACCTTGAAGGCTGGAGAGGTTTTTATTGTTGAAACCAAATTGTTTTTGAAATTCATTTGATTTTGGAATTTAATAATTTATTCTCTAGAAAACCAAACGAGTGTACTGTTATATAAAATTCTGGAAGAATGAAATTCAGTGGAAATTTATTCTGGAATTATTCGGAAACATAAACTGTGATTCAATTAAGGAATTGTTGATATTTGTACAAGGACCACATCTGACGTCATCGCCTTCCATATTGGAACGTCGTCGAGATTCGAACCTGGATTCTAATAGAACTATTTAGTGATAGGACTTGTATTTTTCATTCTTAGGATTAAATTTTGGATTATATTCATAAACCGTAAGTCCTATTTCCAATTTTTACATTGTTTTCTAAGGAAATAAATTATTTTGTTAAAATATACAAAGCTTGTTGACTTCATTCTTTTCTCTTGTTATTATTGTACGAGCATACACGTAACAGTATATGGGCATAATAGTTGAGTAAATTTAAGTACTGACACAAATTGGGGGTTAAAAGCAAAGTTATGAATGCTTGAAACTTGGCAATGGCCCAAACGAAGTGAAGGGAGCCCTGTGACTATGGTTCAGTGTGACTGTAACGAAGGCCCCCAATTTAAGGAAACATGAGAATAAATAAAGATAATAATGATTGAGAACGTTGAAAACACATGAACTAGGTTTCGAACCGCATGATAATCCTTGATGTGCCTAAAAGTATCAATATTAGATATATGTATTTGATAACCAGTTAGAAATTCACATGCCTTCTAATAGAGGATTCAACTGAAATGAGAATGTTGCAAAGGATGTGAACATGAATGACTGGCATGTGAAGCTGTACAACGTCTCTGAAGTGTTCCAAAATGTATGATGGTATCACTAAGTAAAGAAGCGGAATAGTGCATTGATCGACACAAGTGTGAACCGACAAGTGAGGCACACGCTGTGACATATGACTCTACACAAAGCTAAATCTATCGGGGTACACCTGAATACATCTACAAGATCCATTAGAGGACCATCGACCCAAGGTTGGATCAGATGGTCTGGAATTCCAGCCTTAGCAGCACTGGTAGCTGCCCCGAAGTGGAAGGTGTGTCCATTATAGCGATGTGAATCATAACATAACCTGAGCAAAACAGCCTTAATGGCAGCGATGAGATAGCTCTACTTAAGGTGCGACATCCAGCTAACATGGGACACAACCACGAGTTCCGAAGGATTGAAATGTTGACACCGGCAAGAAAAGGGGTTCCCGTTTTTTTTTGTTGTTGTTGTTTCTTTCGTAATTAAAGATGGCTAGGTGAATATAACATAAATTTGTCCATTGAAAATGTCACATCTCGAATCCTCAGGCAGTTGCCAGAGGAATTTCTCTGCAGTGATCGAACCGTAAATTCACCACATTGCGAGAATCCAAGAAATGCCACCAGACACATGATCTGCAGCAACAAGTCCACAGCCGGTGAACTCCCTCTAGCAACATAGGTGACAACTGCACCACCATCCTGTATGTAATAGGAAATCTGGGCTTAACTATGATATGTTGTTCCTTTTTTATCCCACGATGTATATTCTGTAACCTGTCGGACTCCTGAAAAGGGTTACTATGACCAGCCCGTAGGTAATGGAATCTAATTCCTGCAAGGTACAGCTTAATTGTGGAGAACTGCAGCTGCAGCAGGGTATGACAGCATGTGACGAAATAAAACAAAACATCTGAGAGTTCATGTAAAGAGTACGAATGAGCAACAATGCCCGACATTGCCAAAAATTCAACATACACTTGAAGGCAGTTCTGCACCCTGACCTAGTATTATTTGACACAGAAAAACACAAATTCCTGCGCATGTTTTGTCAAAATACCATGAATTCTGAAGTCAGGGGGCACACAATATCCAGAAACGTTTGTATTCCATGTTACAGAATGCCAGAGGAAGACAGAAGTGTTGTAAGATAGTCATGTCTTCAATGAACCCATATGAAGTGCTCTTCGATGAACCCATATGAAGTGCAGTGCCATATGATATTGACGGCTCTATCGGTCTGTGTACCCACGAGATTGCCGAAATGTGCACACAATATCCAGAAAAGTGTGTATTCCATGTCAAAAAATGCCAGTGGGAGATTGAAGTGTTGTAAGATAGTCACGTCTTCGATGAACTCATATGAAGCGCTCTTCAATGAACCCATATGAAATGCAGTGCCATATGATATGGACGGCTCTATCATTATGTGTACCCACGAGACTGCCGAACTGTGTACACAGTATCCAGAAATGCTTGTATTCCATGTCACAGAACACCAGTGGAAGAATGTGTTGTAAGATGGCCACGTCTTCAATGAACCCATATGAAGTGAAGTGCTCTCCAAGGAACCCATATGAAGTGCTGTGCCCATATGTTGTGGACGGCTGTATCGATCTGTGCACCCATGAAACCTGAAAGCAGAAAAAAATTGGAAAGCAGAACCAGGCAGTAGAAAGTGCTATGGTAATGTGTAGAAATACCGAAGTCAGTACTGAATTAGAACTAGAAATCCTATCGCTCAAGCAGATATATTTCTTAAAGACATCTGACTGCCATCTACCTAAGACCCAAATAGAACTGTTTGATAGACCCTGCTTAGCAACCGCTGTTGCTGCCCGAATTCTAAAACTATGAGTCTTGAATAATTGAGGATTAAAACCACATAGCAAGAGCAATGTGGGCAAGGACTGGTTGAACTCCTGCTTAGTTATGGGCAACCCTTTGATAGGTAAGGAAGAGTGGGTGCAAATGACAATCTAGCAGTTGTAAATATTGATGTAGCGCATGGACAGGGCACTGGTCTTGTAAATGGGGGGGGGGGCAAGACACTTAAGGCAATAAAGGGTACCCTTGGAGTGTTGTAATGCGTAAGCTCGAAAACTAAACCATTGTCGCTGATCTGAACCTGAGAGAACTGAAGTTAAGTTTGGGTTTCTGCAACCAGGTTGTCTAATTGTCATTTCCTCAACTCACAGGAATGCCCGAAATGCAAGTTGAAACATGGACTTAGAGCCACACGGAAGGCATTGTGGGTGAATCATGGAAGGACTGGAATGAGTGGTTTGTTTCTTGTTTGTGTTTGTTTTTAGAATACATTATCAATTGGTTGTCGGGCATCTGCATGCGGTAAAAGTTTATGAAGCAATTGCACAAGTTTGAAATAAGAAAGGAATTGGTTGGATCAGGGATATTGCTCAGTTGTGCGCAGAGCCAATAGCCAAGACATAGGTAGATATGGTAGATAGTGCATAATGTTTTGCAAAAAGATACAAAATGAAAAGTACCAACTTGGTACTTGAAACAGAAAACGTGCTGTGGAGTTTTAACGTCATTAAATCGATGTAGTGTATCCAACTGCGCCTGTAAGCGTCCATCGAACATGGAAAGAGCACTTTATAGTAAAATGAAACAATGTTACTCCCTGTTTGTTAATGTCGGTAGTTTCGAGTCCTGTTATGGGTTTACTTCTGCATAGGCTGGGTCGGAAATCCGGGTACTTTTCACATCCGGGCAATTTCAATGCAATGTTACGGCCGCCGAGGTGAGAACAGCCGCCATTATTCTGGGTAACGTCGCCATATGGCGGAAAGTAGGTCACTAAGGCAGTGACGTCATCCCGACCGTACCTATAATATGAGAGCTAGAAGAATCTGTAAACTTTCTTGAATTTGTTAGCGAAGATTCGGACGCACTATTTCCGTGAACGGCAAGGACCCCGCCGCGTATCCATTGATTGTTTTAACGAACTTCGCTGAAATAAGCTAAAACGCCAAACGTGTCTGAGATTATGTTGCGACCGTCACAGAAGGGATGAAAATTGTCTTCCCCTAGTGGGGTCATCCAGCAGCAATGATTCTGCATGCCTAAAGAATATCGTGTCCGATGGATCCGTGATTCCTAGAGTCCATGAAGGAGCGAATACTTTCGGCTAACGTATTCAACGTATTTTGCAACTCCACCAACAAGTAACTGTCAAACCATCAGGTTCTGTTGAAGGTACTTCCGGTTGCGCATGAGCGAATTTGTCTGTTCCGAGAATTGGCTGACGACCCATACAAATATTGCTGCTACATCCCCCGAAAAAGAACGAATTACACATTTCCTTTATCCCCAGCAAAAATAATTGCTTCGTCTAGAAAGTTTTTGTCTAAGCTTGGGCAGATACTAATTCTCCGGAAGTGTCAAGTCATATTTGGCCGTTGATGACGAGCCTGGGCGAGAAAAAGGGTCGACTCTACGATTCCTGTTGTCCGTGTTGTAAACGTTGTCCCACTGTAGACCGATTCAAATCGAGGACAAATCCATAAGAATAGTTTGATGCCGAGATCCTAAATCCATTTTCTTTCCGCAAATGATGTTAAAGATTAAATGCAGCATCTGCACTGAAAGGAATGCATCTCTACAGGCGTATCAGTTATATGAATGACCAACTAACTGACACAGTGTTTGATCACATGCTCCAACTCAGTCATCTGATTGGTTCAACATGACAACGTATCTAAATTTAGTTACTAGCTTATTAACATATATTGGCTGCAATAACATCATGTCCGGGCAGAGAACCATAGTAGACAAAGAGGGGCTCAGCAAGGGGCCAGAGAAGGATGCACTGTGTATTGCTTAAACTACATTTAATCAATTAAATCATAATTTGTTCCTTAAGAAGCTGAATTGTCCTATCTCTCTGGAAAGTTTAAGTGTTTCCTCAAGTTCTCTTGTTTTGAAAACAAAAACACCGTTTCCATTTGTGAAATTTTAAAATCTAAAAGTGCATTTGCATCTTTCTACTGCCTCTGAAAAATATTGATACTGTATTAAGTATTTAAGCATGATAATTAATAATCTCAATTTTCAGACAAGGATGTCATTTTGAAACAAAAGGCTGTCTCTCCACAAGCAAATTTATTCAAGTTGTAAATGTATTACGGATTAATGTTTACAATACAGTTAGTCACTCATAGATTTCTGGTGAAATTAAGAATATATTACAACCTTTGTCTTGATATCTGTATTACTTTCAACACGCAAGTAGTTTTATTTGCTTATTGTATTAATTTTTTTAAAGATTTATTTTAAGTCTTGAGACCTATAAGCTAATTAATTTTTTAAAAAAAATCTTATATAGCATTCAGAATACTTCTGTAAAGTATTTGAAAAATCTGGACGAAAGAAATAGATACAATATTTCAATAATGTCTCAATCAGGGCAAATTCCCATTGAACCCTATGTAGAATCCAACTGAGAAGACCAAGTAACAAGAATACCCATTTAAGTGTCATTCAGGACAGAGTCTCATTGAACCCTCTGTAAAAATCCAATTGAGACGGCCATGTTACAAGAATGCCCATTAAAGTCTCATTCAGAGCCATGTCCTACTGAACCTTATGCCAAATCCAACTGAGATGGCTACGTCACACTAATACCCATTAGAGTCTCATTCAGGGCAAAGTCCCATTGAACCACATGTAAAATACAGTTGAGACGGCCATGTTACAAGAATGGTCATAATAATAAACCTTGTTCCATGTCATACCATTTTTGTAATGTTAAAATATTTACGTTGATCTAATCAAATACTGTGAATATGAATACTTTCCAGGATGTAAATAATTTGAGTAGTCTGCTAACTTAACACATGAAATCGGAGAAAATGAACTTAGAATGAGAGACAAGGTACGTCATAATCAAATGCATAGTATACACTGACAGTTGTGCATGCCACACAATTCGAGTTCTTATAAGAAAGAAAAGATGGGGACAAAATTGTTTATTCGTCAGATATTCTCAAATTTAAGAGTGCTGATTTTCATGATTGCATTTGCTATTTGCCACATCAGTAATATGGCAAAAATTCTGACATGTACATACTTAACGTACGTAGTTACTCCCTTATATTGTAGCTACAGGTAAACTTTTATCATACAATGTATTGCTGCCTAAAAGGCATGTAAAAGTTTCTACATTGTTCTAGAAAAATGACCACGTGATCCTCATACGGGGATCTGATTTGCGTCTTAACTTGCTGTATAACTGTTTTTCTTTAGAAGAAATAGCCAGTTGGGCTTTATACCTTTGACACTTAAAGGTGTTTTGTTGTGACCAGTTTGAGTTGAATTTTTTTAATGGAATTAGTGATTCTTTCCCTGGAAAATACTAGTGCTCATACAGATTTCTTGGACAAAGACATTTATCGAAATTTATTCAGACTTTCAAATTGGAATATTATTTTCTGTCATTCAACAAGGAACTGTTGACACAACACTTTGAAGGTTGCAACAGACGTCATCGCCTTCCATTTTGATTTCATCGGGACTCGAACTCAGATTCATTTAGGACTATTTAATGATAGGACTTGTAGCTTTTAATTCTTGGATTAAGTTTGGAATTGATTCGTAAACCGTAAGTCCTTTTTCTCATTTTTACCTTGTTTTTCTGGGGAAATAAATTAATTGTTAAATTTTACAAAGCTTGTTGTCTTCACTCTTCTTGTTATTTTTTGTACGAGCCTAGACACGTAACAGTATTGCTGCCTAAAATTACAATTTTGCATGTTCAAAAAACTGGGTGAAGAGCTTCAGTCACTTCCTTATTCAAGGGTTTTATTATTTATTATTTGAAGGTAAACTGTATATCAAATTGCTAAGGGAATATATTGTCTATTAATCTGAGGTAGACTATCTCAAATTTCACCAATATCTGTTAGGGACATTAATTGGGATATGTGTGTACATAAGAGGTTAGTGCAGAAAACGTTTCCTTTATTTCCCTTGACTGCAGTTTTATATTACTGTGAAGTTCTATTATTTTCCCCATTGTCAACAATCAGTATGAAAATTTCTTTAAACTGAATGTGCTACTTACTTAAACTTGTGTCTTTTTAAAATATTCGAGTAAAATATAAATGGAAAAATGGTTGCGTTCTAATTAGGTTTCGTTTTCAATACAGAAAGGTTGAATTATGATTCTCCATTCATTAAAAACAAACATGCTAGAGTTCAGTCAGTATTAAGTAAATAAATCAGATTTACTGTCCAAATAAACCGTTTGTTCTTATTGTCTGTGGGAATGTTTGCGTAGATAATATATACACATGCTTGTGTGTGAGGAAGACTACTATTGACTGTGAAATATTTAGTTTCTGTAGATTATAGATTTATCACAGTGGAAAGTGACTCACACGGGTACCCACAATGTAGTTAGACTCGATACATGTTATGATGCATTTCTTTTGATGTTAAAATTACAAAATTAGATGTTGTAAATACAGTATTGTATCGAGTAGAATCAGAAACTTGAATGAGTTTCAAACATAATGTGTATGCACAATCACAAATATTGCAGGGGCATATAGCCTTTCCAGTGGACTTCTTCTTTACATTTATCCATTTATCTGTCCAGTTTAGTTTTGAACTCAGAGGAGTTTTTCAGATACTGCGGTGGGCTTTTGGCATGGTTTTGTGTTTTACGGTACAGCAGTACAAGCAGGTTGTTTAGTATCGAGGCATTGGATTAAAGTGTCTTTCCTAAGGATAAAGCATTGGAATCGGCTAGGATTGAACTGATGGTAGGATTTGAACCCGTACCGTTTTGACTGCAAGATTGACACACTAACCACTGATCCACTGAGGTTCCTTTGTGGTGGACGAGGCTTGTACCACGAACACGTTTTCACTTTAAGAGTTATTAGTTTCTTGTTGGCAAGGCTGGGTGGAATTTTGTTTGGCCAGCTTTAAGACAAGACATTGCTATGACTGGTGTTTAATTTGTGTTGTTCATTAGTTTGTTTCATTCATTATATGCTGTGAGATATGTACAGTTATATTTTATAGCTGACCTTGTCCAAAATCAAGATTATTGTCTATCTGACTGGAATGATTAAGCATTTCTATTCTGTAAACAAATAATACATAGTTTATATTTTTTTGTTAGTGTAGGTTAAATATTAAGATCATTATCAAAAACATTAAGTTTATCATGTTCTTTAGGGTACCTTTAGTAACAGACCTTCTAATTATAACTTAGATTGTTCTAGAAATGAACTTTTGGCCCTCATCCGGGTACTTCTTTTGTGGCTTAAGTTTTACATAATCTTGTTTACTCGAAACATTATTTATTCCTTTGATAACATCTGGGCAGAAACCAATCATTGTTGTGTTCAATATTTTGATATGGGTGAAATTATTGAATTCAAATTATTCTTCTCTGGTAATACAAAGTGCTCCATAATGTTATTGGCAAGAGACATTAACTGGGAATTATAGTGAATTCAAACAAGGAAATATTGGATTATATTACTGTGATTCAGCGTAAGACTGGGCACATTATTATTCAGGTCATTGCTACGTTATTACATTAGGGACTACCGGCCACTACAGAGACATCAACACCTTCAGCGTTAGAAATTATTTAGAATACCACTAATGTTTATTCAGAACTTTATTCATAACTTTATTCATTTAGGACTTGTATTAGTAATTCTATGATCATTGGTGATTTAATTCGCAATACCGAAAATTATTTTTTTATATTTTCACTTTGATTCTAGGGAAATAAATTAGCTGTTCACAAAGCTTGTTGCTTCGCACTCTTTTCTATTACTAACTTAAGACCATAGCGTCGTAATAATATACATTAGTTACAATCTATTCATCATCAGCCTTGTCATCGGATCATCAGTAGCATTGATAAAACATAAATTTGATTCTTTCAAACGTCTGTAAGTTCACTGTATCATTATTGTCTCTTTCCAGTTACACTGACAATGACTGGTGGCTTGTCAGACACACAGATCCCAGGTATTCCAATACGCGCATTGAGGGATATATTCCACGGAATTATGTTGCTCTGGAAGACAGCCTGGAAACTCAGGAGTAAATTTATTTAATTAAACTGTCGAATCATGTATATATATATATATATATATATATATATATATATATATATATATATATATATATATACAACAAATAATTTTCGTTAATTTTATTATTTGTTGTTCCATAGACATGAGAAGCATTATTGATTCAAACAGTCATTATGCAAGAAAAATGTTACAAATACAGTATTCCTTTTTTCATGCTAGAGAAAACACCTTGCTTTCTTACCTAATATGCCCCTATAGTTATTCGTTGGCTCCCTTGGTTTATCATAAGAAAATTATTATTATTGTAGTTGGAGTTTAGGTAAAGTTCTATGAACATTTATATTCAAAAGTTAAGCTTGTTTTGTGGCACCGAGCCATTTGTGCTTTAAAAATTGTGCTGTAATAATTTTAACAAATACAAAACGGATAGCAAAGACATGATGTTTGCCCAAAATATGTTTGCTGCATTTATGTTCTGCAATTTGGCCTAATTAATGCATCGAAAGCTATTCTGATGAAAAATGTAAACAAACAAAAATATTTTTTGCCTGCCATATGGCATCATAAGTTTAATTGATAGGTGGCAGTTAAGTGAAGGACACTACTGTTGTAGAGTCAGAACAATACAGTAAAGTCAAACTTGACTGGAAAACCAATAGCTTTAAAGACCAACTGTAATGAAAGACTGGTAGTTTTAATGTACATCAACACTTTTATATAATTGTTTGACCTTTAGTGAGAACCCGCCCATATGGAGAGACCAACGTTTGGTTAGGAGAGACCGTGTTTGGTTAGGAGAAAAGGTGGTCTCCTCATACATGGTTTACTGCTGCTAGAACCTGTATTTTGGAAGTTATCATAACAAAACTCACCTGTTCGTAAGGGTCTTAATCACTATTCCGTCTCACTTTATATATGTCCGTACTATATACTATATCAGTCACCTGCTCATTGTGGTCAGTTTAGACATTTCATCCAACACAATAACATTGTGATTCAATAATACGTGAACTGGTACATTTAGGGCATTAAATTCATTCGCTGTACTTGGAAATACAACTTATTTTGGTTGTCCAACTATAAAACTGATAGGTGCAACTAAATGTCTCATAAATATATATGACAGAATGCTACAAACATGTTTGCATAGGATTATGTTGAATATTTCATGAATGCCAAAGATCAAAGTACTCGCTCGTTTGTGTAATTCAGACAATGAGTTCAGTGATAACAGGTGATCATGAATTATTAAACATAATTACTCTACAAACATGTATTATTCCTTGTAATTTTTCTGCAGATGGTTCATGGGCAAGATAAACCGGAAAGAGGCAGAACGGTTACTGTTGGCTCCCGGGCAGCAACCAGGCATCTTTCTTGTTAGAGAGAGCGAAGCTTGTCCAGGTATTATGCAGAACTGGTGATTGAACAAGGAAATTTGCATCTTTCACTCGGCAAAACACAAGCAAAGGTTGCCTAGTTTGCAAGTATAGGCTAGACAGAGATGTCCTATTGTTCGGAAAATGCCCATTTGTGCAGACGGCCCATTTAGAAGCTACGATCATTTCAGAAGAAAACCACCTGAATGGAACATTGGTTTTAGTTAGGTTAACGGACAGGTTGTCTCAGGCTTGAAGCCGATTGATTTTGTTCTCAAACGGCTACAATTATGGTTATTGTGACTGAAAGAAAATTGGGTTTTGCACAATAACTATTGTACTATAGTATACGTTCTTTGACCAAACTTTGTGGATCGTTTCTATTAGGGAAAGAACGAAACCTATGATTTGGGGGGTCGAAAGGTGATGTTCACAAACCAGTTGATGGATAATGTCCAGCGTGAACCAATCCTACTAGTGTCAACTTAGAGAACCATTAAACAAAGGGCAGGCATATAATGTACCATTCATAGATGCTATTTGGATGGATAATTTCCTATTACTTGTAGATATACCTTTTAAAGGTTTAGTCCTTTTAGGTCCAGTTAAATTCTGACCTCACCAGATCCTCGAAACAAGCAGAGTTAAAGAACCATTTAGCATATTCTGATGAAATTTGGTGTGTCCTTTACCTCGTGGACCTAGATTTGCCTTTATATGTTTTGTCTTGTCAACTCCATTATCGATCTAGTTATGACCCTTGACATTTAACTCTTAACATGGGATCTTACTTGTTACCAGCATAAAGCAAAAGTCATTTAAGATAGTAATGATTGAGTTGTGTATAAATATTGTCTTATACACTAAGGTGTGGTTTTTATGGGTTTTATATCATGTACGCCATTTTTTGATAGAGTTATGGTCCCTGATTATTAACTTTATTTCCCGACATGGGATCTTGCTTATAACTGTCATAATCCAAGCACCATTTAACATATTCTGATGCAATATGGTATAAACATTGTCTCGTAGACCTATATCCTTTAACTGGTTTAGCCTCATCAACTCCATTTAAAAAAAAATGGAATTAAGTCCCTTGACAATTACCTACATATTTTCATATATAATGTTGCTGGTAACCAGCATAGCTCAAGAACTACTGAACATATTCTAATGCAATTTGGTATGATTGTTGTCTCAAAGACTTACATGTGCATTTCATTGGTGTGGACTTAACTGTTCTATTTTTAACAGAGTCATGCCCCTTGTCAAGGACATGTATAAAGCTGAAGAACAATTCAAACTATTTTAATTATATTAATTGTATTTTGCAAGAACAGCGTCTCATTTACTCCATTTCGGACGGAGATGTAGCCCTTGACCATTTACCTTGATCATCAATCATCAGTCTTAAGATGGGATTTTGATTGTGTTGATGAGTCATGGAAAGAGTTGGATTTCAAACATTCCATGTCATCATTTAGATGTGTCATGAACCTGAATGCTTCTCATCTCCTAACTTTGGTTTTCCAACATTAGTTTCTCTTTTCCTTTGTTCACAAAGTGGAGTGAGAGGGCGCCTTTACGATTTACCTACCACTAATAGCTCTAGGATGTTGCAACCTACATTACATGTAGCGTGGCCAAGCAATGTGCTTTTTATTTGATCGTGAATCCATTTCCCAGATATATTCTAGCAAGTGCAGCAACTGATGTCTGCCTGTAATGATCATGGTAGTAGCTGCCATAAGACAGGAGACATGATATGTCAGTGATGTTGAGAACATCTTTAGACCACACAGATGGGAGTTTCATCAGTAACTAAACTAAACGATTATTGTGTGTTATATGCACCTGTTACGTACACAAGCACGTGTTTCTGTTTATTTGACTGCACCTGCCATATGATCAATTCAATCTAAGTTTGACTTTTGTGGAAACTTCCTTAAAAAAATAATTCAGGGCTCATTTTTACTTGGGTGCTCCTAATATACTTGTTTCTGCATCGTTTGTACACATCAACAATGTACACTACTGCCATTTTGGTTTAGTAGTGATGTGTTTTTGTCGCAAACTGTTTTTCTTCTTTTTCTTACTAATGTTGACTGTTAACATCATGCACTAGTAGGGCTAAAAATAATGTGATGCTCTTACTCACTTCGACAATTTTGCCGCCTAAATATTGTCGTCTGTAATATATTTTCTTTTGACATGTACATTATGACAGTAGACGTTTTATCATGCTCTCAAGTAGTTCTTGAAAACATTTAACATATTTGAATATCGCATTAACCTGAAATGAGCTACACCATCGAATGTTTCATTCCGGATCATGCTCACATTTGACCCCCTGCGGGTCCGGGTTGTAGAATTGGCCCGACGTGCCTCGCTACGTGTCGTAAGAGGCGACTAAGTAGAGGCAACCTGTTTGCCGTGGGTTGAGTCCCGTGTCGGGGGAGGAAAGGATCCTGGTAGTTGAGCAGAGGCTTTCCAATGCAATACACTACTTTGGCCTCTCCTTCTTCTAGACGGGTGGTAGGGATGGGCCCGGTCTCGACAAATCGGCTGGTCACGCCGAGCCGTAGGAAGTTTTCATTTACTCGCACACTTTCTTTATCTTGCTCGTTGTATCTCTCTTGATACCACCGTTGCCCCTACATTCTATCCCTTAAACTTTCCCTTTCCCACGTCTTATAAGACTTCCTAGAAGGCGGTGGCTTAACGGGTCAATCGGGAGGTACTATTACCGACTGAATATATCTTACGGGATGAATCAAGCGGTGATTTTACCTACTGAGTATAATATCTGGGTATCCCTGGCACCTGAGAAGCGTCCCCTTGTTGGGCAGAGAGCACGGGTGCTGAATATTAAACAAACCAACATGGAAATGTCCAAAAAATGTCAACTCAAATGCACCAAAACTGGATCTGACTCAGATGACGAACCACGTAGTGTGGATTCATTTCCACGCTTCATGGTTATACAATCTAAAGATGCCTCAAAACAGCTTACCGCACTCTCTCCCTTTGTGATTGAAAAGACAATAATGGGATCGATCGGTACACCAAAAAGTGCTAAAAAGTTGAAATCGGGCTGCCATCTTGCTGAGTGTGAGCGACGAGGTCAAACAGAAAACATTAAGAAAATGAAAACATTCTTCGATATTCCAGTGACCTCATTCGCTTACATAACACTCAATACGTCCAAAGGCGTGATTTGCTGTCGTTGTCTTGACTGGAGTCAGCGACAGAGATGTCATTGAAGGGATGAAAAACGAAGGCGTCACTGCTGTCCGCAGAATACGAATTAAACGTAACAACGATCTGCAGGACACCAACACCGTTGTACTCACCTTCAACAAACCAACAGTACCCAGAGTGGTCAAAGTTGGCTTTTTGCAAGTGAAGGTTGAGATTTACATACCTAACCCCCTTCGATGCTATAAATGTCAGAAATATGCCCATCATGAAGACCGATGCTCAAAAGGCCAAATATGTGGCCGATGCGGAGACCATTTTTATCAGGAATCTGAGTGTAGAGCAGCTCCGTAATGTGTCTTCTATTGAAAAGATCACCACGCCAATTCCAAGGATTGGGATACCTGGAAACAGGAGAAGGAAATACAGAGGGTAAAGTACACATCTAACATTCCCTATCCAGAGGCCAGAAAAATAGTACAGGCGAAAACATACCTCACTGGTCCAGCCTTCTCCACTCTAGTGAAAAACAATCCGAAAACAACGAAGGACGCTCAAACACAGACAGATCCATCCGATTCAACATCATGCTCTAACACCCCCCCCCATTATCAAGCACAGAAAAACACGGCATCTACTCAAACAACATTTAATAATACTGTTACGTGTAGGCTCGTACAAAAATAACGAGAAAAGAGTGAAGCCAACAAGCTTTGTAAATTTTAACAAAATAATTTATTTCCCTAGAAAACAATGTAAAAATAAGAAATAGGACTTACGCTTTGTGAATATAATCCAACATTTAATCCTAAAATTGAAAAATATAAGTCCTATCACTAAACAGTTCTAATTGAATCCGGGTTCGAATCTCGATGAAATTCCAATATGGAGGCGTTGACGTCAGATGATGTCTGTACTGATGGCAACAGATCGTCGATTGAATCACAGTTTATGTTTCCGTATAGAATTCCGAAATGAATTTCCACAGAATTTCTTTCTCCCAGAACTTTTTATAAAAAGGTACACTTGTTTAGTCTTTTAGAGAATAAATTATTAAATTCAAAAAAACAACAAAACCCCCCCCCCAAAAAAAAAACCCACAGATGAACTTCAAACACAATCTGGCAACAACAATAAAAACCTCTTGAGCCCTCAAGGTTTAAAATACAACTGACTAAATCTACTAGAGAGCGTCTGTTTAAAGCCGCGATTTTTGATCACATGGTAGCTCACGTGATAGGCTACGTGATGTACTAATTTGAACAGCGCAATAAAAAATACCATTTATCACGTATGCAAGAATAGCCCTATCTAAGAATCAAATTCTTACACTGAAAATTTATAAAAAAGAAGACTGTTTACAGTTCAGCTAACATGCGGGCCGAAATGACCTTGGCAATAGCCAATCGTCTTCACTCGATGTTTACAAGATCTATGAACCAGAGTGAGCTAAAAATAGTGCTGAAGAAATATTTTTACGTTCTAAACAAACTGAATTTACTGGATAAAATATCGAATCCCGTGAAAATAATCATTACAATAAATGTAATGAAACAAAATTAAAATAAAAAAGAAATTTTGAAACTAACACACAAGCAATTTAATTACATATACGTAACAATGCCCACCACCGAAATCACCAAGGAATAAAAACAAATCTCAAGGAAATAGGCAGCAAAAGGGGTCAGATGACTCCATTCAACTTTATAATAGGTTTGGAGACATTGAGAGCATCGATGCAGAAGAAACTGCTCCATGTTCTCAAGGTGGCTTCAGAACTACCACCAAAAAATCATCGCCGTACTTCCTCCAGAGAAATGACCACACAGATCGTCTCCGCAAAAGCTCTAACCTACCTCCACAATCTCCACTTTAATCTTATAATGAAGAACACCATCATACAATGGAACTGTCGAGGACTTAAAAGCCAATTACAATGATATTCTTCTGGTTTTTAACGAATATGATCCCGCAGTACTATGCCTTCGGGAAACATTCTTAAAAGATACGGACAACATCACACTTAAAAACTACTCCCTGTTTAACACCTACTTTCAGAATGTTCACAGGGCCTCAGGAGGAGTTTCTGTTGCTGTGAACAGTAGAGCCCCTCATAGCGCCATCCCTTTAAACACAAATTTGCAAGCCATTGCTGTAAGTGTCATTATACATCGAGTGATTACCTTTTGTTCTGTTTACATACCACCAAACACCAACCAACTACCAAATGAATTAGACACTCTTGTTCAATAACTTCCCACGCCGTTTGTTTTGCTCGGTGATTTTAATGCCCATAACATTTTATGGGGATCAAATCACATAAGTGACAGAAGCCACAAAGTAGAAGACGTCATTTCTTGACATGATTTGTGTCTATATAACATCAAATCTCCGACGTACGTACACCCAGGAACGGGTACATACACGTGTATCAACTTGACAATTTGTTCTCCTTCGCTACTTTTGGATTATAATTGGAAGGTGGCTGATGACCTTCACAGCAGTGATCACTTTCCAATCTCCCTTGAAAATATGAACTCTACAATTGATGACGCAATTCCACAACGGAACTTAAAGAAGGCCGACTGGGCCAAGTTTGAAACACTTTGTACAACTAGGCTTAACAGGGATACCGTTCTAAAAGACAATGACCCTATTCGATATTTGACCACTGTCCTAACTGAAACTGCAGAAGAATCCATTCCTAAGTCCTCACTGAACTGTAAAGGAACCTCAAAACTGCTGTTCACCAAAGAATGTAAAGAAGCCATTAGACAACACCGAAAAGAACTGAAAAAATTTAATAATCGTCCAACGCCCGAAAATTTAACTAAGTACCGTATTGTTCCGGCCAAAGCTCGCCGCACGATTAAAGAAAGTAAAAGCATCATGGAAACAAATATGTTTCAACTTTAAATTCTAGTTACTCTATAAAGAAAGTTTGGGACATGATCCGCAAAATAAATGGAAAGAGAAAACATAATTCTTTCCGACATCTGAAACTAAATAACAACAATTTCAATTCCAAAAACGAAATAATTCATATACTTGCTGATAGTTTCTCTAAAAATCCCTCATCTTCTAATTATTCAGAAGCTTTCCGAAGATTAAAAGCTCAAAAAGAAAAGACACGGTTGAAAGTCACATCGAATAACTCAGAAAGTTATAATCAACCGTTTTCACTGTTGGAGCTTATGGAATCTTTGAATAAGGCCCATGATACATCGGCTGGGCCTGACGATATACATTACCAGTTTTTGAAACACCTACCAGAACCATCGTTAACAGTTCTTCTGGAAATCTTCAATGATTTATGGATTACTGGTAATGTACCAAAAATCTGGAAGGAAGCAACAGTAATACCAATTCCCAAACCAGGTAAAGATAGCGCAGATCCTACCAACTATAGACCCATAGCACTGAAAAGCTGCGTGTGCAAAACAATGGAACGAATGATCAATTCTCGGCTTGTATGGTATTTGAAAACCAACAATTTAATATCTCCTTTCCAAAGTGGCTTTCGTTATGGTCGTAGTACCAATGATCATCTGGTTAGACTGGAAACATTTATTCGCGACGCTTTTATCAAGAAGGAAAATTTAGTAGCGGTTTTCTTTGACTTAGAAAAGGCCTATGACACAATATGGAAGTACGAGATACTAAATGACCTGTACCATCTGGATCTAAAAGGCCGTCTGCCCTCTTTCATATCAAACTTACTCTCAGACAGAGAATTCAAGGTACGAGTGGGCTCCACCCTCTCTGATATGCACGAGCAAGAGATGTGTGTGCCCCAGGGCAGTATTTTATCTGTGACGCTTTTCAATATCAAAATTAATAGCATCACCAAGTGTCTGGCACCTGGTGTGGATTGCTCCTTATACGTTGATGACTTTCTAATATGTTATCGATCAAAGCACATGCATACAATTGAAAGACTACTACAGCAAAGTATCAACAAGATTCAAAATTGGGCCAATACTAACGGTTTCAAATTCTCGAAATCAAAAACAGTATGTATGCATTTCTGTCAGTTACAAAGACATCATGATTAATCTAAACTCACGCTGGACGGAACACCTATTCCAGTTGTTGAGGAAACAAAGTTTTTAGGTATTATCTTCGACAGAAAACTGACTTTTATTCCACTCCTAAATGCTTGAAATCTCTGGATCTACTTAACGTGGTAGCACACACTGACTGGGGTGCTGATAGAAAAGTCATCCTCGGTTTATATAGAACGTTTATTCGATCTAAACTAGACTATAGTTGCGTTGTTTATGGTTCAGCTAGGAAGTCCTATTTGAAGATGCTTGACCCAATTCATCATCAAGGAATAAGACTCGCTCTGGGAGAATTTAAGACATCCCAGTGTGAAAACCTTCTCGTTGAAGCGAACGAACCACCTTTATCACATCGTAGAGAAATGCTTTCCGCACAGCATGCTCTCAAATTAAGATCAAACACTCGTTTGCCAAATGGTACATCAATTTTTTCAGCTGAAATCAGAGCAATAGACCTTGCTCTGCAATATATTGAAGAACAAACGTATTTTAAACAGCATCATCTTCTCCGACTCACTATCAGTACTTCAGTCACTACACAAAATAGAAAACTGGAGAACCCATTATTGACCAATATTTTCCTCAAAAATACTAAGCTGAGTATCTCTCACAATATAGCATACTGTTGGTTACTCAGCCATATTGGCATTAAAGGTAATGACAAAGCAGATCGCGCTGCTAAAACGGCCCAATCCCTTGAACCATCTGATTTTAAAATGCCGTATACTGATTCTTTACGTCAGAAGTGGCAGACATCATGGAATGATGCAGTGGATAATAAACTTCATGCAGTCAAGTCAACCCTAGGAGAATGGACTCCTTCGTACAGAAACATCCGTAGGGAGGAGGTAATCATTGCAAGAATTCTAATTGGGCATACATATATTACCCACTCGCACATACTAAAAGGAGAAGACCCACCAGAGTGCATTTCTTGCAATGAACCATTCACTGTTAAGCATTTTATAATGGAGTGTTTCGACCTCCAACCTACACGCGATCAGTATTACAATGTGCATGACATGAGGGAGCTCTTCGATACAGTGAGCGTGACTTGTATTATAGAATTCCTGAAGGAAGTAAACATTTATTATAAGCTATAATTTTTATACTATCACCTTGAGCAGTTTTATGTGATGTATATAGCATCCCTTATTTTTAATAACGTTTCATCTGTCTTCATTAACATACACCATTTATATTCCCCGTTGATCGGGAAGCTTTATTTCTTTATTACAGTTACCATCTTATCGTTTTACTTTCAACTGTTTGGTTTCATATCGCTGGTCGATACGAAACCTTTCACCACTTGTAAATGATCAAAGATATAACCTTTTGTATGGCGGTAAATAGCCTGACAGTGCTGGTGCGCCGAAAAAATAAAATCAACCAACCAACCAACTTGCTCACATTTGACTTTAGTGTTCACGCATTACTACCAACATTTTATTATAATAAATACCCATGTATTTTAAATTTTCTTTTAAAATTAAAAATGATTAATTAAGAAATTGTGTATTTGCAGAAATTTTGTATCTTTTGTCATTAATTCAACCTCAAAATACGTTTAAATCTTCTTTGCAGTAGGTGTGACTGTAACTTCCAAAATACATTACATTAGTGGCTGTCAAAGACTTTATATTACAACGCGACCAACTACCACAAACCTTCAACGCTCTTATTGCCAGAAACATTGTTTCAAAACTGATATTCATTCCTATTTATAGCTGTTATCATCTTTAGCGACTTTGGCTATTGCTGCTGCCAAGATAGACATAGATGGTGGATATTATCTCTCACCTATGATCCAATATTTACTATATGGTCTGCACCACTTGGAGTCAATTGTTGTATAGTCGTTCTTAATTCGTGCTTTTGTGAAGTATTTCTAATGGCATAAGAAAGAAATAAACACTGATTTCGAGAGATTTATTCTTTTCTGGCAGGAATGAAAATACTGCATAGTATCACGAATAAGTAACCATTTTGAAGCAATTGTTTGTATGCAGTAACTGGTACAAGCACTCTATATTCGTACAAAAGTTCACAAATTTTGAAGTTGTTTTTCTTTTTCTTAAATACATTTTCGGTAGACATATGGTACAGTTTTTAATTTCAAAATTCCTGATTTGTTGGAGAAGTGACACATTACATTCACCTAGTGTAAATAACTAGAGAGTCTGCCTTGAGTGAATGATTCTGGCTGTAATAAGTATTGCGCTTGCTGGGACAGCTTGTATGAAAAATGTGCAAGCTAGCTGGAACAATGTTCTTTTCAGGGGAAAGTTTCTTCTGAAGTGAGCGCAGCTTTCAAAACATCAATTTGCCCAACTGGGCAGCTATCCTAACAAGTTTATCACTTTTACTGGAGGTGGCAGACTGTGATGATTCTTTGTGAACGTTTATGCATTAAGACTATATCGAGAACACTGTTGTAGTTATAAACATGGAAATTATTGATTCATTTAACTTAATAAGCTACTTTCATGAATATCAATAGAAGGTCACAATCACTTACGTTTTTTTAATTCAGTCACTGCACTTGGTTTAGTGTCATACACCAGCAGAGCAGCAAAACATTGCTTCTGCAGAATTATTCTCTTTCTATAAATCTAAATATTCCAGAAGACAATTTGTCTATTGAAAATGTTGGAAACTTTCGTTTGGTAAATCAAATCTATTATACGTTTAAAATTTTGTTCTGATATAGATTGCAGGAAAATTAGAGATAACCAAGTATTTACATTGTTTCGCTGGTTTTTTTCTCATGAAAATTGACTGATTACAGAACATGAAAAAGAGAGCAAATTTAGGTATCGAAATGCTATGAGATTTGTCAATTGTTTTATATTATTTGACTTAAAGTGTCTTAATCAGTTTTATTCATTGTAAGGAGCAAAATTGTGAGAATATCCTTGTATAAACGTTGCACTTTCTGAAATGTTTCCTATCAAACTTTTATCAAAGAGTTACCTGGTCATACATTTTAGTTGCTCTGTCATACAGCTTATTTTTATTCTCGGAAAGGGGCATACATTGTTTGAAAGATGAATGTTTGATGAAGAAAATGTTCTGTATATTTATATTTAAGAAAATGCATGAATTCTTGTTTGAAGTACATATTCAGCTTAAAGCTTCTCAAAATAATCAGGAAAATCATGAATTATTATTTTCAACTTTTCTAGGAAGTTATGTCTTGTCAATCAGAGACCGTGATCCAGACAAGGGAGATTGTATCAAGCACTACAAGATATTCAACTTGGATAATGGCGACTGTTACATAGCAGCAAGGCAAACATTTTCCAGGCTGACAGACCTGGTGGATCATTACAAATGTATGTAAAAATTTGTTTCCAAACTTGACAGTTGTTCTTTATTTTGCATGGTATAGCAGTGGTCTACTTGGTACATGTATTTTTATCAACAATTGATGATATTGAAGTTTCATTTCCTGTGACAGTTATTGCAAACAGTTAGGATGGCTGCCTTGTCATATCTTTTCTGTCTTTTGCTGAAGTCGATTTGGCAATCCCATTTTGGACAAATGATGATCATGATAAGTTGCGTTTGTGACATCCATCATCTGTCAATATTTGCTATTTCAAACTTCTTTTCAAAACCCAGACCAAATTCAGCATTGAACAACCTAGCATAAAGCCAGTCTGCCATCAAATATGGTTGCTGTTACTAAAAAACAAAACAAAGAATCTTTAAACGACTGAATAATAAAATTGAGTAGCAGAATGTGATGCTGATAACGATCATGGCGAACATTACTAAAATATAAAACTCTAAATGACATCTCAATAACTGTTGAACAGATTTTTGAACAAATCTGACAGAAAGCACGCTGGCATAAATGGCTTTAATAAATTTATACAAGTGGTTCTGATCAACATTCAGATATGGACACCACTATTAAAAATAGAAAACGTTTTAAGGTCAACTTTTCAAAAACTACTTGACAGTTTACCAAATTGGACAGAATGAGTTCCGACTAAAGAACTTTCAAATTCATGCAAATGATGTTGATCAGATATGGACAAAATTGAAAACAAAAAGAAAAATGTTTGAACAAATGTCTAAAATAGCCCAAACTTGACAGAATTTGACCATCTTTAAAAGAAAGCACACATGGATAAAGGCCTTTGAACACTCGAAAAATGATTCTGATTTGCTATCAGCTGTTTAAAGGATTGGCTGTTAGGGATGTGTGACCTGAACGAGTTATCTCGAGTCCGCTTGGGCATCTTGCAATGTTATCTTTCATTTCAATCATTGGATTGTGTACTGTTACGTATATGTAATTTAAATACTTATGTGTTAGTTTTAAATTCTTTTTTAGTTTATTTTTATGATAACTTTATTCACTGGGGCTGACATTTTTTTTTCTCAGAAAATTCAGTTCAGTTCCTTTTAGCCTGATTAAAACGCAGTAGTGTTGCTACATTGTATTTTTAACTGACCTAATTCCTGACCTTGATTCAGAACTGGTAAACAACTTTTTTAATTTCTTTACTAGAGTGAAAATCATTGGTCGTAATCAAGGTAATTCTTGGCTTGCGTCAGCTCTGTTGTAAACAAACTTTTTTATTATTATTTTTATTATTGAATCTTATAGTAAGATTCGTTCAGTACAATCGAACCTGTAAATAGCCTACGTGCTAATTGACATATTATTAAACTGCGTTGTTCGGATTAAGTTATCACGTGACCCATCACGGGGGTCTAAACTACGTTTTAGTTAAGGGTTAAAACAAATATTTTATAGTGAAATAGTCAGTCGTAATTTTACGCCTTCAGAGCTCAAGGTGTTTTTAATGTTGATGCCAGTTTGATTTAAAATTCTTCTATTTTTTGGATTTAATAATTTATATTCCCTGGAAAATACCAGTTCTCATAAAAATTCTTGGACAAAGACATTTAGTGGAAATTATTTGGAATTCTAAAGCTGGAATATTATTCGTGATTCATAAAATTCAACAAGGAACTGTCGACACATCAACACAGGACAGATTATAGAAGACGTCATCGTCTTCCATCTTGGAACTTCATCGGGATTCGAACGTTGATTCAATTAGAACATTTTAGTGATAGGACTTATATTTTAAATTCTAGGTTAATTTTTGGATTAGATTCACAAACCGTAAGTCCTTTTTCATATTTGTAGCTTGTTTTCTAGGGAAATAAATTATTTTGTTAAATTTTACAAAGCTTGTTGGCTTCACTGTTTTCTTTATTACTTTGTACGAGCCTAGACACGTAACAGTACTCAGATCACTCAACACATCATGTCACAGTTAAGGGGAACGATATTGAAGATAGAATGAACTTTAATAATTCTTATCAGAATTTAAAGTTTAATATGAGTAATATGTTACTTGTCACTATTTGTTATAGTTTCTCTTTCCGCAGCTTGGCGCTCAGCATTAAGAGGTTAGTATTAGGACTGGTCGGCCTGGTGTCAGGATAATGTGACTGGGTGGGACATCATGCCACATATCTGCGGCATGATGCCCCAGTGCTAGACATCACTATAAACTGTCACACTGCAGATATCGTAGCGATCTGACTGACATTTTTTAAAGCTACGTTAAAAATCTAAATCACACACACACACACACACACACACATACACACACACACACACTTTCCGCAGTGGAAAAACCTCATCCGAACGAGATGCACCAGAGATTTAGAAATTCCTAAAGCACGTGCATTATCCCAGTCTGACTTGCCGTAATCGACCCATGTGCAATAACGTTTCGTCATTCTTTTTTTTTTTTTTCGGACGACATATTAGGTCAGACGTGGAAAAATGCTCGCTTAAAGAAAGAGTACCTGCAGTGATGATTATGCTATATCAGGTTTTGATATTCATATTTGTTCTTAGGTTTTGAGCGCCCCCCGTAGGCAATTGGTCTAAGGCACTCGCCTTTAAAGATCAATGACATTTCATCTTTGTCCGGGTGAGTTAGAGTCTCGGCTTGGCCAATGTGGGTATGTGAGAAAACTGGCTCTGTAGCTTCCCGTGGGTCCGTGGTTCTTTCCGAGGTCGCCCGGGCTCATCCTCGATCAAATATACTGGCCGCAATGTATCGACTATCATGTGCTAACAATGGCGTTAAACCCCCAAAAAGCTTTTAGCGAAAAATAATCATTCAGTCCATAATTATCAAGAGTATCTTTTGATAGCCCAGCGATAATGCATTTAGTGAGTTTTGCACAACGAGCCACCTACCCTCTTACTCCTTTTGCACTTAGGAATTGCTTGTAGGAAATGTATAATTACTAACTGGGCGTCGAAATTATCCATTTAGTGTTTACATTCTGTACGGGTGGGGGAAGCTTATCAATTAGTCTGATTAGTATAGTTCATAACGCAATGATGCAATGAGTGTTATTAACATCAATTAATTTCCTAACAATACTTAGTAGAGATTACACATATCCTATTTTTTGTATTAATGTTTTTGCATTAATATTAATCTTACATGGTGCTCTGTTTAGTAAAATATGAAAAGACTTGATGTTTTTTCATTCTGCATTTGAGAAAAATAAGTAGTAGGGATAACAACGATGCAGTCCTTGTTACTATATAGCATCAGTAGTTTTGGTATCAAAAAGGTCTTGTTTCAGAAATTCCTTTTAAGATATCACACGTGTGGTTAAGTATGGGCATAATAAAAGTCATATATTACACTCATATCACACGTATTTTGTATACAAATTTACATTAATGGACGGATGTCCATTTTTTGTCATGTTCCAACAATGCAATTAAACAAAATAAAGGAGGAATGAAGTGTGTTCTTTTTTGCTCCCTATGTGTCTTTGAGATTCATAGAAGGTACATACCATAACTGGAATCGAATGCGTCACTGCGTCTCCACAAGAGAGAGAGAGAGAGAGAGAGAGACAGAGAGAGAGAGAGAGAGAGAGAGAGATCAGCTTCCATGCAGGAATTACATTACCACCTTAAAGGAGGCAACAATTATTTCTCATACGATTGATTGCACTCCCCTGAAAAGAGGGACGAGCATCATCATCCCCGATAAAATAATGTGTCTTCTAAGAAGAGGGCATGGTCAATCGTTTAAGGCTATAAGCTTGGTGGGATCGAGTGTACTCCGACTATTGGAGGGAAGGGAAACGCCATCCAGAGCGCAAGGACAGTCTTGCCGTCGGTAGAGTAGAACTGAGCCCTATTATGAGCGTGATTGCAGCCCTTTCTCTTTCAAGGGAGGGTCAAAATTGTCAAGGAACCTGACGTCAGGTTATTAGAAGTTCTTGTAACCCCAAGAGGGCAAGCATCGTTCTCGTTCTTTTTGTTCTGAGGAAGTTATTTCCACATATCTAGATCGCTTATTGATGTTAGGTGGCCGTCATTGACCGGTCACCAATCAACGGATACAGACGACCTGTCACCAGTTACTGGTCACTAATCATGATATTAGTCACCTGGAACTGTATCTGAAGAACACATCCCGAATATAGGCATAAGGTCATGGATGGGATTGAACTCCTCTCCTGCTTCATGTTACCTAATTACCCAACTACTTAGACCAAGCCCGCATTTATTCGCGCTAGAGAGGAAGGGGATGGACTGATGTCCCCTCCTTCCCAATATTTCCTCTCAATAGTTACGAAATGTGGAGTTTCTCCTTTCAGTGGAGCGATTATCCTATACCATCATGAATGTCTTTCATATGACCCCTTGCAAGTACCGGTGCTGAAGGTTCACCAGATGTTAATCAGGAGATGACTCACAGAAGGAGGGGGTTAGTGCCCCTTCTCCATAGAGGCCAAGGAGGGATGAGAAAACCTTTTGTCCTTCAGGCAAGGCATCCACGGGTCGAATACTCCAGTATTCCACCAAAGTTTGGGAGTCTTGTCTATCATAGTAGATTCTCAGGAATGTTCTGGTGATCGGGTTGAGAGGGTACACCCTCTACTGTTACGATCCCTAAACCCCTATCACAAAGCGTGTCGCGTGCTTGAAGAGAAGGCGACATGCTCATTCGACAAGGCCTTCAATGAAGTATATCGCATGCTTCCCACTGATATGTGCTCTAAGCCGACGTACTTGGGTGACAGGAAGGTTTTTTCTAGATTTAAAAAGATTATAAGGGGTCAATGCAATGAACAGATCCGCTCTTGCCTGCGCACTCATCTGCGGTCAGAAAACATTCATAAAGAATGGAAAACGGACTAGAATTAGCAGGGCAAAATAAGAGGTGGTCAGTCCCCGTTTCGCTCCAAGACCTTTAGCATCAACATTCACCCATAAGCTTTATACCCCATCCTGGTCCTTAAAGCCCAACTTTTGGACGCCTCAGCTTCGCAAGTTAGATTTCATCGGGGCTCTTTGCTCACCTGTCCTTTAAATCTTTGGAGATTTTAGATTCGAAGTCCAGGTTCGTAGTGACTACAACATCGCATATTTGAGCTGTTCTCAACTACTTCCTTCTAAAGGACGAATCGTTATTTGCGCAACGATTATTTGAGGATGTATCAAGACACGAAGGCACGTACTGTCTACGATCATAGATGGCTCTGTCGCCGGAGTTCCTTCATCTTTGCAGAGATGTTACATTGAACACTTCATAGGGCTTCATCCCTGGAACCCGAGGCTTTATTGGGCAGTCTCTTTCCTGGCGATGAATTTCTGAATTTTAAGAACCACCAATATAGGTTTCTTGCGCCAGTTACTAGCCCCTCTAAACCAGTCAATAAACGAAATAGACTGATGGAACCATGGCGAAAAACAATTTCCAATAAAAGGTCTGAAACCACATAACAAAAGTAGCCAAACTTTTTATAAGTCCAGGCCACATCCGAGGTACAACACGGAGAATCTGGAGAGACAATTGCAAGGCGACGAAGAAATCTGTTTCCTCTCCCTTTCCCAAGAAACGGGTGGAACGGGTCCTCACCTCTTCTACAATGCACCCAACTTTACTACAAATAGATGCTTACTTGGCACTCCTTAGAGGTCTGGTCGAGCATAAAGGAATATTGGTGAGTCCTTTTTCATAATGAAGGAGGTTTTATATCTGCGATTCAAAGTACTTCATCCTCTCTTAACGACACCCTATCCTCTCTCATCAGTGAAAGATACAGTTAAAGGAAGAGGTGCACATCATTTTTCAGAAGGATGTAGTAGAATGTCTTAAAACGTCCAATCGCCAGCATTCTACTCCCGGTTATTTCTTGCCCCCCAAAAGGGTGGAGAACTGAGGTTGATTGTAAATCATACCTATAAACAAATATTTGCAAGAGGAAACCTCCAACATGAAAACTTCAGCATCACTTAGGAACGGTATGAGACCAGTACATTGGTCAGTTTACATCGATCTTCAGGATGATTCTTCCACATCTTGTTATTTGCTCCTCACAGAAAATACTTCCCGTGTTTGATCACGGATAGGTGGTTTTCCATTACGTGCCATGCCTTTACACCCAGGGTCTTCACCAGAGTTTTGGGAGTTGTAGCTGCACACGTGAGGTATCTGGCGATTCATATCATCCAGTACTTCGAATTCTGGCTGATGCACAATAGCAGCAAATAGTCCTTGTTACGTAATATAGCCCGCTGTTGGTCCGTAGTGACTCAGTTAGGACTTTTTCCCAGCCTAGGGAAGTCAGATCGCATTCTTTCTCAGGATTTCGTGTATATTGGAATGAATTTCTTTACATTTCAGGGTTAGGTTCGTGTTACACCAGAAAGGATACACAGAATCCTGGTTGAGGACATTACTGAGCAAGACGTTGCCTTTATCTACAGTATCTGGGAACCTTGAACCTTGAATTCCACAGCAGATCTGGGATCCAGGGGCGTACCTAAAGTATTTCGCACCTGGGGCGGATCCTTCCTTTGGCACTCCCACAAATAATTTTAAAATGTAAACGCACAGAAAAGTATATTAAGTTTGCAAGTAGATTTTTAAACAGTACAGTGCTGTCATAAGCAAATTGAAAATAACTTTCACTTTGGCCACTTTTTCTTTTGGCTTGAAAACATGTACTGGTATTTCCACTCTCCCGATGGGAACCACCCCCCTTCTGTATGTCACATAGGGCGGACCGCCCCCTCACCCCCCCCCCTCTTCGTACGCCACGGCTGGTATCCCCAGACATTCCATTTACGTTATTTTAAATTTCTCCTGTTGGCAATCTGGAAACCACACATGGATTCAAGGATAAATTACATTTCTAATGTGTAGACTTTTCAGTACCACCTTAAGTGGTGATACAGTGAAGACAAGATCCTGATGTGATTTCGTCTGCATGCCCTAAACTACACTCCAATCTGTACATTGATGCGTCAGATTTATATTGGGGAGGGATTTAATTAGGGTCAAAATGTCTAGGATGAGAGTCTCCTACACACAAACAATTCTGAATATGTTCATAGCCCTGAAAGGTTGCATAAATCATGTCAAGGGGCATGGTCTCCTCAGACAACAAATCGGTGGTTGCATGCCTCAGATGGCAAGGAGGCATTTACGCTCCTATCTCTACGTGAAGGTCTGGAAACTTTTACTCTGGGCAGAAGGGTTTACAGGCTGATTTCGTCACATTCAAGGGTGAAAATATCCTTGCCGACAGTTTGTCCAGAACAGGCAAGGTAGTTCTAACAGAAAGGGTTTTACATCAAGACAAGTCTCTGTTCATCTATGGAAGAAACCTTTAGTGGACATGTTTTCAAGCAAGTAACCGACTGCGTTGTTCAGACCCTGATAATTGTACATCTAAGATCTATACTGCAAAGTGGAAAATCCTTTGTGATTGGTACACGAGGAAAAGCATTAATCCTAGTTCCCCCTCTGTTGATGCAGTAGCGGATTTTCTGCCCTTCCTTTTTGAGTAGAGATCTTGTTTGGTCTCCACAATAAAGATTATACGGCTGCCCTTCAAACAGTCTTAAATTCTCATTCTGTAAATGTCAGCCCATTGGCTTAGATCGTCCTTTGGCGTGTCTTATTAGCTACTTCGAACTTTTGAGACAGGTCTCTCTCGTTGGTGTCACGATTGAATCTCTCGTGTGTTTTGTGGGTTTTGATAAAAGTTCTTATTAACCTTTGAGTGAGATAATTCGAAAATCTTACTCTTAAAATCGACTTTCCTCTAGACGTGAAGAAGCAAACTGCATCATGCAGCATGTCTTATCAATAAAGGAATGTTATTGTTCAGTGGGAATAATGATTCAGTTTCCCCGGTTATGTCAATCAGGCATCCTTGCAAAAAAACAGCTTCCATCAGAACTTCCATCTCTGATAGAAATTCACAGTGTCTGTCGCATCTGTGCTAGAGATAATTAAGATAGACCTCTTTGCCCAGCTGGTGCACTGAAGTTCTATTTAACAGTTGCTAAGGTAGAAGGAAGGTAGGATAAGGTTTCTTTTCTCCCCTTAAGGGGTTCAGCTGATATTTCAGCGTCCACCATCAATAGATAGAATTCGTTCAAACCATCAAGAAACTATATTGGGAGAGATCTTTCATTCATGAGGATAAAATACCATGAAGTTAAGGCTATCGTTTCTTCATGATCTTGTCTCAATCACTCATCTTTAAAGGATGTTATAATGTTATATTTTGGAGATCACAGATGACCTTCTCACTTTACCTTTCGTCCTTAACAAACTAGAGCCGAATTATTTTTTCTCTGGATCCAATTGTTGCTACACAAACAGTGAGCCAGACTGATGCTTATAACAGCAGTTGAGTAGCTGGGCTACAAGGTCCTCGAAAAGAATGACGATGTCCTAATGTACATGGGGCGATTACGGCAAGTCAGACTGGGTCATTGCACATGTTCTAAGAATTTCTAGATCAGGAGGATGGTGTATTGCGGAAACAGAAAGTTAATCACTAGTGGCAGGTCATTACTGATTAAACTTACTTTAACCCAACTGCCCCCATACCACATTTCTGCAATAAAGTTTCTGCCTCTTGGATAAATCTTCATGCTTTTTCAGCTCTTTGTGGGAACAAATAAAATAATAATGAAATAATGGCAAAAAGGCTCAAGAGCGCATGCCTTTGCAGCATTGCATTAGACTAGAAACAAAGTTTTGTGTTCCAGTCAATATCATCTGTTCTTTTTGCTTACAGTACATTCAGATGGACTCTGCAGGGTCTTGACCAATCCATGTCCAAAACCAAAACCTGTAATGGACAATTTGTCTCGAAAAACAAAGGATTTCTGGGAGATTCCAAGAGATTCTCTGGAGTTTGTTGTAAAACTTGGTGCTGGCCAGTTTGGAGAGGTTTGGAAAGGTAGGTAACCTTGTCCGCCATATACAGCCACGGTTTCTCGAGCATAAACTATTCATTAACTTGGTGAGAAAACGGAATTTTGGAAAAGTTTGGTCACGATCAACAGTATGTTGTTACCATAATGACGGTAATTCTTGAGTCTTGTAACACCCTTAATTATTTTCAAAAATAATATTGCATGTCCTATAAAGCTGGGACACAAAAATAATGGAATTCGTCACGTACTGTACATCTTGGGACACCTTAAATATTTCTTATTTATCTTTCGGCATATTTTATCGATCGTTACCTTATGGATATAAAGACTTCTGGCTGTTAAAAGACCAATATTGTGAATCATTATATGGAACTGTTTTATCTTAATATAATTTGTTTGAAAAATAAGAACATATATTCATTTTTCTCCTGTTTTCTTATCATTTCCGCGTATTTGATATATGCATAATTCCATCGGATGATGCAACCGTATGACTAGTGACTTCTTCCGTTTTTGCTCTTGTTTATTATTGTCAGTTTATGCATTACTAAAATTGTCATATGTCACCAGTAAGTACATTTTCTACCTTGAAAATTTAAATAACTTACTCATTAAAATATGGTAGCAGTATAAAAACAACGAAAATAAATTTTGGTTAATCGTTTGCTTTTTTAGTGTACTTATTTGCGTCATGGCGTCATCACTGACTATTTTAACTTGAGCTGAATGAATCACATCTCTTTGTTTCGAATGATAAGTACCACTGTAGTAAACGTCACAAATGTCTCAAAATATGATGAAGAAGTCACGTAAATAATTGCAATAACAATGCAGCAATAGTTTGCTTTGATGTAAGCGGCCTTAAATGGGTACATGTTAACTCATTTACGGTAATCGTGCTAATATTATGCAGTAAAAGGCGATAAAATGAGTAATCTTGTAGAACAAAGTAGGTAAGACATTACCTTTTGGACAAAAATAACTATTTACCCAAGCTAGTTTCAGGTTATAAACAATTAACTGGCATGGATTTCTGTCAGAAAACAGAAGACAAATCCACCAATTTTATAATGAAAAGGGGCTGCCGAAACTACCATCGTGCCACAATCAAAAGTGAAATGAAAATACAAACTAAAATGAATCAACGATGATCTTGAAGTTTAATATTCAGAATTTTAACCTATATTACCGCCATACTTTAAAGACAGTTATGTGAATATATGCTGGTTATGTACTGTACATATAGAGAACATCCCTTCATAGGATCGCTTATATCACTCAAAAACGGCAACGGACGCGTGAAACAAAGGAAATAAAACAGCAATGGAAGTATCCTTTGTTTTCATGTGATGTCATCAAAAGTGTGCACTTCCATGTCCACCATTTTGATTCCCTAGTCACGCAAAACGGCACCTAACAACAGTGTTCTCCCGAGAACATTATGAAGGCACGTCTCATTTTGTGTGTAAGGATAACCTAATACATCACATTCGGTTAAGCATGTCGACCGCCCGAGACCAAATTCGTGACTTCTCCCCTTTTTTCAATGAAGCAACATTGAAATTTAAACAATCTTTGTTTTTATTTCATAAACAAATAGATCCATGAATTAATAGATGCATAAATAAATGGATAACACACAAGTACAGAAACATGTAATGATTTTCAATTTTCATGGGCTGAAATCAGTCATTTGATTATCATTCAAATTAAAAAGCCAATCGTTAATACATAATTTCAGATTTTATTAAATGATTCCAAGAATACCCTGTTTTGACATTAGACACAAAGTCATTTCCATTATGTACACCTTTCATTTTAATATACTGAAGATGAACAATATCCTTCAACAGCTCTTTCTGTCAAACAATATCATCCTTGCTGTCATACAATATCATCCTTGCTGTTATACAATATCATCCTTGCTGTCATACAATATCATCCTTTCTGTCAAACAATATCATCCTTGCTGTCAAACAATATCATTCTTGCTGTCATACAATATCATCCTTGCTGTCATACAATATCATCCTTGCTGTCATACAATATCATCCACCGTCCTTCAGCATCTCCACCAGAAATTTAATATTTGACCGTACCAGTTAAAGCTGGTTTGTCAACTGTTTTTGGCACAAGCACTTGCTTTCGCGAAAAGTATTTGTATTTAAAAGTTCCGGCATAATACACGTTAAGAAATTTTAATTCTGTAACTGATACCATATCCCGAAGTTCATTGTCCGGAAATATTCTTTCAAGATGACAATTTTGGGGAAAAATACAAAATAACAGTTCTTTTAAAAAAATCACAATATGGTCTGTTTGTCAGAAAAGCTGCGTTTCAATTTGGTAGTAATATGCATGGATGTGTTTCAACTTCACTATTTCGTCTTGCGATACAAGTTAAGGAACTTCCAGCTTTATTTACACTTGCATGCTATAGGGACACTTAATTTCAAGTATAATCTGTGTATCATGTCGATGAAGTAAATATCCTTATTGACGATTAAATAAGAGTTTTATCTTGAATATGCGTGATAAGGGTTCAGGGAATCAAAATGGCGGCGCAATGTGCGCACACGTTGCATTGTTCGTATTTTCGTAATCAACCGTGACGTCTGTGAAAACAACCTATAGCTAATCTGGAAAAAAGAGATTAAGCAAAAACGACGAATAACCAAAATCTGCATCTAACAATTTTTTAAGCAATAAGCAAGGATATAAGAGATGATAAACACGATATCCACTTTGTAAGTACTGTATAGTGCAGGTCTCACTGTAAACTCTAAGCGGCCTGCGTATCAAAACGTTTTTATAAATTTTTATTTTATTTCACGTTGGATAAATAAGAAATATGTACATGCAAAATAAAAATAATAAAAACGGTCACATTAGTTTAAAACAGTTTATTGATATGCTCATTGAAAAAGAGTTGGTCACTGCTGTGTGACGCAAAGCGATCTTGCAAATTTTGTCTTGATATTTCTGTGTCTATAAGTGTTGGGGCACAGAAAATGTTACATTTGTTACGTGCAGACAAGACTGGGGACACGAACAATATCTGTCTTTTCCTGTCCCAAGACATAACGTCATTACGGTATATACATTGAGCCAAGCTGTAATTCAGAAAAGTTTGTAAAACGACCATGTTTAGTAAATTTAATTGTTTTTGTTAACCTATATTAATCCAATATCTCGTTTTTCTTTTGTGTGGGAAGAGGAGTGTAATGTACATTACTGTTCAGTGTTCCCTTATCAAAAGATCCAACCCCAAGCTCCTAGTTGCAGCAACCTTGTGGTCCACAACCCTGCAGCAAATACTTTTTTTTTTTTATATCAGAGGCATCCTTGTGGCACAGTTAAACTAATGTTTTCTTTTTAAAAGAATTCAGTTTTTTCTTGTTTTAATAACGAAGCAAATCGGCTACACAAACCTGAAGGAAGTAATATGACAAGTGCCGTGTTTTCTCAATGGAAATATCACTCCCGTGAAGAAAACAGCGAATAATCCATAATTTTAATACATGACTAGTGTACAAAGAACCAGTGTACAAAAATTCATCTTCAGAACATTTAGTCAAGCATCTAAAGTAAACAAACAGTAAAAGTGCTTCAGAAGTTACCGGTCTAGTTCGAACATTTTTGATATCACACAAGCATGCAGCAATTGTGAATTCTGCAGAATCTGGTGAAAACCCTGTTTCCTGCAGGCAACAATATCTGTTTTGAATGTTTTTTTAATATGTATTAGCTGAACACATTTATTATCACGAAGTAAACTTAGACTGTTTGAACGTTATTTTAGTTCGTTCGAGAAACGGAAACTTACTGGTTTCAATAAATTGAATCAAATACGGTAAATCACTTTCAAGGCATAGATATCAAATTTAATTTTTTTAAATGCATATCCATGGGTGCTTACGTTTGCAAATTTGTCATTGAAAACAAATGATAAAACATTAAGCGATGATTATGATTATACCATTATTCATTTCCAAGCATTTCGGAGGTACGAGTGTTATATATTTTGCAGTAATTGGATTGATTAGGTAAGTTGGTAAATGCTAAAATGTGAATCAATGATGATGGCAACAGTTTTTACATGTATTTACAATTGAATAAGCTCTTTTAATTAGTGTGAACAGACAGTTGTATCAGAGAGGCGCGTATCTCGTTTAAAATTAAATGACATCATACTTTTGTGCCAGCTGCATACGTGGAACCCTCTGATGGAAGTTAACAAATTTACAAAGGAGGAACTCAATTCACGCGTTCATGAGTAGCATTTGTCCCAGCAAACTGTTCAATGAAGTGAATGGAAAAGTCAGTGAGGATGTTTTGTCAAGTAAGGTGCCAATTGACCCGGTAAACATCTTCCCTTAAGTTAATTAAAGCAAAGTGGATTATCTCAACAAATAACAAAGTATTACTTCCGATCAATATGATTGAAATCAGGTTTGAGAACGCAAGTCTGAATTGCTTATTGTTTCATCCAGAAGTTATTTATATCGACGAAAAGTAATTACATGTAGCAATAACCATGTGCTTTTGTGTTCTGTTTACTCAATGGAATAATGAATAGTTATTGTCATCAGAAGAATAAAATTAAAGCGAAAGCGTTTTTCATTTATGAAATGATCAATATTTGAACAAGACAAAGTAACACCTTGAATTAATTTAACAATTGTTACGACTCCGAGGTTTTAAACTAAGTAGCAGAAAAGAGCGAAAACTAACGGTTTCGTAAAATTCCAAAAATATTATATTTCCCTAAAATACAAAGTGAAAATAAAAAAAAATAAAAACTTAAAGTACTGTGAATTAAAACCCAAATAGACCTAAAATTTTATCACAAGTCCAAAAGTTTAGAGTACTCTTAATGAGTTCGAGTGGCCTTCCGAATGAAGTCCAATGTATTGTACTGATGTGCCGGTAGCCTTGAATAGTGTTGACATGCTAACAGTCTTGATATATCACAACCATACAATCAAAAATGTATTTAAAAGGATTCAAAAAAATTTTCCAAAATAGTTATTTCATCATAAAATCAACTAGCAGTTTATAATTCAAATGAATAATTGAAATAAATCGATTATTTCAATAATTGAATACAACTAAAAGATCAATTCTTCTTCAGATCTTATGATCTAATTATGTTCCCCACTACGTTATATAAGCAACTAAACCACAATAACAGAACCAGGATGATAATCAAAAGTTCATTTCCAGAATATTCTAACTTGTTAACAAGGTCAGGTCCTTTAGTGGCCAACCAATCAGAAATCAGGTGGACCAGTATTTCCAAGAAGAAAACCCATGACCTGAACTCAGATCCCATCAAATTCGAAAATAAGATCAAAGATCACATAATATGTTTACCCAAATTTAGAGTGCACTTTCTATTTGCTGTATCTGATACCATTATGTATCACCAATCACCAAACCTACTTGAGACTTGCCCTTTCCGGTGGCCTAGTGGTAGATCGTCCGCCTCGGATGCGGGAGGTCTCGGGTTCGAACCCCGGCCGAGTTATACCAAAGACTTTTGAAATGGTTCTAACAGCTGCCGCGCTTGGCGCTCAGCATTAAGAGGTTAGTGTTAGTACTGGTCGGCCTGGTGTCAGGATAATGTGACTGGGTGGGACATCATGCTACGTGTCTGCGGCATGATGCCCATGTGCTAAACATCACTATAAACTGTCACCCTGCAGACATCGTTGCGATATGACTTAAATTTTTTTAAAGCTACGTTAAAAATCCAAATCACACACACGCCCTTTCCACTCGCTATCGCTGATACCACTGTGCATCACAAATGTCGAAATTCACACGGGGCTTAGCCTTTTCACCCTCTTATATCTGATACCACTGATGACGATCACCTTTACCAAAAATACTTGGGACTTGCCCTCTCCACTTTTTATATCTGATACCATTGACGAGGATCGCATTCACCAAAAATACTTGCGACTTTCCCTTTCCACTGTCTGTATCTGATACCATTGATGAGGATCAGTTACATTTAGGCATTATCAATAAAAATGCCATTGTGTTGATCCTGTGGATCAGTTAAATTTAGGTATTATCAGTAAAAATACCATTGTGTTGATCCTGTGGATCAGTTAAATTTAGGCATTATCAGTAAAAATGCTATTATGATGATCATGTGGATCAATGGAAAAAATCATAATATCGCGCTCTGCACATATCTCACCTTGAGCATTGCAATGCTTGTAAATTCCACAGGATGTAAATTGAGAGTATTTGTGAGTTTTTATTTATTTAGAGAGCCATTGTGGAAAATGAAGATATATGCTGAAGCAAAATGTATTTATTTAGAGAGCGATTGTGGAAAATGAAGATATATACTGAAGCAAAATGTATTTATTTAGAGAGCGATTGTGGAAAATGAAGATATATACTGAAGCAAAATGTATTTATTTAGAGAGTGATGGTAGAAAATGAAGATATATACTGAAGCAAAATGTATTTATTTAGAGAGCCATTGTGGAAAATGAAGATATATACTGAAGCAAAATGTATTTATTTCTCAAGAATGCATTTGCAAAATTAAAATATCAAAAGAAAAGAATCTATCAATTAAAAAAAATTCTTAGAAAACGAATCATTATGAAAATGTTTTCCACTTCACAATACTGATTTAGAGAAATTGCCATGGCGAGCGTTCTCTACCAGAAGCGCCTATCTTCATAGGTATAACTACATTTTAATTCTTGAAGTTGATCTTTGGAGGATTTTTATGTCCGTTCAAGGCAAACATCTGACGTTTTCATTTCCCGACACTCTTTGATAACGTTGGATAATTATTTCAGAAGTTACTACTGGTTGCATGTTTGCTGCTTCTGAATGCGCATCGTTAAGATTTGACCGCTCGTCACTCATTCCATATGAAAAATTTGTCATGCTCATCAGTTGAGATCACATTTGTTGATCGAGGTCTCACTATCTTAGTATAAATCATTTGAACGATGGGGCTTTGATATAAACTATTTAATTGTATGAAGTAGTGTGGTAATTTTTTTCTAAAGATTTTGGTTTTCCATCTTGGTCAACACCATCTATATCACATGCCTTTGTCCCCAAGGCATACGCGAGTGAATCTCTGAGGCTGTCGTGTATATTTGCTCAGTTCGAGTCCCTGAGTTCAAGTTACATAAGCACATGGGTGATTGTTTTACGTCACTAGCATAACCACCAAGTTTTGAGTAATTGAAATATATATTTTTTTCCTAAAACACTAACTGAACAAATTGAAAATAACTTACAGTATGGTGAATGAGTCCCTAAATTCATAGATGTTCTGTGAATTCTAGTTATATTGATTAATCCGAATGAGTTCCAAAAGTATTCTGAATGATAGCCTGTAATGTACTTATGTGTCAACAGTACAGATAAAATCACTATGATATAATCCCCAAATGTCTTTCAGTGAATTTCTGGTAATTTCAATACAGCTATAAATCCAAATGTCTTTAAATGAATTCACAGTAATCCCATACAGCTGTTACATATCCGAATAGTATTTAAATGAATATTATAATACTATAATTCTAACGAATGATTAGATTAAATAAATAAATTCCTTTCAATGAATAACTCTTCTAAGATTAATAGTACTACAAAGAATGCCTAATTCTTTCTTTTATATAGAATGCTAATACAGAATCGCGAGGATGCAATATGAGGTTTTGAATGAAGCATCTTGGAATTTCGAAATTACTTTACAAGTAAAAAGATCAGCTGTTTTAGTTCTGGCAGATCACACATTAGGCCAGCCTGGGGTCCTCTGTCAGAACTCTTGTCCTTTTTCAGATTATGTTTACCTGACTTTAGAACATCTCAGCCTTGGAACTTTGTAAATGAAACAATTGACGCACTATACATGATTCATCTTTAAAGTGCAGACTACGATCATAGGGTATTAGCATTACAAATGTCATTAACTACAAAAACTATTAGCATGAAAATAATACACATAACATAGATATACATTACAATGATTTCGAAGATTATCGTGCGATGATCCCACATATATGCAAATCAGGCAGACATGCTTTTAAACGTCTATCAAACATGTGTCCGTCGATCAACCTTGCTAGTGGCGCGCACGGTATCACTCTCTCCGAGATAAGGTGAAGAATGTTTAAGGTGCAGAATTACCATTCCTGGTCCTGTAACCAATGAATGCTTTACACCATTTCTGACCCCACGCTGGTGATTTTGGATGCTGCACTTGTAATACTGATTTGCGATGACACCGAGGTCATCAATGTTGAAATCGATAAAAGTTTTACATCAACCCTCCAAAGCCTTGCAAAATAATCCAGAGGAGGTTCAGAATGGATACTTTCCCGATTCATATATGTTCAAACTAAGGTTTTCCCCGTAGAAATGGATTCACATGAAACATTAATTCACCTTTTTGGGACTGTGCAACTGTAAAGGAGTTTTGGAATGATTTAAGCCAGTGGATTAGAAACAACACTAATTTCCTGCATACCTTTTCACTTACAGGCATAATTGTCGGTATGCTAGAAGCACGTAATGTAATTAATTTTATATTGGTGATACCTAAAAGATACATATATAATATACCCCATGAAAGAAAACCACCATCCCTACCTTTGTTATTTGTTTTAAAGACGATACTAAACTTATGAGTTGGAATTAGCCACAAGAAACAATAAACTGGAATGTTTTGAAATTGAGTGGCACACATTAATTTAGTTGTATTTTAGTTATATTCTGTCTATTGTTTGAAATGTTTTAGATATAGTGTTTTCTTGCTATCCTCATTTCTTCTTGTACCTATTCCACATTTTAATAGTCCGAAATCTAGCCGTTTGAAGCCTTTTTACAGAAGAAAGACTTGTGTAGAAAAAATAATTGTAAGGTAGTCAGTGGGATGACTCCGCGACCCATGGTTACCTATGAACGGGAAATATTAAAAGAAAGGTTTATCCGTACAAGCCTTTCCGTGGGTCGAGTTATATTCCAACACCAGCGTATAGCCCACCATGGACACTTATAAACGTGTTCGCAACAAATCCTGCACGTGATAATACAGATCAGCCTCGAAAATACGGACGTTACCTGGGTGAACTTGAATTTAGTAACATAGAATTCCCTGCAGTCTTCTAAGATAGTACTCGAAAACTTTAAATAACTCAAACCCATTAATATATCTGAGTGGAATAGAGGATTTTATACGAAACAACTATCTCCAATCAGGTTGATCTATGATTGATGAGCGACAATAATGGCCCAGAGCGCTGCATTATTACGCGTAGATAAAAATATTTTCTGGTAAGTTTATCGGCACAGCAAACACAATATATCCATGTCGATGCTGCCTGCATGTATTTAGCACCCAAGAACTGCTTGACGGCAATGATATTTACTGCAGGGAAGTCAGTTTACAGTCATGCCGGAACCTGGCAAGAACATTTGGAAATTTAGACGGACACAGAGTGTTTGAATGTTCCAGTCAATTGGCATGAAACCCCAATGGTTTCATCAAAGACGATACAAGTTACCAGGCAAGTCCCATGTGGGTTTTGTTACATTGATGCGAAGGAGTGATTGATCCGCCAGTGTTGTACTGCGACAAGAACACGGTTGAGGTATTTATTAAATCGCTCGAGTTTACAGCGAAACCAATCTGACTATAGTTTGTCTCCACGCAGATTTGCTCATGACTTATGATGATACGCCTGAGTTTTCCGTGGCCTCTCATTGCCGGATGTGCGATGGTCCCTTTGGTACTATTGAAAAATTGCATGATCAGTGTCCGATATAGAGGAGCTGCTATGTTTCCCGGATAAAAAAAGAATTACGGTTGTGCTGCATAACCTGCGTGGGTATGATGGACACATGATTATGCAAAGGGATGTGGCAGCTTCAAATACAGCAATACATGTCATACCAAATGATATCGAAAAATGTATGACGTTTAGGCTATGACATCCGTAGCTTATTGACTCACTGTATTTGCATGAATTTCGGCCTGAAAAGCTCGCCGTTAACCTTGCGGATAACGGTAACGAACTATTTTTAATTACTCACCAGTACGGAGGTGTTTTCCTTGCTGAACAGGAATAGTTAAGCCTTCTTACTCGCACGGGGGCTTACCTGTATTAGTATATGAGCGAATGGGGGCAAATGTGATCATGCTCAATCGCCTACACTTCACGCCATTTATTCGTCGCTGTTACATAATGTATCTAGATGCCCAAGACCTCTATTAATAGGCCGTGATACAGCCTATGCCTGTTGGTAGATTTTACTAGGCTGATCTTCATTAGTTTGTGTTGACAAATGTTTAAAAGTATATATCAGCAGTAGTGACTATGGTTGGTTTCAAGAAATCGATCTGAGTACCCCTATGGGCTTCGCGTAACTGTAATGATTGCCCACTGGCCATGCTGGCTGTATGTTCGGTTGTCCTCGTAGCAGTGCTGGTTAGTTAGTTACACCTTCCGCAATTATTCCGAATTCATAAAACTGGTACGAAACCTGCGTCAAAACAAAACTACGTAATTCGTGTGCATTATTTACAATTATATTTCAGGTCATGTTATAACTGGGTGCTGTGCTGTGAACAATCCGTTGGATGGCTCCTTCGATGCAAATGAATAAGGATCTGAGGACGGCTAAGCCTAATGAGTTTGAAAAAGACTTCTACAAACCCACGAATAATTCCATGTTCGACAAGACGATGGAAAACCTGCGGAAGAGAATTGGCAATGATTTTGTCTGGGACAGCGAGCAAGATAAACTGTGTAAACTCAATGCGGAAACAGCATTCGAGTCCCGAAAAGTATTTGACGGTGGACTCATTGGTGTCCATAACAAAAACATCTAAGCTTAAGCTGACAAAGTTGACGCGCCAGTACTTGACTTCTCTAAATTACTAATGTATGAGTTTTATTATTGCTGTATCGAGCCAAGGTACGGTGACAATAACAAAATGCTTTATATGCATACAGACTAGCTGATCGTGTATATTACCACCGATGACGTTATACGCTAACATGGCTGAGGCATCACTCATCAATGAATTCGACACGAGAGAATAGCTGAAGAAGGGCCATTAGTTTTTTAATAACACCAACAAGAAAGTAGGGGGATAATTCAAGGACGAAGGCGCGGGCAAGCCCATCAAAAAATATGCAAAACTGCGCCCCAAAATATATTCGGTAAAGACTTCAAGAAAGCCAAATGAGTCCCACGCGTGGTTGTGCAAAACGATTTCCGGCATGAAATGTATGTGGAGTGCTTGCGCGAGCGGCGTGAATTCATGCAAACTGCAAATCTTATTCGTTGTAAGAGTTATCGAGTGTGCTTGTAACGATACACTAAAGTGAATTTATTCCCTTTGCATACCAAGCGGAAGATTTTCCCTTATGAAATCACAACTTACTCATGTGGGTATCATGCGATTCACGTCTAGGAACGTGTGCTACAAATATACTGCTATGGGAAAAATATTGTGCGGGTTTGAAACCAAACGTGTCTGACACGAACTCATTAGATAAAACAAAACGTAACCATCGTGCGATGTATATAACGACGAAACCTGTTAACTGGATGTCCCACTTCGTGTAGAAGATATGTTGCTGTCGCGGCAGACCGTACGGAAAGACATCACAGTGGACATCGAACAAACGTTTAAACCGCTGATGAAACTTAAGGGTGAAAACGGGGAAGAGGTAAAGAAAGTTGCGAGTACCACCGCCGCTATGATGGGAGCAGATGAGAAATCGGGTCGGATTGTTAACAAAGCCAAAGCCACCGACGAAGCCGCAGCGAAGTTTGGACGATTGACAGAGGCGATCACGTGCATCCAAGAAGGCATCAGGGAAATCAGAGTGAGCTTGGTGAGATCATAGGAGACACCTGTCCACTCGACAGAGACGCCAGAAAGGAACACGAGGATCTTCCATCCCTACAACCACCTACCTACAAGTCAATGATTGAGTCACCGCAGCAGTTATTTACTGAAGACGACCGTCAGTGGATTTTGAAAATCACGTACCTAAGCGCGAAAGTGAGTTCAAACGCTTAGCGGGACCACGCACTTGAGAACGTTCACAAGCAAAAGTCATCTTTTGGAAAAGGCCTTGGTGGACCAGCTTCTTGCCTTTGTGACCAGCGATAGGTTCATGAATTTGCAGACCAACTAGGGTCAGTTCGTGCCGACGCCAGAAGTCATTAATGAAGTCACGTCGTTAGAGGTTGGTCTCCGGTCACATCATGAAAGCATGGACATTCCGCACGTTGCTGCATGAACTCACTGAAGACATCAATGATCGTTGTGCGTTTATCGCAGTTGGCCAAACGTTTGGTCGCGATGGTGTAGCTCTCTCTCCGCGAATAACCCCTCTATTTTCTCTGAGTATGATGGTGCAATATGGAACTACGTTAGACTTCCAATGGGCCCTTACGAGATAGAAACGATGAATGATGGAATCCGACGAAGGGAACACATTGATGGCCAGATAAAATCTAACATTTTCCTACGCGTACACAATCCACACCCAGCACTATCAGCTGAATTAAATCTCCAGATTATGCGGTTGATATTACAACAATCGTCTCTAAAAACGGTTCTTATTTGCTCTAAAGATATTAATTTGATTTTCCCAAACCAAAACAATCACCGGTAGTAATTACAATATCTCACCCAGATATTATCAGGATCACCACTACTTTAGCATGTGACGCCATTAGCAGCCTCAGAAAGTGTAGCGTCTTAAGGTCACATATTGCTGGTTTCACCCCAAACGTGCGTCCCGCCTCCCTCCGGGTTATTTGATTACTCCCGCGGCCCGTGCATTTTCCATTCAGCTATCTCCTCCTTTCACACCTTCATTTCGCTCCCGTGGATCAGGACGGGCACATGCTTGACCTTCGCCAGAAGACTCCGATGATTGAAAAGTACATCAGATATCGATATGACTTTAATCTATATAATAACGGTTGCACGTGGACGAGTGAGATCTGTACCTGTCATCAACGCAAGAAAATCCGTTACACAAGTTCATGGGAGATCCAAATGTTCTTGTGGCTGTGGCTTCATGTGCAGAACCGATCACGAAACAAGTTTCAATTCGAGTTGTTAACATTGTTGAAAGAGCTGCCGTGAACAGTTTGAAAAATCGCAGACATTCAATCGATTCGAAATCGTCTGCGTCTATTGTTGACACTTGGGACTCGTAAGGAAAGGTGTTTCTGTCGACGGTAACAATGACTGTGCCGGTCAATAAAATCATCATTAATGCCGCTCAACAATGGCTGAATTTACACAAGGAAGTACCAATTTGGGAGTGGATTACGGTTGTGTATTGATCCTGCACAACAAATCTGTATTAGACGAACTAGGTAATGTATAAACAATGTTAAAATTTGATGAAATATCCGATTCCACGTTTAATATGGACGCGCCTGTAAAGGTAGATCAAAACGTCTGAGATTTTCGGTATTTTTCGTTCACGGATATGGGGCCTTATAAAAAAAGACAAAATAGAATTACAAGTGCATGACAAGTTGCGAAATTCCTTTCCGTTTAAGGTCTTCTTTGTTATTAGTTAGAACCGACAATACCAATTACACCGATGATACCCGGATGGATTTGTCAACAACGGCATGATGACCTTGTTCGGCAGTGAGCGTTATCTCACCGACGGAAAGGAAATCGAAAAATGATTGAGAAACGTTGACATTGTCGCTTCTATTATTGGGCTAGCCAGATATACTTGACAATGACGCCAAATCTCCTCGCCCGTCTATAATATTTAACAAGGATACAAAAGGCCAAGCAGATCACACCCAGTATACCATTTGAACACCAGAACGAGACTGAATCACCAGCTGTAACTGTCATCACCTCGAATTCTAACTCTGGATTTGCTCAGCGTCTAGGACACCTTCATTGACCCTCATTGTCGCTTTCATGTGCGAATCATCTCAGTTACATATCTGGGTTTTGGAGTCATGTGCCCACGACTATGTTCGGAAGTACACACAAAGTAATGTTATACCGAAAGAATAATGACAATTGGCGAGGCGACGGTGTTGATGGGTGTAGGGTTGTGTTGTCAAAATTAATCATGTAGATGCCTTTGATTACCCCTTAACGGGTTGCAGAGATATGTTGGTTGTCGTCAGGATCCGGCGGTACCTTAGCTCTCCTTTCACACTCAGCACAGAATTGATAGAACAATGCGTTCAACAGTTTTCATGTTATATAGCTACCCAACAAGTTGTCTGCGCACCAAGACACGTTTTTGTAGCTCGGGCGCGTGGCGGGCAGCAGATTTGTAAGATAATATTTGACCGGTTAAGAGTGTCTGAATTTTCTCGGCAGTTAAACGATTTGGTCCTTTAGGATCGTTGGCTTTTGATTAAGATTTTACATTATATATACGTGATGGATCTTGAACAGCCACTCGATGACAGTGACAGCTCGTTGAATCAGCTGGGAGGGCATGCCAAGATAAACAACAATTTTGTTCTACTGGTCAACGAATGCCTACGTAAGAACTGGATTAACAGACCCTAATATACAGTCAAATAGAAATTAATGGTAGGGATTACCCTAATGTCCCAATACCAACTCTAGGCCAGCTATGAATCATTGCATTAGCACGTGAAAATGCCCTGTCACTAACTATACCGGCGGGAGTGAAAACATTCAGGACACAATGCACACATGTGATTTACAGGCAGTAAAAATCAAGTAAACAGTTGGAAAGCAAAGACGCCCGTGGGGGATTTCTCACGTGGGGGTAATGTCTTGGAATATAGAAAACGTTAACACTTATCGGTAACCAAAATCAAAATCTTCCATTACTACACTACTTGTGAAGTTGATTCATATCGAGATTTTACATACTCAGGACCTCCATTAAATCCCGCTGTCTTGTCGACACTATATAATAAAAATGACTGAAATCTGATACAGGTTTTTGAAAACTTAATTGGAATTTTGCGACATATACACGGGTCTTGTGTGATCATGGAGATATAATTTACATAAGAGTGTTACAATTACACAAAGATAAGAAACATATAAAACTGATGTCTTTGCAAGAATAAGTTTACATTTTACTCGGGGGAACTGAACTGAAATACTTGAAGTGAGAAAAACAGTTGTTAGCAGTGTTGTCTTTCAAGACCATGGGGCCTTGTTTTTTGAATGACAACAGGTACCAACAGTTGTCTCGCAGATATTAATTGCTCACCTGCATATGAAACAGAGTATTTGAACATTTTACTGTATCAAAGACAATTAATTCCCTCTTTCTCAGTAAGCATATTGATAAAGTCCAATATGCATCCAGTGAATTATGCAACCCAATTTGTAACTATTTAAGTGACCAACTAACCTATAATTTTCAATCACACAGTATTCAGATGTGTGCAGAAAATACGAGAAATATATCGGAAAATTGTTACATCGCGGTATTATCACCTGGTCTTGAAAACATGACTTTCTTTTATACTCCAGTTACTTAAAAATCCTGACAATCTAAATGAAACAAGGGATAAATGTAAAGCATTTTGTAAGATACCATTTTCAAAGGAAAATAAAAACTTCCAGAGTCAGTATTGAAAAGAAAACGTGAGAACTTTAGAAGCATGACCAAAATGGACAAGTATTTTTGTACTATTCATGTACATTGCAAAATGTGATTATTGGAAGAAAATTTTTGTGGATTGATTTGATAAATTTTGTACATTGAACTACTTTAGTTGCCGGATTTAAATAATAAGTCGAAAAATTGTTGAATTTAGGTAAATGGCAAGATTAGGTTAATGTGCATTACATAATTTAGAAAATATTTTGTTTGAACTAAATTTAAGGTTGTTGCATATTATCTAAACGTTAGTAACATTATAGTTTATATTTGAGACAAGTGAAGGCAATGCACTATGTGCTGTGAAACAATGGAAACTTTTGTTCTTTAGGTCCAGCAACATTGTATAGACAATGGTGACTGCTGCTATTTAGGTTCAGCTGCGTTGTATAGACAATAGTAACTGTCCTTCTTTAGGTTCATCAGCATTGTACTGACAGTTGATGTTGTGCAAACATGTATTACTGGTGAGATGAATTGCATGAACACAAATTAAAGCAAATCATAGGCAGTGAAGATACTGAACAAAACCAGGGCATTTTATCTAGCATTTCATAGCTATAGATTGTTTTAGAATTCCTGGATTTAAATTTTCTATGAAAAAATTAGCTCTATCTATTTCATGATGTTTAATTTTTCAGGCAAGTGGAACAAGACAACAGATGTAGCTATTAAGACACTTAGGCCAGGTACAATGTCACCAAAAGCTTTCATTGAGGAAGCCATGTTTATGAAACAATGTAGGCATGATAAGCTGGTCCGTCTATATGCCGTCTGTTCCGAGGAAGAACCGATTTACATCATCACAGAACTCATGTCTAAAGGAAGTCTTCTTAGCTACCTGAAAGAGGGTGAGGGGAGAAAAATTACTCTGTCGGTTATGGTGGATATTGCTGCCCAGGTACAGTTTAGAAGTATTGGGTAACATTAGATCAGATCCATCTGTCATTTAACTTCTTGCCTGGAATAATAGTTGTTACTCTAACATAACGTCATGCCCAGAATTGAGGCATACAGCCATTTGATTGGTCAGAGTATTTTCCAGTAAGAATTGCATTGCAGAAAGTATTACGATGGCAATTCTTAAATACAGGGATTCCTATTCAATACGTCTGCCTTTTGAAGGAGTTTATCATACTGTGACAAGTCTGTCAATTCTTCTGTTCATTTCCTTTTCTGCGTGATAACTTCAGTTCTACAGCACATCATCTTCACCAAAGTTATTGGATAGGGTGCACTTACGGCAAGAAAGAAGCCTCTTGATTTTAAGGTCAAAATGTCAAAGGTCTTGGTCATTGTGAGTGAAATAAGTAAACTTATTTCTACCCGATAATATCAGTTCTATATTAAATCGATGGTTGAATGGTAAAAAGTGCTGATTACACTTCTTCACATTTAGAGATATTGGATGTTGAATATTTTAGCAAATTATAAAACTGTATTGTCTCTATCTTTATTATTTTTGTATAATGTTTGTGAAAATATATTTTTATTTATGAAGCAATTATGAAATAATATTTTCCAGTTTTTAGTGAATTGTAATTTGACTATTTTAGACAAGGCTGTATTTATTTTTTATGTTTATGCTGGTAAAATGAGATACCACCCATTGCCTTTAGGGGAAGATGCAAATTTGGCAGTTGAATGGAAACATGTTATGATAGAATATATTTTAGCAGAACTATGAATGGAAAAAGCTGCAGTTTCAGAGCACAAATACATAAATAGCAATATTTCTCACCACAATATTTTAATTGAGAATATGAAGCATGTTGTATTAAGGATATTTTGTACATTAAGCCCAAACATCATTTTAATTGATTTATAAAAGAAACAATCATTATTGTCATTCTACTGATTGTTCCACTGCCTTAAAAGGTAGAACATAAATAAACACTAAAATAACATTAAAACTAGTTTTCTCCATAGTTTAATGTTACAGTAAAACGTTCAGAATGGTAATATTGTTTTCATCATTTCTTTGAAAACATAACCGGTTCCACTTTTTTCTACAAACATAAGATATAGACGGATGCATAAGTAGTTAATAGGGACGATCGAGGGACAATGGGACTTTTTTTGCAAAAAATGAATATTGAATCGAGGGACAAGGAGAATTTAACATGGTGGGACGATCGAGGAACAAGGGGAATTTAACTAGGGTAACTTCATGGCACTGGACACTAGGAAAAAAATGGCAACATTGTTGCAAGTGGCTGACCTCAATTAGTAACACTGTTCGAATTGACCTCAATATGCGTTACTGTAGGTGGGTAGGTAAGTGTAATGGATTGATAGGGACAAAGGGAGTTTTATAGCAACAAACAAAACATGGACATACATATACACATGCACAAACAAACAAACAAATACCTATACAACATAAAGACAAATTTTTTAGGGCAACGGGCAACGAGTATAGATTATTTCGAGACAATGGAGTAGCCATGAAAAGGGCCGTTGGCTTCTTCTATTTCCTCTATTTTCCACGCCAATTTCTTACTTGTTGGAAGAAATTGATCTTCTTCTTTTCATCCTCCGGGATCCAGTCTTGATGTCCCATGGCACTAAGCGTTTCTTGCACTTTGATCCAGTTTTTATTTAGCTTTCCAAACTTTTCCTTAATCTTGTTATTTTCTTTTTCCTTCGTCTCCTTGTTCTAGGTGGTTTTGATCTTTTTGACTGCTTCTTCAATGACTTTCCTCCTCAGTCTCTCAGCACTGATTAAAACATGGATCCCCCATTCCTCATTCTGTAGCGTTAGGAAATACCAGTCCATGCTAACCTCTATCGTCTTTAAAAATTCCTTGTCCCTTCCATCAAATATACTCAACCAATTTTCCCGCCCTACAATATGGAAACGTAAACATCCCTTTCAACTTCGTCTCTTCCTCCAACCATACTTCTTTCACAAGTTCATTTGCTCTTTTTACGGCTAACACTTCCTCTTCACATCGTCTAAGGTGACTAAATAACTCCATGTCTTCTCTATCGTCTCTAAAGCATAATCCACCACCACCATTCAATTCCAAACTTCTCTTAAATCATTGACAGAGTCAACCTGGGCAGCCAGACTGGCGAACGCTTCGCTTTATATACTTGAAGCGCCGATGTAAAGGAAAACATTCCCATCACACCAATACACATCACATACCAAACATCCAGAAGATATAGTTGTGTAGACCTAAACGAAACTCTTTTCTCAACTATTTACAAACCAAAATACTATTACAAACAAATTACACTTTACTCCATACCAACACATCTTGGAGAAAGGAAACCTTTTCAAAAGACATACACAAAAATGACATACAATCACCAATCATACCAAACACACACACACACACACACACCCACACCCACACCCAAACACACACTATGCAAAAACAAAGTAATTGTTTATAGGTACACCACTAAACTCTCTTTCTCTCTCTCTTACACACACACACACACACACACACACACACACATACACACACAATCGACCGAGTAGGGAGATGGTTTTTGTTCGTACAAAAAGCCCCTCCCCCTAACAAACATCAACACATTAACATACTAATAAAAATACGTTTGGCAATTCATTAGTCTCTCTTTTCTAGAGATATAGTTGGCTCTGATAAGGCCGTTTTGTTTTTACTCCAGTGGACCTGGCCACCTGGTCAATGACCGCACCACTCAGACCGAGCACCACAAACACAACGTAATCTCCACCACGTCAATTAATCGTGATAGGGAGAGCTGAGGGGGCTTGAGTGGCTTTAGAATCCCAATCTTCTGCTTGAGGGATTCTGAAGACTCGTTCTCTCGTTACTCTCCTTTGTGCCTGTGGATGTTGCTGGCGATCCGGCTCCCACTCTTGCCGCGGCCTCTCCAATGTTCCAAATCCCAATTTTCAATTTGGGGGACAGCGGCTCTCGGTGGTGGTGTTCGCGTTGTGATGCATGTGATGTCATCTTCAGAGGCTTTATCTCCCAGGTTTTCCGCATGATGAGGTGAGGCTGTACCCTTTCTTTCTTTTCCTCTTCTTTCCTATTTTTGATGAGTCTTGGATTTCCTCCATGCCCAGCTCGTCCAGGAGGAGAGCATCTTCCTTGTGCATCTAGAGCTCTAGCAGTTTCTGGATTCTGCTCATTTTATCATTCTTGAAATGTTAACGATGGGTAGCGAGATTGACGACGGCATTGATTTATATGCCTGAAGCACGGACGTGAAGGAAAACACTCCAGTGACAAAACTAACAATGCACACCCACAGACGACCCTAACATTACAAATATTGACTTTTAAACACAGTACTACAACAAATATATAGAACCATACACCAAAGCTACCAAACAAACACACACTATCGCACAAGGAAGAGCACGAAGTGTTTATTGACACACCTCTAACCCTTACACACACACACACACACACACACACACACACACACACACACACACACACACACACACACATTCACTCATGCAAATACCAACATACTACCATACAAACTAAAATAGCTTTGCTAATGGAGTAGTATCTCTTTTCCAGATATCTTGGTAGCCCCGAAAATGCCTGTTTTATATTTTAGGGTTTGTGGTAATCCCTTAACGTCTGGGATGACGACCCCGTCTAGCTGCAGGTTTTCCTACGGTATAAGGCCTAATTCTGCGGAAAGATAATGAGAACTCCTTGGTATCCACTCGACAATCCCTAAATCCCTATCTCTTCATTCTATTGTTGCTGCTGATATTGATGTTTCTGCTTTCTGTATCTCTCTGTCCATATTTCCTCTTCTTACTTCACTTCTTCTCTAAAGACTTCTTCTATTAGGTCTTGCGCCACTTGAAGCATCCTGATATTCTCTATTTCTCTCTGCTTCAGCATCAGGTACTGTCTGACACGATGCAAATGTACTTGGGCTTCGTTCAGCTTTGCTAATTTCGCAGGTATGTATATCTGTTGATGAGTGAACGATGGATGGTCAGACTGTCACGTTACATTGCTTTAATTAATGTCGCTTTCACCTAATAGGCATGAACGACAAGCTTATGTCCTCAGAGCGGTCTTCTTAATTAACCGTGAGAGTTGAAAACGTGCCACACGTCTCACGCATTTATGCACACATAAAGTGTGCTATTTAATTAAGCACTCAGGTCGTAGAGCAATGACCTGTTTGATGGCTGCAGTGAGTGTTAATTGCCCAACACACGCTCACTTTAATTTAATGTTTATCCATTGCAGTGTGAGAGGTCGAGCTTGATTGGACACAACTCTTATCGTACATGCTCATCGGGTCACCTGGATTATCAGATGAGTGGGAATCATACCATGCTCGCGTCTTTGATAGTCCTAGCTAGGCAATGGAAGAAAGGTGCTCGACTGGATGATACAGACGCCAGCTGTGATGTTGTAGCTGAAACGCCATACGTACTAATGTCAAATACTCCCATCACTAAATCGGACTTTTTCTGATTGCCAATTCTGTCTTAGCCACAATCGCAATTAGAGTCACGCATTATCAGTTGTAAATTTGCCTATATATTATAATTTGGTCTTTGGCATACAGAGTGTACCTGCAAATTGCAAGTATCTAAATGATGGTCATTGTGACCATTCGAATTTGTGTGACAAGTTAGATAAGGTGGTAGAATTAATTTAGAATGGTGTTTAAAGGGTCGTGGTAGTTTAATAAGTTTATCAGGTCTGGAATTCATACCAATTTGAATTCCCTTGGTAAGAGGCAACATAAAGTAATCCTTAAAAGGGCTGAGATTGCATCTCGGGAAATAGTAATGCTTTATGTGTTCTGGCGGATAGAACACTTCTTCCATTTACTCGTATTCACTTACAGAGACCAGGTTTCCAAGATTCACGTGTTCCCATTGGTAGTGATGTTGTATGGGTTGGTTCTGAATGTTGTAACTTTTGTATAGTTCACTGACTTTCCGAGTTGTTTGCACTGGCATGGATGAAATCCTTAGGGTGGTAGACAAACGGTATCGCGTTGACTATGAAAATCAGTAAAGAATCCACGATAACGAGTGGCATCGTTTCCGCATCTGTAAGGTTTACACGCACAGCATCACTTTCTGTGGTGGTCGTTGTGGTAGTAGTAGAAAAGTACCCATGGCGTACTGCATCGCTGATGTCACATGGTACGGTATCGTTGCAATCGCAAGGCACAGCATCGGACAAGAGTTGATCATCACCGAACTTGAACCACTTGTTGGGTTGTCTCTGTGTGAAATGATTCATCTTTCTAGCTTGGCGTTTATAGTCACAATGAAGTAGCGGTCTTGGAAGTTTTCCCATTTATATACTTGCCAATTTCAGCGTGTCCGTACGGGAAAGTGAAGTGGTTGGGAAACCGCACTCGCTTGTGGTATACGATTTGATAGTTTTTCAAAGGGTCTGCTAACGATTTGGTGAGTAAGTAAATGTACACTTTTTTGAGGTTCGTAGGTGGTCACTCTAAAATCTCGATCCTCTCCAGAGTGCAAAGCTTCTTTTAGCACGCCAAAGTTCACCACTTGACTCGTTCGATAATTCAGCGTCAATCCTTTGACTTTGCACTCGGTGTGCTATTCTCCTCGTATTCGTAACCGTAATGTTTAGGACCATTGCTAGCAAAATTCACAATCATGTTTTAAGGGAGCTCGTCCGTCCAGGCTCCTCAACGGTCTCTTTCGATTTCAGTACTGAACAAGAGCTCCTAACTGGTGTAATGCTTCGTACAATTTTTTAAGCGAGCGTGGGCTGTCACGTAGGTCGTCATGATGACATTTCCAAATACGTCGGCCTGTCCAAACTCTAGTTTTTCTTCGTGATTGACTAGGATCAGATATTGGCGAACGACGTCCAAGTGTTTCGCATATTTTATGCTGTCGTGAATCATCTGGAAGTAGCGGAAAGGTTCTGTCAAATACTCCATCTTGGGTAAACATGGTCGTTGTGCCATTTTTTCCCACAAGCAATTCAACATGATTTTGGCAAACGATCGCCTTCCGTCGTTTTCTCGACGTGCTCTAAAGTGATGCCGTCTTTGGATAAGTATTCCTGTTTGAATTTCTGTTGGTCTTCGTGAGTCTGGCACCAGGAAGGATTGCCGCTGGCGTCTTGTTTGAGTTTCAAAGAGGCATCCACATAGCCAGAGAAAACCTTTTTGAGTGTCATTGCCCTTTCGGTACTGTTCTATCTTGGAAAAGTGGTAAATTTCGTACATTTCTATCAGTTGGTTTCCCAGTTGCAGAGCTCGAAACAGTTCCACGCTGATTCACGTTCCTGGCAATGCGTCTTCTTCCTGAATGTGAAAACAATGTTGGATTTGGTTACAAGTTTCGGCACAGGTACGGCACTAAGGATACATTAGTTTTCCTTAGCAATGGTAAGGTAAGACGGGATGGTACAAGTCAGTGGGAGGCATAAGTTTGCATTTGATCAGTTCTTCGTATTGTCGAATGTATTTCACTACGTTGTGTCTGGCAGCTATTGCGGGGGCTCTACCGGAAAGTGACGATATTTGCACGCATAAGGACAGAGCGAACACACGTCCAGGTATTTGATTTATTCATCTTTCTCCTCGTCCGCTTGGTACAGCAAGCATGTTGCATTCATGCATCCTCCAAACAAACTATCCCGTAGGGCGAGAGGGACTACCAGTTTGTAACTTTCTAAGATGAGCTTAAATTCGAGATTGGTTTTCAAACGGTGGTCGTAGTCGTGTTCAAACATTTTCTATTATGGTCCATGGTACACACTGTGAATGGGTATTTAGTGGCACGTTGAGGGTAACAAGTAGGGCATTCGTAAAAAAGTCAAATTCGTACACGAGCTTGGGGTCTTCTAAGTCCCAGACATCCACCGAATACGTTCCAATGCTTTGTTTGGTTCCTCCGATTTGGGCATGTTGGATTCATTTGTCTTCTTTTCGCACAATATAGCCAGTGCAGAGCTTTGACCGAGTATCGACGTTTGAGAGCATATGACAGTTGGAATTTTCGAGGGCATGAATCACTAAAGAGTACGCTTTGGCGATGGTACAGGTCTCACGGTAGCTATTCAGTTCCCATTAGTAAACCTTTGCAAACATCATGATATTAAAATTCAGTAACGTTAAATTTCCTTAGTGCTCATGGTCAAACCTATATATGTCAGTATAGCTGAAACATAGAAACTACAGCTTCTATGGAGAGAATAGTATATGAGCCGTTGAATTTTCTGCGCCTACATGTGTTTGAAACATGTGCTTTCAATGCCGCACCAAAGAGTCAGGTGTTAATTTCAGTAATGACTGTTCCAGACTTCGGACTGTTAAAGGACTGAAATTCCATCAATAAAACAATATCTCTAAATTATTTTCAGTTACAACTACAATAAGCTCTCAAGAGATTATTTTTCCTAAAAGATAACTTACATTATCAACCAATCTTGGCCATCCAAGCACATATATGCTCTATTTTATGTTCACCCATTTCCAGACGGGTTCCCATTTTTGCCATACAATTTGTACCGAGTCTCCTACAGGCATCAGTCAAGTGGACAATCCTTCTGTGCTCCATAAACAGTTTTTGAAATTTTCTCAGTAACGCCGCGAAAAATATTCACTTTGGAGCGACAATACTTTAACATTTCCTCCTGAAAGTCGAATGAGTCCGAAGGCTCAGAGCGATACCAAGCGTAGAAAGCTTCTCTTAGTTCAGTGCGCATGTTGCCGGGGTCGTAGTAGTGAGCTACAGGCAAGTGTAGTGGGGTATTGAAAAAGTGCAGAAAATATCCTGTGGTCATTCTGCCATTCCAAACCTTTAAGACATTCGACTCAAGGGCATGATCAAATAACTAACAGAATTTTTAAACTGTACTTGTCCCACTTGCATTGAATGATTTTGGCTCTGTTCAATGTGACTTTAGGTCATTCGGTGCCTTGTTCTGTACAGTATTTCAGAAGAAATTGTCCATCGTATCCTGAGAAATTGTGAGCCATCTTCGTGGCATAGCGATGAATGTCTCCGTAACTTTCGATTTTCTCTTGACTCCTCGTGTCGTTGATAGGGTTCAAAATCCAATGGGCTCAATCGGCAAGCTTGTTACGTACTCGAAAATTTTTTTTCACCTCCTCCATGAATCTTGCAAAAGTGAGGTCAATGACAAACGATAGGTTCTTGGATGCACTTCTCGCACGCTCGATGAGCCACACAGAAATTAGGAATGTGAAAGTCGATTTCTTGCATGCATTCAAAATCGAAGAAGATGAAATTCCTTTTCTTCTTGTCATCCTTCTCCTCCTGTTTCGATTGGTATTTTTGACAATAGCATTCATGTTCTAAGTCCACGATTTGGCGACAAATGTGACATCGTTTCTTTTCTCGACAAATGTGCGCGTTGGCACTATTGGAACGTATGACTGGTCCACAAGTAGGGCACAATCTCAGGAGTTGACAAGCACTTTTCTGCTGTGAACCTTGCGTCATGAAATGTCGGTAACACGTAGGACTGACAATAATTCGCTGACAAGCTGAGCAATGCATTCGTTCTTGTCTTTAGTGAAGACAGGGTTTAGAGACTAAACATCCACGACATTTCGGTCAGCAATGAAAGTGTTGCTCTCGATTGTTATTCTCATAGTCGCATTTCTCACAATAGTAACCGTATCTGAGGGATCCGGTGATACTAGCAATGGCATCGAAATGTTCATCGTGATGATTTACGTGAATGTATTTTTCATATGGGAAATCGTTGACTCGAAATAACAGGTCCGCGCACCTCTTGAGGGCGCACTTTCAACGTATAGAGTAGAGCCAAGATGTCTTGCATTTTTTTTTTTTTTTTTCATTTCAGGAATGCAGGTTGTGTCTTTGGATTGGTCGGATTGATGTAACAGGAGTTCTTCTTCTCTTAGTTGTTTGGCTCGGTCCGATTTTCGAATGTTCTCACGGGCTCTTTTCCATTATGTCGTGTCGTTCTTGTCTGCATAAGTCTTTCCCACGACGATGGCTCCGGTTAAACACATATTGTCCAGAGTGTTGTTAATTTGAACGATGCTCTATTTGGTACTGCGAAGGTCGTCCACCGATTACACTTTTCTGCATTGACCGTCCCCTTTCAGAGGGTAAACGTGGGGCATGTATAGTGCAGCTTTTCCATCGGTGATGTGAAATTGTTCGTCGGATTGCTGAACGTGTTGAGTCTTGTCGATGACTTTGGAAGGTGTCAGTTCTGCAGGGCTGCTAAACTCTATCCAAACTGGCAACTTCAAACTGTCGTGATAAATGAGGAGTCTTAAGCGATTGTCTTCTTTGGCTTGGCATTGTCGTTTCAGTATGGTTAATCCAAGAAATCGACGATCAAGCCCTCTGATTTCTCCAGCACTACGTCCAACTTGAAATATGTAAACTTCACCGTGTAAGTGGGATGCGTAGTTCTAAATTTTCTGGAGAAGCGTTTTTCCGTCTCCCGAATATGGTAATAGTTTTCGGGTGCTACTGGTAGACTTTGGCTTGAAGGAGACTCTGTAGGCCTGGTCGCAGACGTGGAAGGTGTTGATTCAGGTTCGCTCTGTTTTCTTCAAATTAACTGGCATGGATATGAGCCAACTCTTCAGCTCGTGTGCGAAGCGATATGCCAGGTCATGCTTTCTTACTTTCTTCTCTTTTCTCGTTGAAATCGTTTGATCATTTCATCTTGATTGTCAAGTGGCAAATGACTAAATTTTAAATGTAGAGGGTACCTATATATATATAGGGCGAGTGTCTTTCCTAGGAGTATTCATTCAACTCTCAAACAGTTAAGAAGATGGAATAACCAAGACAGATTGAGATTCCGATCAAAGATTTGCGAGTCGTCAAATGAAGGTATACTTCAGAGAATGCGACGGACTGCTCCTCCTCCTTTCGAGATAAAAGTCAAGATACTTGCTATATCTGTCAGAAGAAAGGACATTGTGCTACAGAATGTCCACAACGTCAAAGCAAGACAGGGGTTAAGAGCAACAAAGGTCAAAATGCCTGTTATCATTGTCAGGAGAAAGGACATTGGTGTTCCGAGTGCCCTAAGAAAAAAGAGAAGGAGAGCGGTTCCGAAAATGAAGAAGAACGCTCTGAAAATGATGAAGAAGAACCCTTACAGTCTAGAAAGATAAGAAATGAAGACGAAAAGAAAGTGAGCAAGAAGAAGAAAAAACTGCCAGTGAAGAAATTTTAAAAAATGGAAAAGATAGGGTCAAAAGAAGAAGAAAATGGACTTTTGGTGATGTGAAATTTCATGGTAACTTGAAAAAGAGAAAGTATACCAAAAAGAGAACGTAAGTGTCTCTTGGTCTTGATTTTTTATTATAATTAGGAGCTACACTCAAACACTGACACACTCTCACACGTACATCATCATCATCATCAAAACATGATGGAAAAAAGGGATTTAAGTATTTACTTGACTTGGCAAACATTGAGAAGTATCTCTTTTCTAGAGAGATGTCTGACCCAGCAAGAACCATTGTTTTTTGGGTTTTTTTTTGACAACAAACTTTAGAACTGAAGGTAATGAGCTTTAACAGCCTTATACCCTTGCCACGGCCAATTCCTACTTCTACACCTGCTTGAACTCGAATGTTGAAATGTGCAAAGTTGCTGCAGAGGTTGACACTTTTCTTATCTTTCTCTTTCACGTTTTGCACTCTTATGTTCTACTCTGTTTTCATCCAGTTTTCTTTTTTGTCCTTTAGTGATTAAGTAAGATTACTGCGTGGCTCTGTGTTCATCGATCATCATCTGCATGTTATGCAATTTAAAAAAAAATACTATTGTCAAAGTCTTCCCAATACCCACTGGACAATTTAAACCAAACCTGGCATGAAGCGTCCTGATATGAGATCCTTTCCGTCCAATATAAATGATGCCAATCTATGATCAAACATGGCCACTATTGTTAAAAATAGAAAATCATATAAACGACTCGCTCTAAACTAAATGAAACCAACTATAACACAAAACATACTGGCATTAAGACCTTTCAAATTGTGAAATGCTGTTCTACCGTCAGATATTTCTACTATTACTAAAATAGGATATCCTTTAAATGAGTTCTTCTAAGAAAACTTCTCAGTATCAAAAGACATTGACAAAATTTAACAGAAAACATCATGCGATAGAGAGATTTCAACAGTTTTTGACTTTAAGTCTCGGTACCATTACGTAAATTAGAAAAACCTCATAATCCACTCAGCAGAATTTGACAGAGAGCATTCTAGCATAGAATTTAACAGATTCTTTCCATGAAGTTTATTCAAGTATTATACAAATCATGCAATTTCACCATCAAATATTGTTAGCATTACTAAAATAGGACAATCAATATTATAGGCGCTCAGCATTAAGAGGTTAGTGTTAGGATTGGTCGGCCTGGTGTCAAGATAATGTGACTAGGTGGGACATGATGCTACATGTCTGCGGCATGATGCCTCAGTGCTAGACATCACTATAAACCGCCACACTGTAGACATCGTAGCGATATGACTGAAAATTGGTTAAAGCTACGTTAAAAATCCAAATCACACACACACACACACACACACACACACACACCAAGATTTCCTGGTCAACTGATAAAGTATTTTAGCAATAAGGAAGATGTCTGCCAGATGGACGATCTTAGTTCCACATTGGCCTCTTGTTTAACAATGAATTTCAAATCAAACCACATTTAGAAGCAAACAGTATGGTCATGTTGATATGATGGCCATTTATCCAGCCATTGCAAATGATTGTAAATGCTCTAATTTTTGTGGACTTAAAAAAATGACATTTAATTGATGCTTACATGTACGGATTTGTCTGTAATAGGGAAGGAAACTTCACAGGCAAATCATTCTTGGATCTTAAATGTTTGGCTGAATGCAACGACAAAATAGCGAGAATTAGTAACAAATGAATAATAGTGATTGAATGTATTAGAACTTGTGTCTGGTTGTTAGACAGTAGACAAATCCAATAGTTTGAAATGAACCAGTTTACACAACTTTTATTATGCTGAAAAAGTTAATTGTAAATGTTACAGATTTCCAGTGGAATGGCCTACCTGGAACAGCACAATTGGATCCACCGAGACCTGGCTGCTAGGAATATTATGGTTGGGGAGAACAATATTGCCAAAGTGGGAGACTTTGGTTTGGCTAAAGTAATTCAGGATGATGAATATAATCCTAAACATGGTACGCAGATGCTTACAGTATTTATGGTAATGCAGGGATAATCACTATACCGTATTTCATGGTTCCGACAACCTTGAAGTCGTTATTTAAGAGGCTGACTTGAAAGTTTCTTAAATGTTTAAAAATTAGTTTAGTCGTTAAAATGTTTTAAAAATGTATTGAAATTGCCTGAAATGTGTGAAAAACTTCAGACGAAATGCAGAATGTTAACAATAAAAACTATGTCTTTCATGATGATATATAATTGCGTAAAATGAGGTAAATGTTGGCGAACCAAACTGATGCATGACAGATGGTTACCAGACGGAGTAGTATTTCTTTCTTGCAGCGACATACTAGACAAAGGGATGAAACTCTTACTCATTAAATCCTCTTACTATTGCGAGATGTTTTCTTGATCTTTACCAGTTGAGCACAGCTGCTCTAGTTGTTGTCCAGCCGCTTGGCGAGGCGCGCAAATTCGATTCATTGAATCAACTCATCTGTTTGGCTATTGGCAAAATATACAGAATGTCCACTGCCATTGTCTGCAACCCAGGGCAATAAGTTTTAGGCTAGAGTAGGTATTAAAGATGAGGATGAACACCATTCCTTCTGAATAGCGCTTCAGTCACTGAAGATTAAACAAATCGTTGATTATCTTCTGGTTAAAATCCAGGATCTGAGGCATTTTAAAGCTTTATTTCTGGAAGTAAATGACCAACCTTGTTCGTGTGCTACTGGTACCACATGCAAACATATGCAAACAGTGAAAATGTGCGACACTTGATCATAAAAGCTTTGAAGCAGTGAACATATCGAACAATCTGTTTTGTAAGGTAGCAGCAGGGAGGGTGAACAGACCATTTTGCTGGAGACCTTATTTATGAAAAATAAACCTTCCTACGAAAATGAAATCTCAAGGTCAAATACCGTTAAACCAAAACCTCTGTCAGGCCATGAGCTTTCTCTAATTGGGTTAGCTCATTTTGTTACATCATCATTTTTATTTTATGGTGTGTTTCGTTTACGTGCTGGTCACTCAACGCTGGTCGTTCACCCTCCCTGCTGCTATAATTAACCAAAGATTTTATCCAGACCTATACGATACCTAGATCTTGGGTCATGTAAATTTATCGTTATAAATCCGAACGGAACAGTTTGTGCTTTTGAAAAGAAGTTTTTAAACTTAATCATGTCCATGTTGCCTGAACACCAAGTATAATAAATATTTTGTAAAGTATAATTATCTACTCCATTAAACACAATTAAGATATTACAATTATCTCTGATCACTTTTGGAATTTGTGTGTATTTCTGAGTTAAATAAATCACGTCTGTGTTTTTGTGACGGCCTCGCGAAAATATCCAAGCTGGATTTGATTGTTTGTCCAGCATTACATCATCGTATACTACGGGATTATTGATACATCCATCAAGATCATCTAAGGATGGGGCTTCATCGATATCGGTAATAAAATCAATAACATCATTATCTTTATCAGGACATGTCAGCGACTTTGCATTTTCATTAAAATCTTTAAGTACTTCGTAACATCGTTGATCATCTACAGATGGTGCTACTAAATATAATTTATCCCACTTGAACCATCGCATTATCATATTAAGTAATAATTGCGTTTTACCAGACCCAGATGGGCCAAGTATAATTGCTCTGATGGAATTTGGTAGCGCTGGATGATGTTTGACTGGCTCTTGTTTTTGTGTCGCTGAGAAGTCAATTATATCCATATAATAAATAATATGGATTTATATTGTGTTCGATGTAGAGCACCCACCCATACCAGTGGATTAACGACAATAATAACAAAAAATAACAGGCGCGCACTTACAGGCAAGCGTGTGAAATGTGGTACAAAAAAATACAAATTTATATCATCGACAAAGACAGGTGGAGATATTGCTGCTTCGTTAGGTAAATAATCAGGAGCTCCATGGGCAAAGTATCCTGGTGAAAAACCTCTTCCTGGATATAATTATTGTGGTCCTGGAACTCGATTTGATATTCGACTTGATTAACGAGATCAAAAAAGACCTGGAGAGTATCCAATAAACGCGACTGATCAAGCGTGTCACGTTCATGATGTCGCGTATAAAAGTAAAGATTTGCAACAACGACATATTGCAGATGTAAAGCTGATTCACGCATTAAATTCCATAAAAATAAATCTCTCAGAGAAAAACTTGCTAGCTTCCTAGTAAAATCTGCTATGAAAGGTAAACTAGTGCTAGAAGCTGGTAATTAATCATAGATAACTATTATAATGGAATCTGTTTATTATAGCCCAAGAGGATATTGGAGAGGCAAAGCAGCAATTAGTAAAGTTGCTGAAGTAGCAAAAGTCTCACGTGCTGTTGCTGCAGCGTGGTTAGCACGACAGGCAATATGGCAAATTTATCTACCACCACCTAAAAAAATTCAATATGCACATTTTGATGTCAGTACTCCCAACGAAGTTCATCAAGCAGATATTTTGTTTTTACCACATGATACCATTAAAATTGGTAGACGTCAATCGCGCATATACAAATACGCGTTAACTGTCGTTGACGTTGCAAGTAGATATAAAGAAGCAGAACCACTGTCAACAAAGACAGCAACTGAAGTTGCATCTGCGTTTGAACGAATTTATCAACGAGGATCCGGGCCACAAGGTGCTCTTCGATGGCCACAGTTGCTACAGGTTGATCCTGGCAAAGAATGTCTTGGTGCAGTATCATCGTTGATGAAAAAACATAACGTTAAAATCAGACGAGGACACATTGAAATTCATCGTGATCAGGCAATCGTTGAACGATTTAATCGAACACTTGCTGAGCGGTTATTTGGATATTAATATGCAAAGGAAATATCCACTGACTTTAAGTCCATGGAAAAATCTCGTGAATGGGTTGCAAGGTTACCAAGTGTGATAGCTGCGTTAAATAATGAAATTACTCGTGCAGCTTCTATGAAACCTTCTAATGCGATCACAAAAAAATATATACCAATACGCCGACGTGAATCTTCCTCTCAACCAGTATTAGGTAATGTTACCGTAAGATATTTATATGAACCTGGTGAACTTGAAGGAGGTAAAAAAAAAGAGCAACTGATCCTATCTGGAGTGTGACCACACATAAAATTTTCAGCGTGGTAAGGTCCACAAGTAGACCTGCAATCTACAGATTAGATTCAGCTGCTCCTCAACGTGGATTTGTACGCGATTAATTACAAATAATTCCTAAAGACACACAATTACCACCACCTTCACTTTTGTAAACTTGCGCAAGGGCGCCCAGCGACCCGACGTCGATTACATTCAAGACAAGTCAGTATCACATTTTCGCGTGTGTGACCAAGACTACTATTAATTCTATCAACGGTAAATTGTCTTGGATTATTATTTGAATACTGCCACAACGGTACTGCGTTACAATTCGCACAATGATTATTCTGTTGTTGTTTTAGTGTTATAATAAATTCAGCATCCATATCAAAGTCGCGATAATTTTTTTTTTGTCACATTGCTTATAGCTCGCTAATTTTATCTTGATGTCGACAAAGTTGTTAGTGATTTCTTCGGTTATTACGCAATCCATGATAACCCTGTGCAGTTGAGATATTCTTCTGACTCGAGACACTGCAAGATAAACTAAATTTGACCACTCAATACGATCATCGACAATCCAAATATTTGTATGAGTAGTAGTTAATCACTGTGACGAGTCAATCGTTATAGCGTATCCTAACGTCCACGGCGATTTATCCATGCTCAACGCGCTCTCAACAACATCAACAACAACCAAAACAATATCATTTAGCACAAGATTTTGTATTCCACCACCAGGAATCTCAATATCAACATTCTGTCGTCGAGTATCTGCTGGGCGATAACATAATGGTACAGGTAGATTTGAAAATTTTTCGAATTTTGATAAATATTTACAACATAATCAGGGGAATTTATTTCAATCGCCGTTGATAATGTTGGTTCGTAAACAATAATTGCTATTTTGGATTCTTTTCCTATAATAGATGTAATTCTACGTTGAAACTCATCATTAATCTGTTCTATTTGATAACTGCCTGTTGAAATTCCAACAACTTGCCAATCAGGAGTTCCATCAGGTTTATTCTTATTTGCAAATACCAGTGAATTATTTACTGGTAGTCCACCAAACGATTTCGACCTGATATTTGGCCAGCTATGATAAACTCGTAATTGTGCTAGCGCTATTTCACTTGCTGAAATTGCAGTTGGAAAATTAACGCTAAATTCTGGACTGGTTGAACTTAATGATATCATTAAAGTTTTTGTATGCGTAGTATTAGTGACGATCTGTTGTAATAGTTCGCGCGATCTATGATCTGACATTATTATTACTGTTATTATTTTAAATCGGGAACTTTTTGATCATTTATTTTTTCGCCTTGGTGGCTATTGTCAAGGAATGCTTCATTATAAATTTTCAGATATTTTACCATCACTGAGATACGCCGAAAGATACGATGATAGTTTAATGCATGCAGACACCGACGTGTGTAGTTTTATTATATACTCGTGTAATTTTGTGTTTGTACATGTAGCTATCTTCTTTGCGACAATACTGAGTATACCTGCGCATGTTGTTGCCGTTGAAAAGACAATTGTTACAACTGCAGGTGCTGTAATTGTTATTGTTGATAGTAATACACCTGCGGACGCGATGATAGCAGAAACTGAGTAAACAATTATATCAATGATAACCACACGCCTGCGATATCTTTTTATTTTTACTGTATAATCGTCAATGATATTTTTTAGTTTGGTTTGACACTCACATACTTGATTGTATCTGTAACGATCCACGTCGATGTGGGACTGGGGTCCCTGGCTTTGATTCATTATAATTAAGTAATTCAATTAAGTAATTAATTGAGGAGTTTCAGCTACGAATTCCAGACACCACCAGTAACGTCTCGGGGGCATTTCCGTTGATGTCAACGTAAATGTTTCTTTGGTGTTCTTATTTAGCATCACCAGTAGAGGATTATAATGTACATTCGGTGATGATGAAGTGGCCGCAGTAATTTCCAAACCATACATGGACAGCCTGTTTAACCCAGTTACTTCTGCGGTATGTTCGAGACTGTTATCGCGCGGTGTCCATGTTGATGATCCTGACGCTACTGTTAATTTGTTTGTGTGGAATTTTAATCAGATTCGTTTTTTCAATGATATTAGGAATTCCACTAACAAGATCGTTGATTTTTGTGTTAATGTCAGCAAGTTTTATGTCAACAGTTGGTGGACTTCCCAAAAAGTCATTAATAGATCTGTTTATATTTCTACGAAAATTTAGAAACGTTTGTACGTGATTAGAAAAATCAGTTCTAAATGCGGTCATTTCATCATTGATTGTTGTTAATGATGTCATCGTCGGGATATTGCTATCATGGACGTATTTTTTTGTTGCAGCATCAAAATTTAATTCTGGTGTTCTGAGATTATTAATACCATTATTATTCATGTTGAGAAATGCACGCATTATACCACCGTTGACTAATACGTTCTTAGATTCTTGATCATCGACGTATTTTTTGTTGTTGCTGCGTCTGATTCTATGACTGGGTTTGCAAGGTATGTAATTTTTTTTTAATTCATGATAATGTTACAAGTGAATGAATCACCAGCTTTTTTTATATAATCGTTAACTGACTTACCGGAATCTTGTATTTTACCTTGATCAGCAAAAGTAACGATATTATTAACAACCGCGGTGGGAATTCGTATAAGTACATCTGACAGCTGTATATTACTTGTTTTTAATCGTCCTTGTTTATCCTGAAAAACAACGACTTCATTTTGATCCACACTTGTGATATTTAATGAATCATCGATTTCATTTTTGAGCTGATCAAGAGTTGCATATTTAGATAAATCGACTTGCTGCTGAGCTTTGCGAGAAGATCTACCATAAATATCTACCATTATATTTACTAATGTCTGTTTAAAACGTTTGTAGACGACTGTGTCGTCTGCGGCTATGCCTGGTGGTGGTATATTCGTGTTCTACTTTATGAGGTGGTTTTCCTGGCGGTGCCAGTGAAATTGCGTCGAGTACAGCGAGGGTTTCACGGCCACATACCGGTGGATCTGTTAATTTTTGTGTTGGTAATGTTGAATACCAGATTGGAATACTTTTTTGCATAGCAGTACTTCGTACTCTGCTAACATATTTTAAAAATTCTTTTGGTGGCGCCAACCCATACGAATCAAAATAAATTATTCCACGTGGATCAATTGCATATGCAACCCAGTGAGTGCAAAGACCAGAGTTTTTATCGAGATTAATAATACCAGTTTCAATATTGCTTGGTTGTTTTGGTAATTGATCACGCATAAAAACTCCTCTGAAGTTTTTTATTTTTAATTTTTGAGCAGCATTAAGTAAATAAAAATTAGACATAGGAAGAATCATCGAACTGTTCCGGGCAGTCTTAGACCTTTTCCGTACCATGAATATGGGGTCCCTGGATGTCTTAGACCTTTTCCCTTTTTTTTGAGGTTTTTATTCATTGACCTGTTGCTTTCTTTAATGCCATTCCAGCAGCAGTTCCAACAGCACCTAACGCAGCTGCTTTTGCAACAGCTGGGGCTGCAGCGGCTATTATCGCTGGTAACGTGGCAAGAAGTGGAAATATACCACCCGTTTTAGCGATGTCTTTAATGGCACTCGCAGATAGATTAAGTCGTATGCCAGTCTTTGATTGTTTGGCTTCACTGAAGTGCCTATGCTGGCATTCTGATAATGATAGTTTATTCGGACCACCTGCGATTTGTTCTCGCTTTAGTGATATTTTTACTGCACAATTATTTTTTTATGATGATTGTAGCATTTTAATCTGACCAGGAGTCAGAGTAACACTAACATATTGATATGACATTTATAATTATCATCCTGATTTTAAATCAGGGATTTAATTACATGTTTTCTACTGGGGCATCAACGACTCGCATTCATCCACCAACACCTTCATGTAGCACTGATTTATCGCTGAGTATAACAGCGGTTGCTCTGTAATTAGCAATAACTCCCCGTAACACACGAGCTCGAAAATGTATGTCAACGACGGACTGTCTGGTTAAATCTAAATGTTCCAGCGAAAAGTAATAAACCGGATACAGCGTTGTAAAATCTAACTGTGATATTTGTAAACCAGAATCAATATTCTGATCACTCTCCATGAATGTCATTAATCGATGATATGCACGTGCTACATGATTTAGCTCGAAATTCAGTAATATATCCTCGGAGGGTTCTTGATGTCCGTTTATTCTCAACGAAACTTCAGAAACACCGAGTTTGTCAAATATCATAATACTTTGTAGTTGATTATTTATTCGTGCATTATTTTGAATCGCAATAAATATATGTTGCGGTGCAGAAACACCTTGCCGAGAAGTTATTTGCCATGTAAATAAACCATTAATGTTACTCTGGATAGAATCTGTGGTCATTGTCAACCATGATAACATTGATTTACCACCTTGACTCATAAAAGAAAGTAAACGTTCTTCTTCAGGTAGTGTTGGAGTCATTACTGGCATCCAAAATGAAAGTTTTGTTAGCATTACTTTACCATGAAGTGCTCTAGTTGCAGCATCATCAGCTCCTTCAGCGTGCCATATTGCATCATCGTCCGTGGCTTTTTTTACAAGTACAACTGTGTGCTTGGCTCCGAAAATAACTTTTCTAACATTTCTGCAGAATCCAAAAATATGTGATAATGGAATTGCACATGAAAACATTCTATCTTTCAACATTGCTTTACGTGATGCAAATTCTAAATTAAAATTTGCATTCATCGATGCGACTTCAGTTCCAGCTGCATTTAGTGTTACATTTCTATTTTCTGGATGATCAGTTGTATCTTTGGTAAACATCATTGATGGACCAGCTGATCTTGAATAATCGTCGCTGTATCTTGAAAGACCAAGTATTGTTGTTGCAACGTCAACATCTTTTTGAATTGATTCAATATTTTTTTCCGTCAGTCATGTACGTAGCGCTGTCGAACAACGCCATGATTCCAATATTAAAAAAACCAAATCGATCATTGTTTCCGTATTCAGTATTATCTGCTTTAAAAATTTTACCTTCAACTTCAGTGAATGCTTCAGCGGGTAAGAAATACCTACTTGTATCTTGAACTTGAAGTTCAATTCGTCCACGTTGATCTGGCTGTCGTGCGTCATAAGAATAATACTGATAATCGCGCACAGATTCATCTTTGAGAACTGGTACATCCATGTCAAATGCGGGATCAGATATACGTTTGAACATCTTTATTAAAATTGCTATCGTCTAACACGACGACCACTTCCTGCTATCAGACTAGCGGTTATATTTTTTTCTTTTTCTGACATTGGTACACCAGCTAACTCTGCCAGTTTTTGATTAGCAGCTTGATTTATTATTTTACTAACATTTGCGGGCATCACTTCAGTGTTGGCCAGTTTCACTGGTGGCTGAGGTTTTCGTCGTATTAATCGTGCTAGTCTATCCTTGATTGCTGAGAATGCTTTCCTAGCAACATCACCAACAGTGCCAATACCTTTTTCACGAACAACATCAATAGCTTTCATTCCTAGTTGCTTTGCATGCGGTATTGCTTTTGGGGCTATCCTTCTAAATAGACCTTGAACAACATCACCTAGTCCATCTCCGTAGATCGTTTTGTATACTGGTAATCGTGAATTTATTACCCTGACCATTGTTGGTCCACGTTGAGTATTATATATGATCATCTTATTATAGTCATCGCATCTAATTACATAATCAATCACTGTGATAATCATCGGCGATTTCATTAATGAGGGCCCGATATACATTAATATCCATGACACCGCCTGTAAATAATCGTTTACAAATATCAGCTGCTTCATTAATAATTTCTGGGGAATTATTACCAGCTCGTTTTCCTCCAATGAGAATTTCTAGTCTTTTAACATCGGCAAGGACGTTATTTGGACAAGTAATAAGACCACTTCCTTGAGTAATAAGGCCAGTTCCAGTTGCACCGGGGGGATCTTGATATTCTTCCTCACTTGTTGTTTTGACTGGCTGTCGTGGTGATTGCAATTGTTTCATTATTTCTTGAAATTGTTGTTCTTGTTGTTGTTCTCGTTGTTGTAGCTCTTGTTGTAGTCGTTGTATTTGTTGTAATCGTTGTGGTGATGGTGATGATTGTTGTGGTAGTGATGGTAGTAGTCGTGGTGATCATTGTGGTGATGGTAATAGTCGTTTACCTTTTTGTTTATATTTTTCGATATGCTCATATACCATACTGTCAAATTCATTAAAATTATTAATATCTTCCTCAGATCTGATTTCCGGAATACCAGTAGCGATGCGATATACATCCTTGATCCAATCGGCAGATTTTAGAGTTAACATATTCTGGTTTTACATATTTTTTTCTTTCATGATGTCCAAACGCGGCAATATCAAGTAATTTGTCTTTGTCCCTGATAGCATCAATACCTTCCGGCGTAAATTTATCTGTGATGCTAGTTCTGATTCTTGGTGGTTTAGGTGGTGGTTGAGCTGCTTGAATACAGCCAGCAATATCAACAGGTAATGTTTCAAGAGCTTTCTGTGTTGCGTCAGTTGCTGTAACAATTTTCTTTGTTGGTTCGACAATCGGTTTAAATAATTGTTCTGCACCTTCTGCAAATTCCACCTGAGACTCCTGACGTGCTTGTAGTTGTTGTTTGATAGAATTACGGACGGGTAGATATTTTTTAATTGCCTCTAGTCGCTCACGAGCTAGTTTAGATGTATGAGATTCCATTATTTGATATAACAATGATTTAATTATAGCAGCAGGGAGGGTGAACGACCAGCGTTGAGTGACCAGCACGTAAACGAAACACACCATAAAATAAAAATGATGATGTAACAAAATGAGCTAACCCAATTAGAGAAATCTCATGGCCTGACAAAGGTTTTGGTTTAACGTTATTTGACCTTGAGATTTCATTTTCGTAGGAAGGTTTATTTTTCATAAATAAGGTCTCCAGCAAAATGGTCTGTTTACCCTCCCTGCTGCTAAGGTACTTTTTTGTAATGCTATCTATATGTTAGTACAGAATATGTTGGCCACATTCTCTCTGCCTGACCTGGTGACACAAGCTATGTTTAGCCTGCAGAAACTAGGGCAGTGAGCATGCATAGAGCTGCATGGCTTATATAACTGAGGTAATTAGCAGGGCCTCACAACATTCATGGCTAATGTTATGGCAGTTTATCGAATGTAGATCCCGTGAGGAGATGCTTTGCTCACCTCTCATTTAGTGAAGCCACGTCATTCTTCTGCACTGCACTCACTACCATTTGGTACCGTATTGCTGTTTGGCATTTAAGCCTCCTCTGGTGTTTAGACCATATGAGTCTTAGCCACAATGGACAGATGATTGTAGGCAAAATAGGAGAAGGCACAACACCGCTGAACTGCAGCAATAGATACGTCATTATTTCAGATAGGAGCAGGCTTCGCAGTTTAAGAGGCTGTTAAAGAAAGAGGTTAGGAATAAGGTTGCTCCTTTGCAAGTTGAACTCTCGGAATGCTAATTTAGGCCTTTTCTAGTGCCCAAGGCCGACAGGAAGGTCGTTCCTAGATTTCTGCGTGCTCAATAAGTGCATAACCGCACCAAGGTTCCAAATGGAAATGGCATGGTTAGTCAGGGTTAATTTGCAATCGGTCTAGATTTAACTAATGTATATTATCACATCGCTTTATATTTGTCTTCGTGCGCGTTCTTTCACTTTGGCTTCAGCGAAACAATATACAATTTACTATGCTGCCCTATTCGATCTTAATATCAGCCCTTAGAAAATCTCGACGACCATCAACTGCATAGTCAGCCTGTTCAGGTCAACCTTGTCAAGATAAGCTGCAGCGTATGTGGACAAAATATGCCTTAGAAACACAGCAAATTCATATTTGTTGAAGGGCAGGAACAACCTTCTTTCTCTGCTCTCATTTGGATTTTCTAGTGAATCAGGCAAGTCAGATCTTACCCCATCCCTGAGTCTTGGTATGAACATTGTGACCAATCTCTGCCATGTATATGCCATTGTTTATTGAGCATACGGAGTCAGTTTTCAATAGAGAGCAGATTTCAGCGAGAGAGTTGTCTTGTTCAGAGTGGCGGCAACTTTGATTCTCGGCTGTCTTTTCTTGCGCCCGTCGCAAATGGCACTACTGGCCCCGTGATGACCTTTTCCAGTCGTTTAGATCATTGTACTGCAATCTCACTGAGAGTAAACAATTCATGGATCATCAGCCAGAAAATATATTTTTTACAAGAGGATGTTCGCTGGAGAAGCCCAAACTAGATTAAACAGTTTGTACAGCTGCCAGAAATCACTTCATATCAACCTTTCAAAAACGAAGGCTGTAGTGAACACATTTTACTTCTGTGATATTTCTCTACAGAATAATAATCTTCATGATATCGGTCAACTTAATGTTGGTGCTATTGTCACTCGACCTGCGTGTTCTGTACTGGTGGTTCCAGCCAAAAAATGGTGTAGATCATATTCACACTAGATTCAATGTCCTCGAAAATTCATTGTTTAGAATAGGCTGGACTCTCAACATATACGGTCTTTCAGTTGTTATATGCAAATGATAGTTTTTGTGATGTGGTAGGACCATAAACTCACGACTTTCGTCTCTCCAATCCTGTTTCCAGATGTTTTGTTCGTAGATGGTTTCAGTCAGTTATTCAGGAGTGGCTTGAGGTTTTGAGGCTGCGTCAGGCCCCTACTCTTCTAGCACTGGTGATAATACAGAAAATGAGGCGATATAACTGGAAAATGATTATGATAGCCTCTCTCATGTGGAAAAATCCTGGCGAATGATCTGCTCGATCATCATTGATGTATCACTCAGCTTAAATAGGTAGGCATATGGTTGATGGGTAGGTCCCTAGCAGAAGTACCGTATATATTTGCATTGGATCGAACGGCAGAGCAATAAATTGGAAGACCACTCTATCTATGTAATCCCAAAAGTACTTCCTGTGGGGAGGAAAGAGAGGGATGCATCTTGTACATGGTAATCGCCTAGTAGAAAAGGCCTTCGACATTCCTCGTTGTTAATATAATCTCCATCTTTAAAGATTCTTCCTTCATAAACCTGTTTCGGGAGAAAAAGTCAAGAACTAGGTGAAATTTTCCCTCTTTCTTTGGTACAATGAAAATGGAGTCTAAGGCCGCAGATTGGTTATTGAACATCATTTCTACTGTACCCTTCTGAAGAAGGGATTCTACCCCTTCCTTTAATTGCCCCTGATTCAGCTTCTAGAAGAAGACAAGAGATCTTACTAGAGAAGGAAGATTCTGAAACTGAAGGTGATGTACACCTTTTATGATGTGAAGGGCCCACCTATCGTCTGTGACTCCCGACGAAGCCTCTAAAAAACGAGAAGATTTAGCCTGACACCAAGGGGGCCATTGGAAGAGGAATACACTGCAGCAGAATATGTGAGTCCTTTGGATATCCACCCTGGGCCATCGGAAATGTAGAAGGGCTAGCAAATTACTCCCTTTGACTTTACAGAACCCCTTTATCGGGTTCTACTGTCATTTGGGAACTTTGATTTGGGGTTGTTACTTCGGCTGCGTCGCTCTAAAGGAAGTTGCGAATGGACCATGTGGTCGGCCAGGATCAAGTCGCTTTTTGGTCGGTTTCGACAGGCTTAAAGAGCATTCGAGGGACCGGTATTGTTAGTGGTCTGGTCAAAGTCTGACACCATGAAAATAACATATTGTTCAATATCTCGTGCAAAGCCAGGTACAACAAACGTAAAATATTGCTTTTTTCAACTCATTGACAGATTTGAATTTTGTCAAGGTATAAGGCTTACTGGAAGGAAATACATATACAGCGCAGTATGACAGGCATTTAGTTAAACTTTGTACAGTGCTTGAAGAAGACACATTTGAATTGTATAGTCCAAATAAAATCGATGCTGAAATAACATATGCTACTCAAATATTTGAAACTGGTTGATGTTGGAAAATATACAAATGAAACAAGCGAGAATCTGTTTGATTGCGTATCATTACAATTTTACGAAAAATAATCACTTTATGTCATTTTTTTTCTTTTTACAGGTTCGAAATTCCCAATTAAGTGGACAGCTCCTGAGGCAGCCTTGTATGGCAGGTTTTCCATAAAGTCTGACGTCTGGTCCTATGGCATATTATTGACGGAAATCTTAACAAGAGGAGTTGTGCCATATCCAGGTAAGGGTTTTTGAAATAAAATAAGTAAACTTTCTTAACATATACTAATTTTTAGCTTAGCTTTTACAGTTCAAATGCAAATCACTTATTGAACTTGTTCCGCTTTACTTCAAAGCGTTTTTTTGTCTATAACCACCTAAGTCAAAACCAGAAAATCTTGAACGAAACATAAATAGTTTGATTATAAACGTTTTCCAAATGTTCTTTTTATATATATGTGATTCAGTAACATTCATATTCTTTTGTAGAAATTGTTTCTTATATCAATTTCTCATGTCCCCTTGATCAAAGCTGATTCAGACCCAAATGCATGAAGCGGCTCTTCTGTCAAGCAAAGATACTTTTCTGTAGATATAAATTGTTGAGAATGAGAATGTCTAAGGTTAAATTTGTATCTTTGCTGTAACAACATGCCCATGGATATATATATATATATATATATATATATATATATATATATATATATATATATATATATATATATATAGAAGGTTTCGCCTGTGGTAGACGTACCATAAGGCATCACTTTTCACCCATCGTCAACAGTGTCAGACAGTGGTAGAACATAATCACATAGAAACAAATTAAAAACTTGATTCCACAGCACATACATTTGCACATTTGAAGTAAGGTTTTCATCACTCTGAAACATTTGTTTGTCTTCTAGGCATGACAAACCGAGAAGTGCTAAAACAAGTAGAGCTTGGTTACAGGATTCCAAAGCCTTCAAATTGTCCAGACTCTATGTATGCGATGATGCTGAAATGCTGGGACAGAAAAGCCGAGAACAGACCAACATTTGAATTCTTATCCACCTTTTTTGATGACTATTTTATGTCTACAGAGCCAAAATATAACGAATCAAAAGAACTGTGAATAGAAAATGACCACACTTGTCAAAATTACACGATAACTATTCCTAACACACTGGTTGGAAATAATACTGTAAATGGCACAATAATAGCACACAAATAATTTTTCTCATAAATAAATGTTCTCATTTCTGACTGAGAAATGGAGCAAAAAGATTAAAACGGCATAAAATGAGGACAAAATTAATACATTTTGTAACTACCTGTTTAGTCATGAACATAAGAAAGCAAAAGCTTCACAAGACGTATTTATTTATTCCAAAGGACTTACGTGCTTGGAAGGGCAGGATAAAAATGTATGATGCTTTTTCAGTTAGATTGTTGTTTTGGAGCAGAATTAGATATGCTTTGTTTATTTTCCTTTCTCATTGCGAATGTCGTATATACAGCCTTTTGATTATCTTCTCATTATCGTTTGAAGAAGGTGGCTCAAAATTAAACGTGTAAGGTTTAGTCACGTTTAGAATATAAAACAAGATGTTACAGTTCTGTAAAATTATCTATAATATTAAAATTTGCAAAAATATACAGTTTTTGACCCAGCTGCCGCCAGCTAATTAAAAGTCTGCAAACGATTGACTATTTAAAAGAGGCTACTTAGGAGAGAATTAGGGCAGAAAGACAATAGTATAAGTAAATTTTCAAACTGAAAATCAAATAAACTGCTTTACACAGGGTTATTCGAATAACACACAGTTCAGTTTCAGTATTTCTTAAAAACAGCACAGTTCCATCTGTTCACTCATTTATATGAATTGGTTCTTATAAAATGGTGGCTGCTATACCCCAACCCGGGTTCTGGAAAGGTACTTCAGAATTGCCGGGTGTATTTATAACACATCTATTAGGACCGTTTCATAATGACATATTAACATGAATAAAACTTTAGCATTCATTGGGGGCTGTTCCAGCAAAACATGCTTGGGGCCATGAGAAGCCACTTTTAATGCTGATAAGTCACCCATAGATGCAATTTAGTATGTTATATTATGTTCAGATAAGCTCGCTGAATAATCATAGAAGAAGTGTGTGTGTGTGTGTGTGTGTGTGTGTGTGTGTGTGTGTGAAAGAGCATCGGTATCGCCTCTTGGGAGACTTGACTGTTAAGCAGCCCACATGGATCACTTATTGGGTGGAAAGATTAAGAGTTAGCAATAGATCAGTGAACAAATAATTTACTGATGTGTTACATTTTCATGATAAATGTTAATGGAATAGTCATCGAGATCTTATGTATAACTGGTAACCAATCATGAGATGTGTTAAACACTGATCAGCTAATGCAGCATGCAACTATAGATGAAGGTCTGTGCTTTCAAATGGGGATGTGCTATGCTCGGAAATTTGTTATAGATATATTAGCTAAATGTAGTTCCGTTTTTTTCTTGTGTCAATTTCAAAACTTCCCAAGCTGCTAGCAAATAGTGAGGGATGAAACATTATATTTCATTCCCATATATGTTAAGACTTGACCGATACATGCTGGTGTGTTAACTGATTTTAAAATTTTTGATTTAACTGCTTTTGTTTCCAAACAATAAAATATTTTTAATGACACAGCAGTTTGTTCATATAAAGAAGTCCGTGTTCATGTGTCAGAACTGCCATGCATGGTTTTCTCACTATGTTGTTTAGTATATCTGTCCCTGTGTGCTTAACTTTTGTTCATGATTGTAGATTGTACCTTAAGATAACAGTCATTTGTAATCAGGATATTTACATGGCTAACTTTTGTGCATGATTCTAGGTCAAGGGTGTCAATCATAGTGCCTGTCAGCCTCCGGCCCGCAGACATATGTCTTGTTAGTGTCTCATTTGTAAATTATCAAAGCTTATGATTCGTATGGTCCGAGTGAAACAAATCTGGCCATTGCAAATGAGTTTGACACCCTTTTCAAGGTTATAAATAGGCTGCTTATAAGCTTAGAATATTCTCTAAACAGACTTGCTGAAAATTTGATTGGAATTTCCCATTGGACTTACTGAAATCTAGATCAAGAGTAAGTGTGTATAAATAGGGACTTGGTAAATAAACAATTAATACCTTTTTTAGAGCATTTTCTGGAATCTATTTATCCGATTTTATAGTTGTGTTAAGATATATTTCAAGAGAAATTATTTAATTAAATTATACTGCTGAGTGGAAGACTTGACTACAAAAGGAACTTCATGAGCTAAGGAATACTCGTCAGCAGCACGAGCAGCATTTTCCAAAGCTTCAATCTTATGCTCATCAAGATAAGTCTTAATGTCACTATGGAAAGAGTTCTTGAACTCTTCAAGTAATACAAGTTGTCTGAGACTTTCATATTCTTGATCAACTGTCTTGGCACCACCTATCAAATAACTGCTCTTTTTTCACTTGCAAATTCGACATGAGTTTGTCCAGCTTTGTTTTATAGATCCTGAATTTTTACCGTTAAGTTTCAAGGACTAACTCATAAACTGTTAAGTCGCATTCCTTAACCAGATCATAGTAAGCTCTTTGTTGTACTGACAGTGAATGGTAAACATCACTAGCTTTACCAGTAAGTACACATTGTAATAAGAGAGTCCAATGCTCCCTTGGCCATTTCAAATTTTCTGCATTTTTTTAAAACGAGGAAAATATTTGTCTACTTCTTTTTCTCTGAAAGGGGGCACTAACCTAATATTCTTAGGAACATCAAAACTTGAATTTGTATCGAAAGTGGGAATGTACTTTTCACTTGCCAGCTCTATTTCTTAAATTGTAAATTGATATTTCCTCTTTTCCTTCCCTCCTTGCATTTGCATTTGCATCTCTCTGTCTGTCTGTATGTCTGTCTATCTGTCTGTCTGTCTCTTCCTTATCTACTTGCATTTGCATTTGTTTTTCTCTCTCTTTCTCCAATAGCATTTGTTTTTCTTCTTTCTGTAACTGCATTTATTCTTTCTGTAACTGCATTTGTTCTTTCTGAAACTGCATTTGGTAATGTAGTTAATCAAAATTTATGAAATATATCCTTCAGCAAAGGAAAATATGTGATATATATATATATATATATATATATATATATATATATATATATATATATATTAATGAATGCATTTTATTGCATTTCTCAATTTGAAATAAATTGTACAGTTATTTATCTTTTATTTATGTTTGTTATTTGCCACTACCTGTTTGCATGGAATAAAATGTGGTGTGTCAAAGGTAGATAACAGTGGTTATAGGTGCATGAGAGAATCCTATACAGAGCCAAGTTTTATAGGTGATTATATACTTGCATATACTTACTGTATTTTTTTAAAACTGAAAGCTGCATAAGATAACATGACGTGAATCTTATAAGAAAATAAAATATGAAACCCAGTAATGTTTGTGTTGTGATTAAGTAAATGCTAAGCCTAAGTATATTATTCTATGGGTCAATGCTCGGACCGATTTTGAATGAAATTGCAGATTCTTAAGTAATACAGTCGCCATATTTGCATGCACGAATATGTTTTCATGCAATTTAATTTAATTTAGATCACCATAGTTGATATTCTCAACAATAGCAAAAATAATTTATTTACATCTATTTAAACACATGCATACTAAAGTAGTTTTTTTATTTTTTTCAATTTGTTTTAGAAATATTAAAAGTATATAGCCTGCATTTATTTATTTGAAATGGACTAGTAAATAAACCAGAATAGGACAGTGTGTAGCCTATATGTTTGTTTACATCAAGTGATTCCATTTTAGTTTAAGTGGTAGCAAGTTTTCATTATCAGGGACGCTATGTAGACAATCTGGAAACAATAAATTAATGTAATTACTAAGTTGTAAGTATTTGTTTACATCGTTGATGCTATCCCTTTTTGATTTTAGTTGGGATGGTGTTAAAATCACATGATCTTTTAACGGTTTTTACAATTTAAGTATCAGTCATGCATGCAGTATACAATAATGCATGTATGACTGATATTTAAATTGTAAGCAACTGTATGAGCCCATGTGGTGCGAATAACATAATTAACAACAATACCGTCACGACCCCAAGTTCCAACGCGCTGGACGTGACATTAGATCAAAGTCTGTAGCCCGTATAAACTTCTTAACTTAAGTAAAAAATATGTTTTAATCGCACAGTCCTACCTTCAGTCAATTCGTATACTGTGTAACCGAATAACGCATATTGCAGGTTTCGCAGTAGAAACTATCCATAAATATTACTGCATGTTTTCTTCCGTGCAAACCTTATCCGATATCATCAGCTGTTTATACTTGGGGTCATGGCCATATGACGTATGAAGAGCGGATGTTGGTAATAATGGACCCGAAAAATGGTTTGAAAATACGTGCTATGGGTAGAATAAAATAAATGGAAAATATATTACCTGAAATCCTGTAAAAGCCCTGCTTGACGGCTGAGGTTGGCTCTTGTCGTGGAAATTGTATGAAGTTCTTTGCCTGTCTCACTAAGGCTCTTGCCACTTCAAATATACATCTGCTTACACTGGCTACACTCACACCCAACGACTCTCCGATGAGCCTGAAGTGAGCGCCAGTGGCGAAAAAGCATAAGGCTACAAGCACCTTGTGGAGTGGTGGCAACGCCTTGCTCCGCTTCGTAAAAGCTGAATCAAGTGTTTCAGTAACAGTATTTACGATGAATAAAATGGTAAGCCTGGTAAATCTATAGCGAGCGAACAAAACAGTGTCATCGGCGTCCAAAGGGTTACCTCTGTCCCTAAAAATTCTCCTTTCTAATCGATTCCTTATATGACGTCGACGATAACGTCGTTCAAGCGCCATATTTGAGCGTCTGCATTTGAGGGAACGTAACCCTAACCTCAGATAATTGAGGACATTTCTCAAATCTGAGTTGAGATTTTTCTCGTGTGTTGCTTGTGAAACCGGATTTGAGAAAAATCTCAAATATTGGGGAAAATCTCAAAATTTGAGTAGAAAAACACACTTAAGATGTTTAGTGAAACCGTGCCCAGACGTAACATTTGTCACATACCTAATCTGTTTAGATTTGATAATTGTACTGACGCCAATAGGTGAGGCCATTGGAAACGTAGTAGCCAATACTTTACAAGAATTAAGTGAACCAAGCACGATTTATATACAGTGATCGTATTTATGGGATAGTTATTATCCTGGAGCTCCACAATAAACTCTTCGAATCATTTTAATACTTGAAAATGTTTCCGGGACATCAATCTCCCATAGGAATATTGATTCTTCTTAAACAACGACTAATGCTCTTTGCAAACTCTTCGAATCTTCTTCTGGAGTTTGAAAGCATTTCAGAGCATTTGAAATGCCTTTGCACAAGAAACAACGTTAGTCTTATGTCTGAAGAGTTATTAGGTAATATGTCAACTGACCCTGTTTGGGAATATAATTGTATTACGTTTGTAAGAATTTCCAAAGGACATTTGAAAACTGCTGTTGCTCTGCTATAAAAGTACCAGAATATTTTGAACTTGAAGACGTTAACATGATACATATCTTCATTTCTAATTTTACTTCTTGCAACATTTGTAAATGTTATTCTATAACTATATAAATGCCCTTCAAGATTTACGAACGTTAGGAAAATTTGGAAGAAAATTAGGATAAATCCTAACTTTTGTCACATACCTCATCTGGTTTGATTTGGTAATTCAACGGACGCCAGTAGGAAAGAAAATTGGAAGCGTATTAGCCAGTAGTTTAGAAGAAAGCCAGATTTATATCCTGTTTGCGTCTTTAAGGTTTGATCATGATGATGATGCTTCACTATAGCTCTTACAATCATTTGAACACTTCCAAATGTTCCCGGGATATAAATGTTGTTAAGACAAATAATTCTTCTTACGTGAAGACTAAAACTTCGCTAACTCTTCCAATCCACTTAGGGTTAGGGTTTAGGGTTAGGGTTTAGGGTTTAGGGTTAAGGTTAGGGTTGGGGTTAGGGTTTAGGGTTTAGGGTTGGGTTTAGGGTTTAGGGTTAGGGTTAGGGTTAGGGTTGGGGTTAGGGTTTAGGGTTTAGGGTTGGGGTTTAGGGTTAGGGTTTAGGGTTAGGGTTAGGGTTTAGGATTTAGGGTTTAGGGTTAGGGTTTAGGGTTAGGGTTAGGTTTAGGGTTTAGGGTTGGGGTTTAGGGTTTAGGGTTGGGGGTTAGGGTTAGGGTTTAGGGTTAGGGTTTAGGGTTTAGGGTTTAGGGTTAGGGTTTAGGGTTAGGGTTTAGGGTTAGGGTTAGGGTTTAGGGTTAGGCAAAACGAAATATTAGGTAGGAATTACTAAGTTTCCTACGAGCATTGGCCTAGGGAGAATTACTTGCGTTCCTTATTTTATTCATAATAAGTATATCACATAGGTTTTTATTTTTCCTGTATCCTGTCACAAGCTTGTACCGAAAGACACGTGGGTACTTGTCTTGAATTGAAGCGTACCCGTTTCTGATCCATTTAGCCACACGGGCTGCTTTGGAGTTAAAAGTGATGACAAACGGTATGATTTCCTCCGTTTCCTCTTGCAGATTCAGGCCCCAGGGGCTTAGAGTTTTCAATTTTTTAATCCAATAATTTTCTCTTTTAGTTAGATAATCCTTTTTGCCCACCGATTCAATTGGAATGATGGCGCAGTCTTTCAAGGAATGGTCAGTACTGTTAAAATGATTTGCCACCGACTTATTTTCTTTGTGATTAATGTCGAATCTATGTCTGGTGAAGCGGTCTCTCAGTGTGAGAGTAGTCTGCCCAACATATTGTTTTCCACACTTTTTGCAAGAGATCAGGTAAATAACGTTTCCCGAATTGCAGGACAAATTTTGTTTGATTGCGTAGGTCTGATGAGTTGCATGACTAGAAAAAGTTTCTGATTCTTCCAAAAAAGGGCATGTATTCCAACGTTTGCGGTTACATCCGGTTCCAACTGGTTTCATCCGGTTCAGACCAGTCCAGAGGAGTAGATACTGGTTCATAACCGGTTCAAACAGGTTCATTCCATGCCGACTTTGTATGTTAATTATTATTGGACAGGTTTAATCCTGTTTAAACCGGTTCAAACCGGTTCCACCCAGTCCTAACTTGTTCCGTCCAGTTCATACCAGTCCAGAGGAGTTGATACTGGTTCATGACCGGTTCAAACCGGTTTATTCCATGCCGATTTTGTTTGACAATTCATTATTGGCCAGGTTTCAACCGGTTTAAACCGGTTCAAACCGGTTCCATCCTGTTCCAACTGGTTCCATCCGGTCCCGACCGGTCCAGAGGAGATGATACTGGTTCATAACCGGTTCAAACCGGTTTATTCCATGCCGATTTTGTATGTTAATTCATTATTGGAGAGTTTTCATCCGGTTTAAAATGGTTCAATCCGGTTCCATCCGGTTGTAAATAGTTCCATCCAGGTCAGACCAGTCCAAAGGAGTCGATACTGGTTCATAACCGGTTCAAACTGGTTTATTCCATGCCGATTTTCTATGACAATTCCAGAGGAGTTGATACTGGTTCATAATCGGTTCAAACCGGTTTATTCCATGCCGATTTTGTATGATAATTCATTATTGGACAGGTTTAATCCGGTTCAAAGCGGCTCAAACCGGTTCCATCCGGTACTAACTTGTTCTGTCCAGGTCAGACCTGTCCAAACGAGTGGATACCGGTTCAAAAGCGGTTCAAACCGGTTTATTCCATGCCGATTTTGTATGACAATTCATTATTCAACAGGTTTTAACCGGTTCAAACCGGTTGAAACCGGTTCCATCCTGTTCCAACTGGTTCCATCCGGTTCTGAGCGGTCCAGAGGAGTTGATACTGGTTCATAACGGGTCCAAACCGGTTTATTCAATGCCGATTTTTTTATGTTAATTCATTATTGGACAGGTTTAATCCGGTTCAAACCGGCTCAAACCGGTTAAATCCGGTTCTAACTTGTTCCGTCCAGTCCAGACCGGTCCAGAGAAGCTAATATTGGTCCATAACCGGTTCAAACCGGTTTATTCCATGCCGATTTTGTATGTTAATTCATTATTGGAGAGTTTTTATCCGATTTCAACCGGTTCAAACCGGTTCCATCCGGTTGTAACTAGTTCCATCCAGGTCAGACCAGTCCAAAGGAGTCGATACTGGTTCATAACCGGTTCAAACCGGTTTTTTCCATGTCGATTTTGTATGATAATTCATTATTGGACAGGTTTATCCGGTTTAAACCGGTTCAAACCGGTTCCATCCTGTCCCAACTGGTTCCATCCGGTTCTGACCGGTCCAGAGGAGTTGACAGTGGTTCATAACCGGTTCAAACGGGTTTTATTCCATGTCGATTTTGTATGTTAATTCATTATTGGACAGTTTTTAACCGGTTCCATCCGGTTCTAAATAGTTCCATCCAGGTCAGACCAGTCGAAAGGAGTCGATACCGGTTCATAACCGCTTCAAACCGGTATATTCCATGCCGATTTTGTGTGACAATTCAACATTGGGCACGTTTTTACCGGTTTAAACCGGTAAAAACCGGTTGCATCCGGTTCCAACTGGTTCCATCCGGTTCAGACCAGTCCAGAGGAGTCGATGCTGGTTCAAAACCGGTTCATAAAGGTTTATTTCATGCCGATTTTGTATTACAATTGAATATTGGACAGGTTTTTGACCTGTTCAAACCGGTTCAAACCGGTGCCATCATGTTCCAACTAGTTCCATCCGGTTCTGCCCGGTCCAGAGGAGTTGATACTGGTTCATAATCGGTTCAAACCGGTTTATTCCACGCCGATTTTGTATGTTAATTCATTATTGGACAGGCTTAATCCGGTTCAAAGCGGCTCAAACCGGTTCCATCCGGTTCTAACTTGTTCCGTCCAGGTCAGAACTGTCCAAACGAGTGGATACTGGTTCAAAAACGGTTGAAACCCGTTTATTCCAAGCCGATTTTGTATGACAATTCATTATTGGACAGGTTTTCACCGGTTTAAACTGGTTGAAACCGGTTCCATCCTGTTCCAACTGGTTCCATCTGGTTCTGACCGGTCCAGAGGAGTTGATACTGGTTGATAACGATTCAAACCGGTTTATTCCATGCCGATTTTTTATGTTAATTCATTAATGGACAGGTTTAATCCGGTTCAAACCGGTTAAATCCGGTTCTAACTTGTTCCGTCCAGTCCAGACCGGTCCAGAGAAGCTAATACTGGTCCATAACCGATGCAAACCGGTCTATTCCATGCCGATTTTGTATGTTAATTCATTATTGGAGAGATTTATCCGCTTTCAACCGGTTCAAACCTGTTCCATTTGGTTGTAACTGGTTGCATCCAGGTCAGACCTGTCCAAAGGAGTCGATACTGGTTCATAACCGGTTCAAACCGGTTTATTCCATGCCGAATTTGTATGACAATTCATTATTGGACAGGTTTCAACTGGTTTAAACCGATTCAAACCTGTTCCATCCGGTTCCAACTGGTTCCATCCGGTTCAGACCAGTCCAGAGGAGTCGATGCTGGTTCATAACCGGTCCATACCGGTTTATTTCATGCCGATTTTGTATTACAATTGAATATTGGACAGGTTTTTGACCGGTTCAAACCGGTTCAAACCGGTTCCATCCTGTTCCAACTGGTTCCAACCGGTTCTGTCCGGTCCAGAGGAGTTGATCCTGGTTCATAATCGGTTCAAACCGGTTTATTCCGTGCCGATTTTGTATGTTAATTCATAATTGGACAGGTTTGATCCGGTTCAAAGCGGCTCAAACCGGTTCCATCCGGTTATTTCTTGTTCCGTCAAGGTCAGACCAGTCCGAACGAGTGGATACTGGTTCATAACCGGTTCAAACCGATATATTCCATGCCGATTTTGTTTGACAATTCATTATCGGACAGGTTTTAACCGGTTTCAAATGGTTGAAATCGGTTCCATCCTGTTCGAACTGGTTCCATTCGGTTCTGACCGGTCCAGCGGAGATGATACTGGTTCATAACCGGTTCAAACCGGTTTATTCCATGCCGATTTTGTATGTTAATTCATTATTGGAGAGTTTTTGTCCGGTTTCAACCGGTTCAAAAAGGTTCCATCCGGTTGTAAGTAGTTCCATCCAGGTCAGACCAGTCCAAAGGAGTCTATACTGGTTCATAACCGGTTCAAACCGGTTTCTTCCATGCCGGTTATGTATGACAATTCATTATTGGACAGGTTTTAACCTTTTCAAACCGGTTCAAACCGGTTCCATCCGGTTCCATCTAGTTCCATCCGGTTCAGACCATTCCAGAGGAGTCGATACTGGTTCAAAACCGGTTCAAACCGGTTTATTCCATGCCGATTTTGTGTTAGAATTCAACATTGGACAGTTTTTAACCGGATTCACCCGGTTCAAACCGGTTCCATCCTGTTCCAACTGGTTCCATCCGGTTCTGACCGGTCGCAAGGAGTTTGTAATGGTTCCTAACTGGTTCAAACCGGTTTATTCCATGCCGATTTTGTATGTTAATTCATCATTGGACAGTTTTTATCCGGTTTCAACCGATTCAAACCGATTCTATCCGGTTGTAACTAGTTCCATCCAGGTGAGACCAGTCCAAAGGAGTGGACACTGGTTCATAACCGGTTCACACCGGTACATTCCATGCCGATTTTGTATGACAATTCATTATTGGACAGGTTTTAACCGGTTTAAACCGGTTCAAACCGGTTCCATCCTGTTCCAACTGGTTCCATCGGGTTCTGACCGGTCCAGAGGAGTTGATACTGGTTCATAACCGGTTCAAACCGGTTTATTCCATGCCGATTGTGTATGTTAATTCATTATTGGAGACTTTTTATCCGGTTTCAACCGGTTCAAACCGGTTCCATCCGGTTGTAAATAGTTCCAGCCAGTCAGACCAGTCCAAAGGAGTCGACACTGGTTCATAACCGGTTCAAACTGGTTTATTCCATGCCGATTTTGTGTGACAATGAAACATTGGACAGGTTTTTACCGGTTTAAACCGGTGAAAAAAGGTTTCATCCGGTTACAACTAGTTGCATCCGGTTCAGACCAGTCCAGAGGATTCGATGCTGGTTCATAACCAGTTCATACCGGTTTATTCCATGATGATTTTATATTACAATTCAATATTGGACAGGATTTTGACCGGCTTAAACCGGCTCAAAATGGTTCCATCCTGTTCCAACTGGTTCCATCCGGTTCTGTCCGGTCTAGAGGAGTTGATACTGGTTCATAATCGGTTAAAACCGGTTTTTTCCACGCCGATCTTGTATGTTAATTCATTATTGGACGGGCTTAATCCGGTTCAAAGCGGCTCAAACCGGTTAAAACCGGTTCTAACTTGTTCCGTCCAGTCCAGACCGGTCCAGAGAAGCTAATACTGGTCCATAACCGGTTGAAACCGGTCCATTCCATGCCGATTTTGTATGTTAATTCATTATTGGAGAGTTTTCATCCGATTTCAACCGGTTCAAACCTGTTCGATCCGGTTGTAACTGGTTCCATCCAGGTCAGACCAGTCCAGAGAAGTCGATGCTGGTTTATACCCGGTTCAAACCGGTTTATTCCATGCCGATTTTGTATTACAAATCAACATTGGACAGGATTTTGACCGGTTTAAACCGGTTCAGATAGGTAGCATACTGCTCCAACTGGTTCCATCCTGTTCTGACCGGTCCAGAGGAGCTGATACTGGTTCATAACCGGTTCAAACCGGTGTATTCCATGCCGATTTTGTATGTTAATTCATTATTGGACAGGTTTTTTCCGGTCCAAACTGACTCAAACCGGTTCCATCCGGTTCTAACTTGTTCCGTCCAGTCCAGACCGGTCCAGACAAGCTGATTCTGGTTCATATCCGGTTCAAACTGGTTTATTCCATGCCGATTTTGTATGTCAATTCATGATTGGACAGTTTTTATCAGGTTTCAATCGGTTCAAACCGATTCCATCCGGTTGTAACTAGTTCCATCCAGGTCAGACCAGTCCAAAGGAGTGGATACTGGTTCATAACCGGTTCAAACCGGTTTATTCCATGCCGATTTTGTTTGACAATTCATTATTGGGCAGGTTTTAACCGGTTTAAACCGGTTCAAACCGGTTCCATCCTGTTTCAACTGGTTCCATCCGGTTCCGACCGGTCCAGAGGAGATGATACTGTTCATAACCGGTTCAAACCGGTTTATTCCATGCCGATTTTGTATGTTAATTCATTATTGGAGAGTTTTCATCCGGTTTAAAATGGTTCAATCCGGTTCCATCCGGTTGTAAATAGTTCCATCCAGGTCAGACCAGTCCAAAGGAGTCGATACTGGTTCATAACCGGTTCAAACTGGTTTATTCCATGCCGATTTTCTATGACAATTCCAGAGGAGTTGATACTGGTTCATAATCGGTTCAAACCGGTTTATTCCATGCCGATTTTGTATGATAATTCATTATTCAACAGGTTTTAACCGGTTCAAACCGGTTAAAACCGGTTCCATCCTGTTCCAACTGGTTCCATCCGGTTCTGACCGGTCCAGAGGAGTTGATACTGGTTCATAACGGGTTCAAACCGGTTTATTCAATGCCGATTTTTTATGTTAATTCATTAATGGACAGGTTTAATCCGGTTCAAACCGGCTCAAACCGATTATATCCGGTTGTAACTTGTTCCGTCCAGACCAGACCGGTCCAGAGAAGCTAATATTGGTCCATAACCGGTTCAAACCGGTTTATTCCATGCCGATTTTGTATGTTAATTCATTATTGGAGAGTTTTCATCCGATTTCAACCGGTTCAAACCGGTTCCATCCAGTTGTAACTAGTTCCATCCAGGTCAGATCAGTCCATAGGAGTAGATACTGGTTCGTAACCGGTTCAAACCGGTTTTTTCCATGTCGATTTGGTATTAGAATTCAATATTGGACAGGTTTTTGACCAGTTTAAACCGGTTCAGACCGGTCCCATCCTGTTCCAGCTGGTTCCATCCTGTTCTGACCGGTCCAGAGGAGTTGATACTGGTTCATAACCGGTTCAAACCGGTTTATTCCATGCCGATTTTGTATGTTAATTCATAATTGGACAGGTTTAATCCGGTCCAAACTGACTCAAACCGGTTCCATCCGGTTCTAACTTGTTCCGTCCAGTCCAGACCGGTCCAGACAAGCTGATACTGGTTCATAACCGGTTCAAACCGGTTTATTCCATGCCGATTTTGCATGACAATTCATTATTGGACAGGTTTCAACAGGTTTAAACCGATTCAAACCTGTTCCATCCGGTTCCAACTGGTTCCATCCGGTTCAGACCAGTCCAGAGGAGTCGATGCTGGTTCATAACCAGTTCATACCGGTTTATTCCATGCCGATTTTATATTACAAATCAATATTGGACAGGTTTTTGACCAGTTTAAACCGGTTCAGACCGGTCCCATCCTGTTCCAAATGGTTCCATCCTGTTCTGACCGGTCCAGAGGAGTTGATACTGGTTCATAACCGGTTCAAACCGGTTTATTCCATGCCGATTTTGTATGTTAATTCATAATTGGACAGGTTTAATCCGGTCCAAACTGACTCAAACCGGTTCCATCCGGTTCTAACTTGTTCCGTCCAGTCCAGACCGGTCCAGACAAGCTGATACTGGTTCATAACCGGTTCGAACCGGTTTATTCCAAGCCGATTTTGTATGATAATTCATTATTGGACAGGTTTTATCCGGTTTAAACCGGTTTAAACCGGTTCCATCCTGTTCCAACTGGTTCCATCCGGTTCTGACCGGTCCAGACGAGTTGACAGTGGTTCAAAACCGGTTCAAACGGGTTTATTCCATGTCGATTTTGTATGTAAATTCATTATTGGACAGTTTTTAACCGGTTCCATCCGGTTGTAAATAGTTCCATCCAGGTCAGACCAGTCGAATGGAGTCGATACCGGTTCATAACCGGTTCAAACCGGTAGATTCCTTGCCGATTTTGTGTGACAATTCAACATTGGACACGTTTTTACCGGTTTAAACCGGTAAAACCGGTTGAATCCGGTTCCAACTGGTTCCATCCGGTTCAGACCGGTCCAGAGGAGTCGATGCTGGTTCATAACCGGTTCATACCGGTTTATTTCATGCCGATTTTGTATTACAATTGAATATTGGACAGGTTTTTGACCTGTTCAAACCGGTTCAAACCGGTTCCATCATGTTCCAACTAGTTCCATCCGGTTCTGTCCTGTCCAGAGGAGTTGATACTGGTTCATAATCGGTTCAAACCGGTTTATTCCACGCCGATTTTGTGTGTTAATTAATTATTGGACAGGCTTAATCCGGTTCAAAGCGGCTCAAACCGGTTCCGTCCGGTTCGAACTTGTTCAGTCCAGGTAAGTCCTGTCCAAACGAGTGGATAGTGGTTCAAAAACGGTTCAAACCGGCTTATTCCAAGCCGATTTTGTATGACAATTCATTATTGGACAGGTTTTCACCGGTTTAAACTGGTTGAAACCGGTTCCATCCTGTTCCAACTGGTTCCATCTGGTTCTGACCGGTCCAGAGGAGTTGATACTGGTTCATAACGGTTCAAACCGGTTTATTCCATGCCGATTTTTTATGTTAATTCATTAATGGACAGGTTTAATCCGGTTCAAACGGTTTAAATCCGGTTCTAACTTGTTCCGTCCAGTCCAGACCGGTCCAGAGAAGCTAATACTGGTCCATAACCGGTTGAAACCGGTCCATTCCATGCCGATTTTGTATGTTAATTCATTATTGGAGAGGTTTCATCCGATTTGAACCGGTTCATACCTGTTCCATTTGGTTGTAACTGGTTCCATCCAGGTCAGGCCAGTCCAAAGGAGTCGATACTGGTTCATAACCGGTTCAAACTGGTTTATTCCATGCCGATTTTGTATGACAATTCATTATTGGACAGGTTTTAACCTTTTTCAACAGGATCAAACCTGTTCCATCCGGTTCCAACTGGTTCCATCCGGTTCAGACCAGTACAGAGGAGTCGATGCTGGTTCATAACCGGTCCATACCGGTTTATTTCATGCCGATTTTGTATTACAATTGAATATTGGACAGGTTTTTGACCGGTTCAAACCGGTTCAAACCGGTTCCATCCTGTTCCAACTGGTTCCATCCTGTTCTGACCGGTCCAGAGGAGTTGATCCTGGTTCATCACCGGTTCAAACCGGTTTATTCCATGCCGATTTTGTATGTTAATTCATAATTGGACAGGTTTAATCCGGTTGAAACTGACTGAAACCGGTTCCATCCGGTTCTAACTTGTTCCGTCCAGTCCAGACCGGTCCAGACAAGCTGATACTGGTTCATAACCGGTTCAAACCGGTTTATTCCAAACCGATTTTGTATGTTAATTCATTATTGGACAGGTTTTATCCGGTTTAAACCGGTTGAAACCGGTTCCATTCTGTTCCAACTGGTTCCATCCGGTTCTGACCGGTCCAGAGGAGTTGACAGTGGTTCATAACCGGTTCAAACGGGTTTATTCCATGTCGATTTTGTATGTTAATTCATTATTGGACATTTTTTAACCTGTTCCATCCGGTTCTAAATAGTTCCATCCAGGTCAGACCAGTCGAAAGGAGTCGATACCGGTTCATAACCGATTCAAACCGGTATATCCCATGCCGATTTTGTGTGACAATTCAACATTGGACACGTTTTTACCGGTTTAAACCGGTAAAAACCGGTTGCATCCGGTTCCAACTGGTTCCATCCTGTTCAGACCAGTCCAGAGGAGTCGATGCTGGTTCAAAACCGGTTCATAACCGGTTCAAACCGGTTTATTTCATGCCGATTTTGTATTACAATTGAATATTGGACAGGTTTTTGACCGGTTCAAACTGGTTCCATCCTGTTCCAACTGGATCCATCCGGTTCTGTCCGGTCCAGAGGAGTTGATCCTGGTTCATAATCGGTTCAAACCGGTTTATTCCATGCCGATTTTGTATGTTAATTCATTATTCGACAGGTTTGATCCGGTTCAAAGCAGCTCAAACCGGTTCCATCCGGTTACTTCTTGTTCCGTCAAGGTGAGACCAGTCCGAACGAGTGGATACTGGTTCATAACTGGTTCAAACCGGTATATTCCATGCCGATTTTGTATGACAATTCATTATTGGACAGGTTTTAACCGGTTTAAACCGGTTCAAACCGGTTCCATCCTGTTCGAACTGGTTCCATTCGGTTCTGACCGGTCCAGCGGAGTTGACACTGGTTCATAACCGGTTCAAACCGTTTTATTCCATACCGATTTTGTATGTTAATTCATTATTGGAGCGTTTTTGTCCGGTTTCAACCGGTTCAAAAAGGTTCCATCCGGTTGTAAATAGTTCCATCCAGATCAGACCAGTCCAAAGGAGTCTATACTGGTTATAACCGGTTCAAACCGGTTTATTCCATGCCGGTTTTGTATGACAATTCATTATTGGACAGGTTGTAACCTTTTCAAACCGGTTCATACCGGTTCCATCCGGTTCCATCTAGTTCCATCCGGTTCAGACCATTCCAGAGGAGTCGATACTGGTTCATAACCGGTTCAAACCGGTTTATTCCATGCCGATTTTGTGTTACAATTCAACATTGGACAGTTTTTAACCGGTTTCACCCGGTTCAAACCGGTTCGTTCCTGTTTCAACTGGTTCCATCCGGTTCTGACCGGTCCCGAGGAGTTTGTAATGGTTCCTAACTGGTTCAAACCGGTTTATTCCATGCCGATTTTGTATGTTAATTCATTATTGGACAGTTTTTATCCGGTTTGAACCGATTCAAACCGATTCCATCCGGTTGTAATTAGTTCGATCCAGGTGAGTCCAGTCCAAAGGAGTGGATACTGGTTGATAACCGGTTCAAACCGGTTTATTCCATGCCGATTTTGTATTCCAATTCATTATTGGACAGGTTTTAACCGGTTCAAACCGGTTCAAACCGGTTCCAACTGGTTCCATCTGGTTCCATCCGGTTCTGACCGGTCCAGAGGAGTTGATACTGGTTCATAACCGGTTCAAACCGGTTTATTCCATGCCGATTTTGTATGTTAATTCATTATTGGAGAGTTTTTATCCGGTTTAAACCGGTTGAAACCGGTTCCATCCGGTTGTAGCTAGTTCCATCCAGGTCAGACCAGTCCAAAGGAGTAGATACTGGTTCATAACCGGTTGAAACCATTTTATTCCATGCCGTTTTTATGTGTTAATTCATTATTGGAGAGTTTTTATCCGATTTCAACCGGTTGAAACCTGTTCCATCCGGTTGTAACTGGTTCCATCCAGGTCAAACCAGTCCAAAGGAGTCGATATTGGTTCATAACCGGTTCAAACCGGGTTATTCCATGCCGATTTTGTAAGTCAATTCATTATTGGACAGGTTTTAACAGGTTTTAACCGGTTCAAACCTGTTCCATCCGGTTCCAACTGGTTCCATCCGGTTCAGACCAGTCCAGAGGATTCGATACTGGTTCATAACCGGTTCGAACCGGTTTATTCCATGCCGATTTTGTGATACAATTCAACATTGGATAGTTTTTCACCGTTTTCAACCGGTTTAAACCGGTTCCATCCTGTTCCAACTGGTTCCATCCGGTTATGACCGGTCCAGAGGAGTTGATATTGGTTCATAACCGGTTCAAACCGGTTTATTCCATGCCGATTTTGTATGTTAATTCATTATTGGAGAGTTTTTGTCCGGTTTCAACCGGTACAAACCGGTTCCATCCGGTTGTAAATAGTTCCAACCAGTCAGAACAGTCCAAAGGAGTTGATACTGGTTCATAACCGGTTCAAACCGGTTTATTCCATGCCGATTTTATGTGACAATGAAACATTGGACAGGTTTTTAAAGGTTTAAACCGGTAAAAACCGGTTTCATCCGGTTGCAACTGGTTGTATCCGGTTCAGACCAGTCCAGAGGAGTCGATGCTGGTTCATAACCAGTTCATACCGGTTTATTCCATGCCCATTTTATATTAAAATTCAATATTGGACAGGATTTTGACCGGTTTAAACCGGTTCAAACCGGTTCCATCCTGTTCCAACTGGTTCCATCCGGTTCTGTCCGGTCTAGAGGAGTTGATACTGGTTCATAATCGGTTAAAACCGGTTTATTCCACCCCGATTTTGTATGTTAATTCATTATTGGACAGGCTTAATCCGGTTCAAAGCGGCTCAAACCGGTTAAAACCGGTTCTAACTTGTTCCGTCCAGTCCAGACCGGTCCAGAGAAGCTAATACAGGTCCATAACCGGTTGAAACCGGTCCATTCCATGCCGATTTTGTATGTTAATTCATTATTGGAGAGTTTTCATCCGGTTTAAAATGGTTCAATCCGGTTCCATCCGGTTGTAAATAGTTCCATCCAGGTCAGACCAGTCCAAAGGAGTCGATACTGGTTCATAACCGGTTCAAACCGGTTTATTCCATTCCGATTTTGCATGACAATTCATTATTAGACAGGTTTTAACCGGTTTCAACAGGTTCAAACCTGTTCCATCCGGTTCCAACTGGTTCCATCCGGTTGTGACCGGTCCCGAGGAGTTGGTAATGGTTCCTAACTGGTTCAAACCGGTTTATTCCATGCCGATTTTGTATGTTAAGTCATCATTGGACAGTTTTTATCCGGTTTCAACCGATTCAAACCGATTCCATCCGGTTGTAACTAGTTCCATCCAGGTCAGACCAGACCAAAGGATTGTATACTCGTTCATAACGGTTCAAACCGGTTTATGCCATGCCGATTTTGTATTACAATTCATTATTGGACAGGTTTTAACCGGTTTAAACCGGTTCAAACCGGTTCCATCCTGTTCCAACTGGTTCCATCCGGTTCAGACCGGTCCGGAGGAGTTGATTCTGGTTCATAACCGGTTCAAACCGGTTTATTCCATGCCGATTTTGTATGTTAATTCATTATTGGAGAGTTTTTTCCGGTTTAAACCGGTTCAAAGCGGTTCCATCCGGTTGTAAATAGTTCCAACCAGGTCAGACCAGTCAAAAGGAGTCGACACTGGTTCATAACCGGTTCAAACCGGTTTATTCCATGCCGATTTTGTGTGACAATAAATGATTGGACAGGTTTTTACCGGTTTAAACCTATACAAACCGGTTTCATCCGGTTCCAACTGGTTCCATCCGGTTCAGACCAGTCCAGAGGAGTAGACGCTGGTACATAACCGGCTCAAACCGGTTTATTCCATGCCGATTTTGTATTACAATTCAATATTGGACAGGTTTTTGACCGGTTTAAACCGGTTGAAACCGGTTCCATCCGGTTCCAACTGTTTCCCTTTGGTTCAGACCAGTCCAGAGGAGTCGATGCTGGTTCATAACCGGTTCAAACCGGTTTATTCCATGCCGATTTTGTATTACAAATAAATATTGGACAGGTTTTTGACCAGGTTAAACCGGTTCAGACCGGTCCCATCCTGTTCCAACTGGTTCCATCCTGTTCTGACCGGTCCAGAGGAGTTGATACTGGTTCATAACCGGTTGAAACCGATTTATTCCATGCCGATTTTGTATGTTAATTAATAATTGCACAGGTTTAATTCGGTCCAAACTGACTCAAACCGGTTGAATCCGGTTCTAACTTGTTCCGTCCAGTCCAGACCGGTCCAGACAAGCTGATACTGGTTCATAACCGGTTCAAACCGGTTTATTCCACGCCGTTTTTGTATGTTTATTCATTATTGGACAGGCTTAATCCGGTTCAAAGCGGCTGAAACCGGTTAAAACCGGTTCTAACTTGTTCCGTCCAGTACAGACCGGTCCAGAGAAGCTAATACTGGTCCATAACCGGTTGAAACCGGTCTATTCCATGCCGATTTTATATTACAATTCATTATTGGACAGGTTTCAACCGGTTTAAACCGGTTCAAACCGGTTCCATCCTGTTCCAACTGGTTCCATCCGGTTCGGACCGGTCCAGAGGAGTCGATTCTGGTTCATAACCGGTTCAAACCGGTTTATGCCATGCCGATTTTGTATGTTAATTCATTATTGGAGAGTTTTTTCCGGTTTCAACCGGTTCAAAGCGGTTCCATCCGGTTGTAAATAGTTCCAATCAGGTCAGGCCAGTCAAAAGGAGTCGACACTGGTTCATAACCGGTTCAAACCGGTTTATTCCATGCCGATTTTGTGTGACAATAAATCATTGGACAGGTTTTTACCGGTTTAAACCGGTACAAACCGGTCTCATTGGGTTCCAACTGGTTCCATCCGGTTCAGACCAGTCCAGAGGAGTAGATGCTGGTACATAACCGGTTCAAACCGGTTTATTCCATGCCGATTTTGTATTACAATTCAATATTGGACAGGTTTTTGACCGGTTTAAACCGGTTGAAACCGGTCCCATCCTGTTCCAACTGGTTCCATCCTGTTCTGACCGGTCCAGAGGAGTTGATACTGGTTCAAAACCGGTTGAAACCGGTTTATTCCATACCGATTTTGTATGTTAATTGATAATTGGGCAGGTTTAATCCGGTCCAAACTGACTCAAACCGGTTCCATCCGGTTCTAACTTGTTCCGTCCAGTCCAGACCGGTCCAGACAAGCTGATACTGGTTCATAACCAGTTCAAACCGGTTCATTCCACGCCGATTTTGTATGTCAATTCATTATTGGACAATTTTTATCCGATTTCAACCGGTTCAAACCTGTTCCATCCGGTTGTAACTGGTTCCATCCAGGTCAGACCAGTCCAAAGGAGTCGATACTGGTTCATAACCGGTTCAAACCGGGTTATTCCATGCCGATTTTGTATGATAATTCATTCTTGGACAGGTTTTAACCGGTTTAAACCTGTTCAAACCGGTTCCATCCTGTTAGAACTGGTTCCATCCGGTTCCGACCGGTCCCGAGGAGTTGGTAATGGTTCCTAACTGGTTCAAACCGGTTTATTCCATGCCGATTTTGTATGTTAATTCATTATTGGACAGTTTTTATCCGGTTTCAACCGATTCAAACCGATTCCATCCGGTTGTAACTAGTTCCATCCAGGTCAGACCAGACCAAAGTAGTGGATACTGGTTGATAACCGGTTGAAACCGGTTTATTCCATGCCGATTTTGTATTACAATTCATTATTGAAGAGGATTTTGACCGGCTTAACCGGTTCAAACCGGTTCCATCCTGTTCCAACTTGTTCCATCCGGTTCTGTCCGGTCTAGAGGAGTTGATACTGGTTCATAATCGGTTAAAACCGGTTTATTCGATGCCGATTTTGTATGTTAATTCAATATTGGACAGGCTTAATCCGGTTCAAATCGGCTCAAGCCGGTTAAAACCGGTTCTAACTTGTTCCGTCCAGTCCAGACCGGTCCAGAGAAGCTAATACTGGTCCATAACCGGTTGAAACCGGTCTATTCCATGCCGATTTTGTATGTTAATTCATTATTGGAGAGTTTTTATCCGATTTCAACCGGTTCAAACCTGTTCCATCCGGTTGAAACTGGTTCCATCCAGGTCAGACCAGTCCAAAGGAGTCGATACTGGTTCATAACCGGTTCAAACCGGTTTATTCCATGCCGATTTTGTATGACAATTCATTATTGGACAGGTTTTAACCTTTTTCAACAGGATCAAACCTGTTCCATCCGGTTCCAACTGGTTCCATCCGGTTGTGACCGGTCCCGTGGAGTTGGGAATGGTTCCCAACTGGTTCAAACCGGTTTATTCTATGCCGATTTTGTATGTTAATTCATTATTGGACAGTTTTTATCCGGTTTCAACCGATTCAAACCGAATCCATGCGGTTGTAACTATTTCACTCCAGGTAAGACGAGACCAAAGGATTGGACACTGGTTCATAACGGTTCGAACCGGTTTATTCCATGCCGATTTTGTATGTTAATTCATTATTGGACAGTTTTTTCCGGTTTCAACCGGATCAAAGCGGTTCCATCCGGTTGTAAATAATTCCAACCAGGTCAGACCAGTCAAAAGGAGTCGACACTGGTTCATAACCGGTTCAAACCGGTTTATTCCATGCCGATTTTGTGTGACAATAAATCATTGGACAGGTTTTCACCGGTTTAAACCGGTACAATCCGGTTTCATCCGGTTCCAACTGGTTCCATCCGGTTCAGACCAGTCCAGAGGAGTAGACGCTGGTACATAACCGGCTCAAACCGGTTTATTCCATGCCGATTTTGTATTACAATTGAATATTGGACAGGTTTTTGACCGTCTTAAACCGGTTGAAACCGGATCCATCCGGTTCCAACTGGTTCCCTTTGGTTCAGACCAGTAGAGAGGAGTCGATGCTGGTTCATAACCGGTTCAAACCGGTTTATTCCATGCCGATTTTGTATTACAAATCAATATTGGACAGGTTTTTGACCAGGTTAAACCGGTTCAGACCGGTCCCATCCTGTTCCAACTGGTTCCATCCTGTTCTGACCGGTCCAGAGGAGTTGATACTGGTTCATAACCGGTTGAAACCGGTTTATTCCATGCCGATTTTGTATGTTAATTCATAATTGGACATGTTTAATCCGGTCCAAACTGACTCAAACCGGTTGAATCCGGTTCTAACTTGTTCCGTCCAGTCCAGACCGGTCCAGACAAGCTGATACTGGTTCACAACCGGCTCAAACCGGTTTATTCCACGCCGATTTTGTATGTTAATTCATTATTGGACAGGCTTAATCCGGTTCAAAGCGGCTCAATCCGGTTAAAACCGGTTCTAACTTGTTCCGTCCAGTCCAGACCGGTCCAGTGAAGCTAATACTGGTCCATAACCGGTTGAAACCGGTCTATTCCATGCCGATTTTGTATGTTAATTCATTGTTAGAGAGTTTTTATCCGATTTCAACCGGTTCAAACCTGTTCCATCCGGTTGAAACTGGTTCCATCCAGGTCAGACCAGTCCAAAGGAGTCGATACTGGTTCATAACCGGTTCAAACCGGTTTATTCCATGCCGATTTTGTATGACAATTCATTATTGGACAGGTTATAACCGGTTTCAACAGGTTGAAACCTGTTCCATCCGGTTCCAACTGGTTCCATCCGGTTGCGACCGGTCCCGAGGAGTTGGTAATGGTTCCTAACTGGTTCAAACCGGTTTATTCCATGCCGATTTTGTATGTTAATTCATTATTGGACAGTTTTTATCCGGTTTCAACCGATTCAAACCGATTCCATCCGGTTGTAACTAGTTCCATCCAGGTAAGACCAGACCAAAGGATTGGATACTGGTTCATAACGGTTCAAACCGGTTTATTCCATGCCGATTTTGTATTACAATTCATTATTGGACAGGTTTTAACCGGTTTAAACCGGTTCAAACCGGTTCCATCCTGTTCCAACTGGTTCCATCCGGTTCTGACCGGTCCAGAGGAGTCGATTCTGGTTCATAACCGGTTCAAACCGGCTTATTCCATGCCGATTTTGTATGTTAATTCATTATTGGAGAGTTTTTTCCGGTGTCAACCGGTTCAAAGCGGTTCCATTCGGTTGTAAATAGTTCCAACCAGGTCAGGCCAGTCAAAAGGAGTCGACACTGGTTCATAACCGGTTCAAACCGGTTTATTCCATGCCGATTTTGTGTGACAATAAATCATTGGACAGGTTATTACCGGTTTAAACCGGTACAAACCGGTTTCATCCGGTTCCAACTGGTTCCATCCGGTTCAGACCAGTCCAGAGGAGTAGATGCTGGTACATAACCGGTTCAAACCGGTTTATTCCATGCCGATTTTGTATTACAATTCAATATTAGACAGGTTTTTGACCGGTTTAAACCGGTTGAAACCAGTTCCATCCGGTTCCAACTGGTTCCATCCGGTTCAGACCAGTCCAGAGGAGTAGATGCTGGTACATAAGCGGTTCAAACCGGTTTATTCCATGCCGATTTTGTATTACAATTCAGTATTGGACAGGTTTTTGACCGGTTTAAACCGGTTGAAACCGGTTCCATCCGGTTCCAACTGGTTCCCTTTGGTTCAGACCAGTCCAGAGGAGTCGATGCCGGTTCATAACCGGTTCAAACCGGTTTATTCCATGCCGATTTTGTATTACAAATCAATATTGGACAGGTTTTTGACCAGGTTAAACCGGTTCAGACCGGTCCCATCCTGTTCCAACTGGTTCCATCCTGTTCTGACCTGTCCAGAGGAGTTGATACTTGTTCATAACCGGTTGAAACCGGTTTATTCCATACCGATTTTGTATGTTAATTCATAATTGGGCAGGTTTAATCCGGTCCAAACTGACTCAAACCGGTTGAATCCGGTTCTAACTTGTTCCGTCCAGTCCAGACCGGTCCAGACAAGCTGATACTGGTTCATAACCGGTTCAAACCGGTTTATTCCATGCCGATTTTGTATGTCAATTCATTATTGGACAGTTTTTATCCGATTTCAACCGGTTCAAACCTGTTCCTTGCGGTTGTAACTGGTTCCATCCAGGTCAGACCAGTCCAAAGGAGTCGATACTGGTTCATAACCGGTTCAAACCGGTTTATTCCATGCCGATTTTGTATGATAATTCATTCTTGGACAGGTTTTAACCGGTTTAAACCGGTTCAAACCGGTTCCATCCTGTTCCAACTGGTTCCATCCGGTTCTGACCGGTCTCGAGGAGTTGGTAATGGTTTCTAACTGGTTCAAACCGGTTTATTCCATGCCGATTTTGTATGTTAATTCATTATTTGACAGTTTTTATCCGGTTTCAACCGATTCAAACCGATTCCATCCGGTTGTAACTAGTTCCATCCAGGTCAGACCAGACCAAAGGAGTGGATACCGGTTGATAACCGGTTCAAACCGGTTTATTCCATGCCGATTTTGTATTACAATTCATTATTGAACATGATTCTGACCGGCTTAACCGGTTCAAACCGGTTCCATCCTGTTCCAACTGGTTCCATCCGGTTCTGTCCGGTCTAGAGGAGTTGATACTGGTTCATAATCGGTTAAAACCGGTTTATTCCACCCCGATTTTGTATTTTAATTCATTATTGGACAGGCTTAATCCGGTTCAAAGCGGGTCAAACCGGTTAAAACCGGTTCTAACTTGTTCCGTCCAGTCCAGACCGGTCCAGAGAGGCTAATACTGGTCCATAACCGGTTGAAACCGGTCTATTCCATGCCGATTTTGTATGTTAATTCATTATTGGAGAGTTTTTATCCGATTTCAACCGGTTCAAACCTGTTCCATCCGGTTGAAACTGGTTCCATCCAGGTCAGACCAGTCCAAAGGAGTCGATACTGGTTCATAACCGGTTCAAACCGGTTTATTCCATGCCGATTTTGTATGACAATTCATTATTGGACAGGTTTTAACCGGTTTCAACAGGTTCAAACCTGTTCCATCCGGTTCCAACTGGTTCCATCCGGTTGTGACCGGTGCCGAGGAGTTGGTAATGGTTCCTAACTGGTTCAAACCGGTTTATTCCATGCCGATTTTGTATGTTAATTCATTATTGGACAGTTTTTATCCGGTTTCAACCGATTCAAACCGATTCCATGCGGTTGTAACTAGTTCACTCCAGGTAAGACGAGACCAAAGGATTGGACACTGGTTCATAACGGTTCAAACCGGTTTATTCCATGCCGATTTTGTATGTTAATTCATTATTGGAGAGTATTTTCCGGTTTCAACCGGTCCAAAGCGGTTCCATCCGGTTGTAAATAGTTCCAACCAGGTCAGGCCAGTCAAAAGGAGTCGACACTGGTTCATAACCGGTTCAAACCGGTTTATTCCATGCCGATTTTGTGTGACAATAAATCATAGGACAGGTTTTCACCGGTTTAAACCGGTACAAACCGGTTTCATCCGGTTCCAACTGGTTCCATCCGGTTCAGACCAGTCCAGAGGAGTAGACGCTGGTACATAACCGGCTCAAACCGGTTTATTCCATGCCGATTTTGTATTACAAATCAATATTGGACAGGTTTTTGACCAGGTTAAACCGGTTCAGACCGGTCCCATCCTGTTCCAACTGGTTCCATCCTGTTCTGACCGGTCCAGGGGAGTTGATACTGGTTCATAACCGGTGGAAACCGGTTTATTCCATGCCGATTTTGTATGTTAATTCATAATTTGACAGGTTTAATCCGGTCCAATCTGACTCAAACCGGTTCCATCCGGTTCTAACTTGTTCCGTCCAGTCCAGACCGGTCCAGACAAGCTGACACCGGTTCATAACCGGTTCAAACCGGTTTCTTCCATGCCGATTTTGTATGATAATTCACTATTGGACAGGTTTTAACCGGTTTAAACCGGTTCAAACCGGTTCCATGGTGTTCCAACTGGTTCCATCCTTTTCTGACCGGTCCAGAGGAGTTGATACCGGTTCATATCCGGTTCAAACCGGTTTATTCCATGCCGATTCTGTATGAGAATTCATTATTGGACAGGTTTTGACCGGTATAAACCGGGTTAGGGTCAGGGTTAGGGTTAGGGTTAGGGTTAGGGTTAGGGTTAGGGTTAGGAGGGTTAGGGTTAGGGTTAGGGTTAGGGTTAGGGTTAGGGTTAGGGGTTAGGGTTAGGGTTAGGGTTAGGGTTAGGGTTAGGCAAAACGAAATATTAGGTAGGAATTACTAAGTTTCCTACGAGCATTGGCCTAGGGAGAATTACTTGCGTTCCTTATTTTATTCCTAATAAGTATATCACATAGGTTTTATTTTTCCGGTATCCTGTCACAAGCTTGTACCGAAAGACACGTGGGTACTTGTCTTGAATTGAAGCGTACCCGTTTCTGATCCATTTAGCCACACGGGCTGCTTTGGAGTTAAAAGTGATGACAAACGGTATGATTTCCTCCGTTTCCTCTTGCAGATTCAGGCCCCAGGGGCTTAGAGTTTTCAATTTTTTAATCCAATAATTTTCTCTTTTAGTTAGATAATCCTTTTTGCCCACCGATTCAATTGGAATGATGGCGCAGTCTTTCAAGGAATGGTCAGTACTGTTAAAATGATTTGCCACCGATTTATTTTCTTTGTGATTAATGTCGAATCTATGTCTGGTGAAGCGGTCTCTCAGTGTGAGAGTAGTCTGCCCAACATATTGTTTTCCACACTTTTTGCATGAGATCAGGTAAATAACGTTTCTCGAATTGCAGGACAAATTTTGTTTGATTGCGTAGGTCTGATGAGTGGCATGACTAGAAAAAGTTTTTGATTCTTCCAAAAAAGGGCACGTATTGCAACGTTTGCTGCGGCATGATTTAGCTGTTCCGAATGTATGTGTGTACGAATGACATTCCCTTATAGTGCTATTTTTAATTGTTCTGAGAAATCGATTGGAATAACCCCTTCCCCGAAGTGATCTAAATAGTGTATTTGTCGCTCTTTGAAAATCTTCCTGTCTAGTACAAAGTCTATGAAACCTAATAATTTGGGATTTTAGAATTCCACTGAAAGTGTGTTTTGGATGGAAGGAAGATTTATGTAGTAGTTGGTGCGTGTCCGTGGGTTTAAAAAAGACTTTAGTGTCTAAAAACCCCGTCTTCTCGAAATTGACCCCTTTAAAAACAGTGGTATCTAGAAAATCAATGGAATTTTCCTTTACAGTTGCCTTTAGTCTAATGGAGGGATGGAAATTATTTAAAATCTCGAAAAATCTATCAAACTCTTCCTTTGAAAAAGTCCAAATGAGGAAAATGTCGTCTAGGAATCTAAAGTAGGCCAAAGGGTGAAACTGACATTTCTTAAAAACTTTTTTTTCCCAGTTTGCCATAAAGATATTAGCGTAGCTCGGGGCAAATTTTTTGCCCATAGCTGTCCCTGAAATTTGTAAATACCAGTTACCATTGAATTCAAAATCGTTATTTTCTAAACCCAGTTTCAATAACTGCAAAATTTCAAGATCTGGTCTCTTCGGGTCAGGGTTACTCGTAAAGCAATTCTGCACCGCCTTCAAGCCCTCCTTGTTGTCAATATTTGTGTACATGCTTTCCACGTCCAGAGTAACGAGGAAGCTGTCTTTTGGAATTTTGATACTTCTAATCTTATCTAAAAAATCGTTCGTATCCCTGAGATAAGATGGATGTTTCGTTGCTAACGGCGCTAAAAACCAATCCACATAGTCGGATATTTTATAAGACTCACTCCCCACATCTGATACTATCGGCCTTCCAGGGGGAATTTGAAACGGGACAAACCACAATTCCGGGTCTTTATGTATTTTTGGTAAAGTGTAAATGTGCCTCGGTCTTGGATTCACTGGCGGTGTTAAGTACATCGCTTGCTTTTTGCTGATAAATCTATCCTTTACCAATCGATGAATCACTTCTGTTATAGTTATACTAGTCTGTGGGAAGATTGGATTGTCTATCTTTCTGTAATGCTTTTGGTTAGCTAATTGTTGTTCAATCTCTCTTATGTAGTCAACCTTATCCATAATCACAGTTGCCGAACTCTTATCTGATTTCCTAATCACAATGGTTTGGTCTTGTTTAATAGTTGTTATCGCATTGACTTCTTCCTTGCTGAGATTCGGTCTTTCTTGTTCACATCGTAATTTGGAGATTTGTGCCATCACCTTATCGGTTATTTGTCTAATGCTTGAAGGAAATGTTGAGGGTGGCGGACACCAAGTACTTTTATCTACAAAAGGTTCCTTTCTCGTGTTACCCTCCGAACGGAAAAATTTGTAATCATTAATTTTCTGGTAAATTCTCTAACCGGTTCTTTTAGCGTCGAAACATCCACATATCTCGGTGCGGGAACAAATTTCAACCCCTTGTTTAGCAGATCATATTCACCCTGCGTAAGTTTCCTTCCGCTAAGGTTAATGACCGTTCTCCCTAGTTGTTGTCTTACATACGTTCGTTTATCGTCTTGTCCTTGGGAAAACCCAGTTTACCCGAGTCTATTTGTTCTAGCCAATCATTCAAAATCCCATTAGCTGAACGAGGAGACCAGTGGATCCCGTCTTGATGAAACGTAACCTCGTTCGCCATCCCTGTATTGAGAACCCTAACTCCATTCATTTGCATTTTTGAGAGACATTCATTTAGTTTTTTAATGTTCCAAGCTTCCTTGGAATTTCTTACCTGAAGATTCTCCGAGATGGGTATTTTGGCCACACAGATTACGGAATTTGGAAACTTTTCCCTTGCAACCTTTAGTAATTGCCGCATTTCCTGACAGGTCTTATTTGTATTCATATTCCCCCTGTTATTAATTCCTACATTTACGATAATTCTTTGAGGTTTTCCTTCGTATCTGTAATTTTGGAGCAGTTGAATTACATGCGAAATGTTTGCCCCCGGGAACGCCTCTACTTGTATCTGTTTATCAGTAACATTGGTTATTCGGGCGAGGTTTGAATCCCCGATCACCAAGGTTGGAAAGGTAATGTTCGGGATTGCCCAATCCGCTTTTTGGCCATTGTGCCTGGTAATATGCCCCGGTTTCTTGGAGCATTTCACCATCGCCGCATAGCTTTGGTTGGGGATCGTGGGTGATCCCGGAGGTGAGTTTCTCGGTGAAAGGGAGCGGCGAACCGGGGAAGGTGACCTTGACCTTAGTCCAGAAATTAAAGACGGGATGGATGGAACAGACATACATTTAAACATGTTTTGCAACGGCTTCACAGAGGGCATAACATTCAAGTTTTTTGCAGGACCTTTAGCTGATGCAGCAAACTTTTCGCCTAGCGACTTCCGTGCCTTGTCTGGTGTGGGACCGCGTTGTCTTTGTCGCTTTGGGGTCTCTGGGGTCCCACTAACGGGAGAGTGTGACATGCGCCGCTTGGAAGGTGTTCTAATCGGCTGTGTGTCATGTGGCTGAATAGGTAGAAAGCGATTGCTGAGCGTAATCGCCACTACCGTAGGTTCCAATGGATGCTTTCTCGGGCTGGGTCTTTTGGGGCTTTTGTAAGTCCAGCCTGGTTCATTTGTCCGATTGGTAGGTGCCTGGGGAATTGATGTCGAGTTTGAAGTCGAAGGTTTTTTATTAATTTGTTGTTTAGCATTCCCCGACGAAAGTGTCTTCACGATTGATTGGAATTCCTGGATAGTTTCCAGTTTAAGTTTTCTCCTCAAATTCTTTTTCGCCCAGTCAAGTGCCTGGTGCGACAGAGTCTTAATCGTCCAGTCGGCAAAGCTGTAGCCAACAATCCTCCCCATTACTTCCGAAATTCGTTCTCGATAATGTTCCGACAAAGTCTGAGCGACTTTGGTTGCCCATGTTCTATTTAAGTTTTGCAATTTAGAGACGATTCTGGGGTTCGATTGGGCCGGTTTAAGAAACCTGTCCATATAGGAAACCTGTCTTTCAAATCCTTTGGTCCTGTGTTCGCCCTTTGCTTGCTGTCTTAAAACGTTCAAATGATGTAGAGCCTGAATAATTTGATAAAATAACTTTATAAATTCAACATTCGGATTTCTAGGCCTCCGAAAGTTGTTTCCCTTACGACCTCGGCCCTGACCGTTTGCCATTGTCGTGAAAATTGCTCGCTCCTTTGTACTGAAATGAAATATTCCAAGAATTTTACTTTACCTGTAAAATTTATTAAATAAAAATGTTGCAGATTTAGCAAATATCGTGATAAAGAAACAATGTGAAAATATCAAAAGTGTGCGAACATATGAAAAAAGGTGTGAAAATATGAAAAGGAAAAACAAATATGAAAAGGAAAACAAATAATTGCAATACTTATCTTTTTCTTCGTGATGTGATCCTCCCTTCAATCCACGTGGGGGGGGGTGTTTGAACGAGTCCTTGTGTACGCTAAATCCTTGACGGAATCACTGAGGATAGTTGAGTTTTCACTAAATCAAAAAGTGTATCCTTTATCACTAATCCTCACCACATGGGGTCCTTTCACATGAAAAAAGTATCCTCCGTCGCTTTAGGTCCTCCTTCTTTTCCTTGAATATAACAATGACAACAGATCTTCGAATTTTTACCATTAAACCTGGCCCAATGGGGTCCTTTCACATAACAAAATCTCTGTCGCTTTAGGACCTCCTTCTTTTCCTTGAATATAACACTCACCCTAATCCTTCGAATTTAGAGTTTGTCACACTAATTCCCCACTAATCCGTGTGTCTCCACTTAACGCCTGAAAACTAGGAAAAAACTAAGCAATATAAGCAAATACATTAATTAACATAAAACTGTTTTTTTTGGAGGGTTATAAATAGTTTTTATATCTTTTCTTGGTTTTTCTTTCTGTAACACCAACACCAACAATAAATAAATAATACTAGGGTTAGGGTTAGGGTTAGGGTTTAGGGTTAGGTTTAGGGTTAGGGTTAGGGTTAGGGTTAGGATTAGTTAGGGTTAGGGTTAGGGTTAGGGTTTAGGGTTAGGGTTAGGGTTAGGGTTAGGGTTAGGGTTTGGGTTAGGGTTAGGGTTAGGGTTAGGGGGTTAGGGTTAGGGTTAGGGTTAGGGTTAGGGTTTAGGGTTAGGGTTAGGGTTAGGGTTAGGGTTAGGGTTAGGGTTAGGCAAAACGAAATATTAGGTAGGAATTACTAAGTTTCCTACGAGCATTGGCCTAGGGAGAATTACTTGCGTTCCTTATTTTATTCCTAATAAGTATATCACATAGGTTTTTATTTTTCCGGTATCCTGTCACAAGCTTGTACCGAAAGACACGTGGGTACTTGTCTTGAATTGAAGCGTACCCGTTTCTGATCCATTTAGCCACACGGGCTGCTTTGGAGTTAAAAGTGATGACAAACGGTATGATTTCCTCCGTTTCCTCTTGCAGATTCAGGCCCCAGGGGCTTAGAGTTTTCAATTTTTTAATCCAATAATTTTCTCTTTTAGTTAGATAATCCTTTTTGCCCACCGATTCAATTGGAATGATGGCGCAGTCTTTCAAGGAATGGTCAGTACTGTTAAAATGATTTGCCACCGATTTATTTTCTTTGTGATTAATGTCGAATCTATGTCTGGTGAAGCGGTCTCTCAGTGTGAGAGTAGTCTGCCCAACATATTGTTTTCCACACTTTTTGCATGAGATCAGGTAAATAACGTTTCTCGAATTGCAGGACAAATTTTGTTTGATTGCGTAGGTCTGATGAGTGGCATGACTAGAAAAAGTTTTTGATTCTTCCAAAAAAGGGCACGTATTGCAACGTTTGCTGCGGCATGATTTAGCTGTTCCGAATGTATGTGTGTACGAATGACATTCCCTTATAGTGCTATTTTTAATTGTTCTGAGAAATCGATTGGAATAACCCCTTCCCCGAAGTGATCTAAATAGTGTATTTGTCGCTCTTTGAAAATCTTCCTGTCTAGTACAAAGTCTATGAAACCTAATAATTTGGGATTTTAGAATTCCACTGAAAGTGTGTTTTGGATGGAAGGAAGATTTATGTAGTAGTTGGTGCGTGTCCGTGGGTTTAAAAAAGACTTTAGTGTCTAAAAACCCCGTCTTCTCGAAATTGACCCCTTTAAAAACAGTGGTATCTAGAAAATCAATGGAATTTTCCTTTACAGTTGCCTTTAGTCTAATGGAGGGATGGAAATTATTTAAAATCTCGAAAAATCTATCAAACTCTTCCCTTGAAAAAGTCCAAATGAGGAAAATGTCGTCTAGGAATCTAAAGTAGGCCAAAGGGTGAAACTGACATTTCTTAAAAACTTTTTTTTCCCAGTTTGCCATAAAGATATTAGCGTAGCTCGGGGCAAATTTTTTGCCCATAGCTGTCCCTGAAATTTGTAAATACCAGTTACCATTGAATTCAAAATCGTTATTTTCTAAACCCAGTTTCAATAATTGCAAAATTTCAAGATCTGGCCTCTTCGGGTCAGGGTTACTCGTAAAGCAATTCTGCACCGCCTTCAAGCCCTCCTTGTTGTCAATATTTGTGTACATGCTTTCCACGTCCAGAGTAACGAGGAAGCTGTCTTTTGGAATTTTGATACTTCTAATCTTATCTAAAAAATCGTTCGTATCCCTGAGATAAGATGGATGTTTCGTTGCTAACGGCGCTAAAAACCAATCCACATAGTCGGATATTTTATAAGACTCACTCCCCACATCTGATACTATCGGCCTTCCAGGGGGAATTTGAAACGGGACAAACCACAATTCCGGGTCTTTATGTATTTTTGGTAAAGTGTAAATGTGCCTCGGTCTTGGATTCACTGGCGGTGTTAAGTACATCGCTTGCTTTTTGCTGATAAATCTATCCTTTACCAATCGATGAATCACTTCTGTTATAGTTATACTAGTCTCTGGGAAGATTGGATTGTCTATCTTTCTGTAATGCTTTTGGTTAGCTAATTGTTGTTCAATCTCTCTTATGTAGTCAACCTTATCCATAATCACAGTTGCCGAACTCTTATCTGATTTCCTAATCACAATGGTTTGGTCTTGTTTAATAGTTGTTATCGCATTGACTTCTTCCTTGCTGAGATTCGGTCTTTCTTGTTCAAATCGTAATTTGGAGATTTGTGCCATCACCTTATCGGTTATTTGTCTAATGCTTGAAGGAAATGTTGAGGGTGGCGGACACCAAGTACTTTTATCTACAAAAGGTTCCTTTCTCGTGTTACCGGAAAAAATTTGTAATCATTAATTTTCTGGTAAATTCTCTAACCGGTTCTTTTAGCGTCGAAACATCCACATATCTCGGTGCGGGAACAAATTTCAACCCCTTGTTTAGCAGATCATATTCACCCTGCGTAAGTTTCCTTCCGCTAAGGTTAATGACCGTTCTCCCTAGTTGTTGTCTTACATACGTTCGTTTATCGTCTTGTCCTTGGGAAAACCCAGTTTACCCGAGTCTATTTGTTCTAGCCAATCATTCAAAATCCCATTAGCTGAACGAGGAGACCAGTGGATCCCGTCTTGATGAAACGTAACCTCGTTCGCCATCCCTGTATTGAGAACCCTAACTCCATTCATTTGCATTTTTGAGAGACATTCATTTAGTTTTTTAATGTTCCAAGCTTCCTTGGAATTTCTTACCTGAAGATTCTCCGAGATGGGTATTTTGGCCACACAGATTACGGAATTTGGAAACTTTTCCCTTGCAACCTTTAGTAATTGCCGCATTTCCTGACAGGTCTTATTTGTATTCATATTCCCCCTGTTATTAATTCCTACATTTACGATAATTCTTTGAGGTTTTCCTTCGTATCTGTAATTTTGGAGCAGTTGAATTACATGCGAAATGTTTGCCCCCGGGAACGCCTCTACTTGTATCTGTTTATCAGTAACATTGGTTATTCGGGCGAGGTTTGAATCCCCGATCACCAAGGTTGGAAAGGTAATGTTCGGGATTGCCCAATCCGCTTTTTGGCCATTGTGCCTGGTAATATGCCCCGGTTTCTTGGAGCATTTCACCATCGCCGCATAGCTTTGGTTGGGGATCGTGGGTGATTCCGGAGGTGAGTTTCTCGGTGAAAGGGAGCGGCGAACCGGGGAAGGTGACCTTGACCTTAGTCCAGAAATTAAAGACGGGATGGATGGAACAGACATACATTTAAACATGTTTTGCAACGGCTTCACAGAGGGCATAACATTCAAGTTTTTTGCAGGACCTTTAGTTGATGCAGCAAACTTTTCGCCTAGCGACTTCCGTGCCTTGTCTGGTGTGGGACCGCGTTGTCTTTGTCGTTTTGGGGTCTCTGGGGTCCCACTAACGGGAGAGTGTGACATGCGCCGCTTGGAAGGTGTTCTAATCGGCTGTGTGTCATGTGGCTGAATAGGTAGAAAGCGATTGCTGAGCGTAATCGCCACTACCGTAGGTTCCAATGGATGCTTTCTCGGGCTGGGTCTTTTGGGGCTTTTGTAAGTCCAGCCTGGTTCATTTGTCCGATTGGTAGGTGCCTGGGGAATTGATGTCGAGTTTGAAGTCGAAGGTTTTTTATTATTTGTTGTTTAGCATTCCCCGACGAAAGTGTCTTCACGATTGATTGGAATTCCTGGATAGTTTCCAGTTTAAGTTTTCTCCTCAAATTCTTTTTCGCCCAGTCAAGTGCCTGGTGCGACAGAGTCTTAATCGTCCAGTCGGCAAAGCTGTAGCCAACAATCCTCCCCATTACTTCCGAAATTCGTTCTCGATAATGTTCCGACAAAGTCTGAGCGACTTTGGTTGCCCATGTTCTATTTAAGTTTTGCAATTTAGAGACGATTCTGGGGTTCGATTGGGCCGGTTTAAGAAACCTGTCCATATAGGAAACCTGTCTTTCAAATCCTTTGGTCCTGTGTTCGCCCTTTGCTTGCTGTCTTAAAACGTTCAAATGATGTAGAGCCTGAATAATTTGATAAAATAACTTTATAAAATCAACATTCGGATTTCTAGGCCTCCGAAAGTTGTTTCCCTTACGACCTCGGCCCTGACCGTTTGCCATTGTCATGAAAATTGCTCGCTCCTTTGTACTGAAATGAAATATTCCAAGAATTTTACTTTACCTGTAAAATTTATTAAATAAAAATGTTGCAGATTTAGCAAATATCGTGATAAAGAAACAATGTGAAAATATCAAAAGTGTGCGAACATATGAAAAAAGGTGTGAAAATATGAAAAGGAAAAACAAATATGAAAAGGAAAAACAAATAATTGCAATACTTATCTTTTTCTTCGTGATGTGAACCTCCCTTCAATCCACGTGGGGGGGGGGTGTTTGAACGAGTCCTTGTGTACGCTAAATCCTTGACGGAATCACTGAGGATAGTTGAGTTTTCACTAAATCAAAAAGTGTATCCTTTATCACTAATCCTCACCACATGGGGTCCTTTCACATGAAAAAAGTATCCTCCGTCGCTTTAGGTCCTCCTTCTTTTCCTTGAATATAACAATGACAACAGATCTTCGAATTTTTACCATTAAACCTGGCCCAATGGGGTCCTTTCACATAACAAAATCTCTGTCGCTTTAGGACCTCCTTCTTTTCCTTGAATATAACACTCACCCTAATCCTTCGAATTTAGAGTTTGTCACACTAATTCCCCACTAATCCGTGTGTCTCCACTTAACGCCTGAAAACTAGGAATAAACTAAGCAATATAAGCAAATACATTAATTAACATAAAACTGTTTTTTTTGGAGGGTTATAAATAGTTTTTATATCTTTTTTTGGTTTTTCTTTCTGTAACACCAACACCAACAATAAATAAATAATACTAGGGTTAGGGTTAGGGTTAGGGTTAGGGTTTAGGGTTAGGGTTTAGGGTTAGGGGGTTAGGGTTAGGGTTAGGATTAGGGGTTAGGGTTAGGGTTAGGGTTAGGGTTAGGGTTAGGGTTAGGGTTAGGGTTAGGGTTAGGGTTAGGGTTAGGGTTAGGGTTAGGGTTTAGGGTTAGGGTTAGGGTTAGGGTTAGGGTTAGGGTTAGGGTTAGGGTTAGGGTTAGGGTTAGGGTTAGGGTTAGGTTAGGGTTAGGGTTAGGGTTAGGCAAAACGAAATATTAGGTAGGAATTACTAAGTTTCCTACGAGCATTGGCCTAGGGAGAATTACTTGCGTTCCTTATTTTATTCCTAATAAGTATATCACATAGGTTTTTATTTTTCCGGTATCCTGTCACAAGCTTGTACCGAAAGACACGTGGGTACTTGTCTTGAATTGAAGCGTACCCGTTTCTGATCCATTTAGCCACACGGGCTGCTTTGGAGTTAAAAGTGATGACAAACGGTATGATTTCCTCCGTTTCCTCTTGCAGATTCAGGCCCCAGGGGCTTAGAGTTTTCAATTTTTTAATCCAATAATTTTCTCTTTTAGTTAGATAATCCTTTTTGCCCACCGATTCAATTGGAATGATGGCGCAGTCTTTCAAGGAATGGTCAGTACTGTTAAAATGATTTGCCACCGATTTATTTTCTTTGTGATTAATGTCGAATCTATGTCTGGTGAAGCGGTCTCTCAGTGTGAGAGTAGTCTGCCCAACATATTGTTTTCCACACTTTTTGCATGAGATCAGGTAAATAACGTTTCTCGAATTGCAGGACAAATTTTGTTTGATTGCGTAGGTCTGATGAGTGGCATGACTAGAAAAAGTTTTTGATTCTTCCAAAAAAGGGCACGTATTGCAACGTTTGCTGCGGCATGATTTAGCTGTTCCGAATGTATGTGTGTACGAATGACATTCCCTTATAGTGCTATTTTTAATTGTTCTGAGAAATCGATTGGAATAACCCCTTCCCCGAAGTGATCTAAATAGTGTATTTGTCGCTCTTTGAAAATCTTCCTGTCTAGTACAAAGTCTATGAAACCTAATAATTTGGGATTTTAGAATTCCACTGAAAGTGTGTTTTGGATGGAAGGAAGATTTATGTAGTAGTTGGTGCGTGTCCGTGGGTTTAAAAAAGACTTTAGTGTCTAAAAACCCCGTCTTCTCGAAATTGACCCCTTTAAAAACAGTGGTATCTAGAAAATCAATGGAATTTTCCTTTACAGTTGCCTTTAGTCTAATGGAGGGATGGAAATTATTTAAAATCTCGAAAAATCTATCAAACTCTTCCCTTGAAAAAGTCCAAATGAGGAAAATGTCGTCTAGGAATCTAAAGTAGGCCAAAGGGTGAAACTGACATTTCTTAAAAACTTTTTTTTCCCAGTTTGCCATAAAGATATTAGCGTAGCTCGGGGCAAATTTTTTGCCCATAGCTGTCCCTGAAATTTGTAAATACCAGTTACCATTGAATTCAAAATCGTTATTTTCTAAACCCAGTTTCAATAATTGCAAAATTTCAAGATCTGGCCTCTTCGGGTCAGGGTTACTCGTAAAGCAATTCTGCACCGCCTTCAAGCCCTCCTTGTTGTCAATATTTGTGTACATGCTTTCCACGTCCAGAGTAACGAGGAAGCTGTCTTTTGGAATTTTGATACTTCTAATCTTATCTAAAAAATCGTTCGTATCCCTGAGATAAGATGGATGTTTCGTTGCTAACGGCGCTAAAAACCAATCCACATAGTCGGATATTTTATAAGACTCACTCCCCACATCTGATACTATCGGCCTTCCAGGGGGAATTTGAAACGGGACAAACCACAATTCCGGGTCTTTATGTATTTTTGGTAAAGTGTAAATGTGCCTCAGTCTTGGATTCACTGGCGGTGTTAAGTACATCGCTTGCTTTTTGCTGATAAATCTATCCTTTACCAATAGATGAATCACTTCTGTTATAGTTATACTAGTCTCTGGGAAGATTGGATTGTCTATCTTTCTGTAATGCTTTTGGTTAGCTAATTGTTGTTCAATCTCTCTTATGTAGTCAACCTTATCCATAATCACAGTTGCCGAACTCTTATCTGATTTCCTAATCACAATGGTTTGGTCTTGTTTAATAGTTGTTATCGCATTGACTTCTTCCTTGCTGAGATTCGGTCTTTCTTGTTCAAATCGTAATTTGGAGATTTGTGCCATCACCTTATCGGTTATTTGTCTAATGCATGAAGGAAATGTTGAGGGTGGCGGACACCAAGTACTTTTATCTACAAAAGGTTCCTTTCTCGTGTTACCCTCCGAACGGAAAAAATTTGTAATCATTAATTTTCTGGTAAATTCTCTAACCGGTTCTTTTAGCGTCGAAACATCCACATATCTCGGTGCGGGAACAAATTTCAACCCCTTGTTTAGCAGATCATATTCACCCTGCGTAAGTTTCCTTCCGCTAAGGTTAATGACCGTTCTCCCTAGTTGTTGTCTTACATACGTTCGTTTATCGTCTTGTCCTTGGGAAAACCCAGTTTACCCGAGTCTATTTGTTCTAGCCAATCATTCAAAATCCCATTAGCTGAACGAGGAGACCAGTGGATCCCGTCTTGATGAAACGTAACCTCGTTCGCCATCCCTGTATTGAGAACCCTAACTCCATTCATTTGCATTTTTGAGAGACATTCATTTAGTTTTTTAATGTTCCAAGCTTCCTTGGAATTTCTTACCTGAAGATTCTCCGAGATGGGTATTTTGGCCACACAGATTACGGAATTTGGAAACTTTTCCCTTGCAACCTTTAGTAATTGCCGCATTTCCTGACAGGTCTTATTTGTATTCATATTCCCCCTGTTATTAATTCCTACATTTACGATAATTCTTTGAGGTTTTCCTTCGTATCTGTAATTTTGGAGCAGTTGAATTACATGCGAAATGTTTGCCCCCGGGAACGCCTCTACTTGTATCTGTTTATCAGTAACATTGGTTATTCGGGCGAGGTTTGAATCCCCGATCACCAAGGTTGGAAAGGTAATGTTCGGGATTGCCCAATCCGCTTTTTGGCCATTGTGCCTGGTAATATGCCCCGGTTTCTTGGAGCATTTCACCATCGCCGCATAGCTTTGGTTGGGGATCGTGGGTGATCCCGGAGGTGAGTTTCTCGGTGAAAGGGAGCGGCGAACCGGGGAAGGTGACCTTGACCTTAGTCCAGAAATTAAAGACGGGATGGATGGAACAGACATACATTTAAACATGTTTTGCAACGGCTTCACAGAGGGCATAACATTCAAGTTTTTTGCAGGACCTTTAGTTGATGCAGCAAACTTTTCGCCTAGCGACTTCCGTGCCTTGTCTGGTGTGGGACCGCGTTGTCTTTGTCGTTTTGGGGTCTCTGGGGTCCCACTAACGGGAGAGTGTGACATGCGCCGCTTGGAAGGTGTTCTAATCGGCTGTGTGTCATGTGGCTGAATAGGTAGAAAGCGATTGCTGAGCGTAATCGCCACTACCGTAGGTTCCAATGGATGCTTTCTCGGGCTGGGTCTTTTGGGGCTTTTGTAAGTCCAGCCTGGTTCATTTGTCCGATTGGTAGGTGCCTGGGGAATTGATGTCGAGTTTGAAGTCGAAGGTTTTTTATTTATTTGTTGTTTAGCATTCCCCGACGAAAGTGTCTTCACGATTGATTGGAATTCCTGGATAGTTTCCAGTTTAAGTTTTCTCCTCAAATTCTTTTTCGCCCAGTCAAGTGCCTGGTGCGACAGAGTCTTAATCGTCCAGTCGGCAAAGCTGTAGCCAACAATCCTCCCCATTACTTCCGAAATTCGTTCTCGATAATGTTCCGACAAAGTCTGAGCGACTTTGGTTGCCCATGTTCTATTTAAGTTTTGCAATTTAGAGACGATTCTGGGGTTCGATTGGGCCGGTTTAAGAAACCTGTCCATATAGGAAACCTGTCTTTCAAATCCTTTGGTCCTGTGTTCGCCCTTTGCTTGCTGTCTTAAAACGTTCAAATGATGTAGAGCCTGAATAATTTGATAAAATAACTTTATAAAATCAACATTCGGATTTCTAGGCCTCCGAAAGTTGTTTCCCTTACGACCTCGGCCCTGACCGTTTGCCATTGTCATGAAAATTGCTCGCTCCTTTGTACTGAAATGAAATATTCCAAGAATTTTACTTTACCTGTAAAATTTATTAAATAAAAATGTTGCAGATTTAGCAAATATCGTGATAAAGAAACAATGTGAAAATATCAAAAGTGTGCGAACATATGAAAAAGGTGTGAAAATATGAAAAGGAAAAACAAATATGAAAAGGAAAAACAAATAATTGCAATACTTATCTTTTTCTTCGTGATGTGAACCTCCCTTCAATCCACGTGGGGGGGGGTGTTTGAACGAGTCCTTGTGTACGCTAAATCCTTGACGGAATCACTGAGGATAGTTGAGTTTTCACTAAATCAAAAAGTGTATCCTTTATCACTAATCCTCACCACATGGGGTCCTTTCACATGAAAAAAGTATCCTCCGTCGCTTTAGGTCCTCCTTCTTTTCCTTGAATATAACAATGACAACAGATCTTCGAATTTTTACCATTAAACCTGGCCCAATGGGGTCCTTTCACATAACAAAATCTCTGTCGCTTTAGGACCTCCTTCTTTTCCTTGAATATAACACTCACCCTAATCCTTCGAATTTAGAGTTTGTCACACTAATTCCCCACTAATCCGTGTGTCTCCACTTAACGCCTGAAAACTAGGAATAAACTAAGCAATATAAGCAAATACATTAATTAACATAAAACTGTTTTTTTTGGAGGGTTATAAATAGTTTTTATATCTTTTTTTGGTTTTTCTTTCTGTAACACCAACACCAACAATAAATAAATAATACTAGGGTTAGGGTTAGGGTTAGGGTTAGGGTTTAGGGTTAGGGTTTAGGGTTAGGGTTTAGGGTTAGGGTTAGGGTTAGGATTAGGGGTTAGGGTTAGGGTTAGGGTTAGGGTTAGGGTTAGGGTTAGGGTTAGGGTTAGGGTTAGGGTTAGGGTTAGGGGTTTAGGGTTAGGGTTAGGGTTAGGGTTAGGGTTAGGGTTAGGGTTAGGGTTAGGGTTAGGGTTAGGGTTAGGGTTAGGGTTAGGGTTAGGGTTAGGGTTAGGGTTAGGGTTAGGGTTAGAGTTAGGGTTAGGAGGGTTAGGGTTAGGGTTAGGGTTAGGGTTAGGGTTAGGGTTAGGGTTTAGGGTTAGGGTTAGGGTTAGCGTTAGGGTTAGGGTTTAGGGTTAGGGTTAGGGTTAGGGTTAGGATTAGGGTTAGGCAAAACGAAATATTAGGTAGGAATGACTAAGTTTCCTACGAGCATTGGCCTAGGGAGAATTACTTGCGTTCCTTATTTTATTCCTAATAAGTATATCACATAGGTTTTTATTTTTCCGGTATCCTGTCACAAGCTTGTACCGAAAGACACGTGGGTACTTGTCTTGAATTGAAGCGTACCTGTTTCTGATCCATTTAGCCACACGGGCTGCTTTGGAGTTAAAAGTGATGACAAACGGTATGATTTCCTCCGTTTCCTCTTGCAGATTCAGGCCCCAGGGCTTAGAGTTTTCAATTTTTTAATCCAATAATTTTCTCTTTTAGTTAGATAATCCTTTTTGCCCACCGATTCAATTGGAATGATGGCGCAGTCTTTCAAGGAATGGTCAGTACTGTTAAGATGATTTGCCACCGATTTATTTTCTTTGTGATTAATGTCGAATCTATGTCTGGTGAAGCGGTCTCTCAGTGTGAGAGTAGTCTGCCCAACATATTGTTTTCCACACTTTTTGCATGAGATCAGGTAAATAACGTTTCTCGAATTGCAGGACAAATTTTGATTGATTGCGTAGGTCTGATGAGTGGCATGACTAGAAAAAGTTTTTGATTCTTCCAAAAAAGGGCACGTATTGCAACGTTTGCTGCGGCATGATTTAGCTGTTCCGAATGTATGTGTGTACGAATGACATTCCCTTATAGTGCTATTTTTAATTGTTCTGAGAACTCGATTGGAATAACCCCTTCCCCGAAGTGATCTAAATAGTGTATTTGTCGCTCTTTGAAAATCTTCCTGTCTAGTACAAAGTCTATGAAACCTAATAATTTGGGATTTTAGAATTTCACTGAAAGTGTGTTTTGGATGGAAGGAAGATTTATGTAGTAGTTGGTGCGTGTCCGTGGGTTTAAAAAAGACTTTAGTGTCTAAAAACCCCGTCTTCTCGAAATTGACCCCTTTAAAACCAGTGGTATCTAGAAAATCAATGGAATTTTCCTTTACAGTTGCCTTTAGTCTAATGGAGGGATGGAAATTATTTAAAATCTCGAAAAATCTATCAAACTCTTCCCTTGAGAAAGTCCAAATGAGGAAAATGTCGTCTAGGAATCTAAAGTAGGCCAAAGGGTGAAACTGACATTTCTTAAAAACTTTTTTTTCCCAGTTTGCCATAAAGATATTAGCGTAGCTCGGGGCAAATTTTCTGCCCATAGCTGTCCCTGAAATTTGTAAATACCAGTTACCATTGAATTCAAAATCGTTATTTTCTAAACCCAGTTTCAATAATTGCAAAATTTCAAGATCTGGCCTCTTCGGGTCAGGGTTACTCGTAAAGCAATTCTGCACCGCCTTCAAGCTCTCCTTGTTGTCAATATTTGTGTACATGCTTTCCACGTCCAGAGTAACGAGGAAGCTGTCTTTTGGAATTTTGATACTTCTAATCTTATCTAAAAAATCGTTCGTATCCCTGAGATAAGATGGATGTTTCGTTGCTAACGGCGCTAAAAAACCAATCCACATAGTCGGATATTTTATAAGACTCACTCCCCACATCTGATACTATCGGCCTTCCAGGGGGAATTTGAAACGGGACAAACCACAATTCCGGGTCTTTATGTATTTTTGGTAAAGTGTAAATGTGCCTCGGTCTTGGATTCACTGGCGGTGTTAAGTACATCGCTTGCTTTTTTCTGTTTTTTCTATCCTTTACCAATCGATGAATCACTTCTGTTATAGTTATACTAGTCTCTGGGAAGATTGGATTGTCTATCTTTCTGTAATGCTTTTGGTTAGCTAATTGTTGTTCAATCTCTCTTATGTAGTCAACCTTATCCATAATCACAGTTGCCGAACTCTTATCTGATTTCCTAATCACAATGGTTTGGTCTTGTTTAATAGTTGTTATCGCATTGACTTCTTCCTTGCTGAGATTCGGTCTTTCTTGTTCAAATCGTAATTTGGAGATTTGTGCCATCACCTTATCGGTTATTTGTCTAATGCTTGAAGGAAATGTTGAGGGTGGCGGACACCAAGTACTTTTATCTACAAAAGGTTCCTTTCTCGTGTTACCCTCCGAACGGAAAAAAGTTTGTAATCATTAATTTTCTGGTAAATTCTCTAACCGGTTCTTTTAGCGTCGAAACATCCACATATCTCGGTGCGGGAACAAATTTCAACCCCTTGTTTAGCAGATCATATTCACCCTGCGTAAGTTTCCTACCGCTAAGGTTAATGACCGTTCTCCCTAGTTGTTGTCTTACATACGTTCGTTTATCGTCTTGTCCTTGGGAAAACCCAGTTTACCCGAGTCTATTTGTTCTAGCCAATCATTCAAAATCCCATTAGCTGAACGAGGAGACCAGTGGATCCCGTCTTGATGAAACGTAACCTCGTTCGCCATCCCTGTATTGAGAACCCTAACTCCATTCATTTGCATTTTTGAGAGACATTCATTTAGTTTTTTTAATGTTCCAAGCTTCCTTGGAATTTCTTACCTGAAGATTCTCCGAGATGGGTATTTTGGCCACACAGATTACGGAATTTGGAAACTTTTCCCTTGCAACCTTTAGTAATTGCCGCATTTCCTGACAGGTCTTATTTGTATTCATATTCCCCCTGTTATTAATTCCTACATTTACGATAATTCTTTGAGGTTTTCCTTCGTATCTGTAATTTTGGAGCAGTTGAATTACATGCGAAATGTTTGCCCCCGGGAACGCCTCTACTTGTATCTGTTTATCAGTAACATTGGTTATTCGGGCGAGGTTTGAATCCCCGATCACCAAGGTTGGAAAGGTAATGTTCGGGATTGCCCAATCCGCTTTTTGGCCATTGTGCCTGGTAATATGCCCCGGTTTCTTGGAGCATTTCACCATCGCCGCATAGCTTTGGTTGGGGATCGTGGGTGATCCCGGAGGTGAGTTTCTCGGTGAAAGGGAGCGGCGAACCGGGGAAGGTGACCTTGACCTTAGTCCAGAAATTAAAGACGGGATGGATGGAACAGACATACATTTAAACATGTTTTGCAACGGCTTCACAGAGGGCATAACATTCAAGTTTTTTGCAGGACCTTTAGTTGATGCAGCAAACTTTTCGCCTAGCGACTTCCGTGCCTTGTCTGGTGTGGGACCGCGTTGTCTTTGTCGTTTTGGGGTCTCTGGGGTCCCACTAACGGGAGAGTGTGACATGCGCCGCTTGGAAGGTGTTCTAATCGGCTGTGTGTCATGTGGCTGAATAGGTAGAAAGCGATTGCTGAGCGTAATCGCCACTACCGTAGGTTCCAATGGATGCTTTCTCGGGCTGGGTCTTTTGGGGCTTTTGTAAGTCATTTGACCGATTGGTAGGTGCCTGGGGAATTGATGTCGAGTTTGAAGTCGAAGGTTTTTTATTTATTTGTTGTTTAGCATTCCCCGACGAAAGTGTCTTCACGATTGATTGGAATTCCTGGATAGTTTCCAGTTTAAGTTTTCTCCTCAAATTCTTTTTCGCCCAGTCAAGTGCCTGGTGCGACAGAGTCTTAATCGTCCAGTCGGCAAAGCTGTAGCCCACAATCCTCCCCATTACTTCCGAAATTC
>JAECUM010000803.1:0-20000 GCA_016617855.1 Megalonaias nervosa | reverse complement strand
TTGCTTTTTGCTGATAAATCTATCCTTTACCAATCGATGAATCACTTCTGTTATAGTTATACTAGTCTCTGGGAAGATTGGATTGTCTATCTTTCTGTAATGCTTTTGGTTAGCTAATTGTTGTTCAATCTCTCTTATGTAGTCAACCTTATCCATAATCACAGTTGCCGAACTCTTATCTGATTTCCTAATCACAATGGTTTGGTCTTGTTTAATAGTTGTTATCGCATTGACTTCTTCCTTGCTGAGATTCGGTCTTTCTTGTTCAAATCGTAATTTGGAGATTTGTGCCATCACCTTATCGGTTATTTGTCTAATGCTTGAAGGAAATGTTGAGGGTGGCGGACACCAAGTACTTTTATCTACAAAAGGTTCCTTTCTCGTGTTACCCTCCGAACGGAAAAAATTTGTAATCATTAATTTTCTGGTAAATTCTCTAACCGGTTCTTTTAGCGTCGAAACATCCACATATCTCGGTGCGGGAACAAATTTCAACCCCTTGTTTAGCAGATCATATTCACCCTGCGTAAGTTTCCTACCGCTAAGGTTAATGACCGTTCTCCCTAGTTGTTGTCTTACATACGTTCGTTTATCGTCTTGTCCTTGGGAAAACCCAGTTTACCCGAGTCTATTTGTTCTAGCCAATCATTCAAAATCCCATTAGCTGAACGAGGAGACCAGTGGATCCCGTCTTGATGAAACGTAACCTCGTTCGCCATCCCTGTATTGAGAACCCTAACTCCATTCATTTGCATTTTTGAGAGACATTCATTTAGTTTTTTAATGTTCCAAGCTTCCTTGGAATTTCTTACCTGAAGATTCTCCGAGATGGGTATTTTGGCCACACAGATTACGGAATTTGGAAACTTTTCCCTTGCAACCTTTAGTAATTGCCGCATTTCCTGACAGGTCTTATTTGTATTCATATTCCCCCTGTTATTAATTCCTACATTTACGATAATTCTTTGAGGTTTTCCTTCGTATCTGTAATTTTGGAGCAGTTGAATTACATGCGAAATGTTTGCCCCCGGGAACGCCTCTACTTGTATCTGTTTATCAGTAACATTGGTTATTCGGGCGAGGTTTGAATCCCCGATCACCAAGGTTGGAAAGGTAATGTTCGGGATTGCCCAATCCGCTTTTTGGCCATTGTGCCTGGTAATATGCCCCGGTTTCTTGGAGCATTTCACCATCGCCGCATAGCTTTGGTTGGGGATCGTGGGTGATCCCGGAGGTGAGTTTCTCGGTGAAAGGGAGCGGCGAACCGGGGAAGGTGACCTTGACCTTAGTCCAGAAATTAAAGACGGGATGGATGGAACAGACATACATTTAAACATGTTTTGCAACGGCTTCACAGAGGGCATAACATTCAAGTTTTTTGCAGGACCTTTAGTTGATGCAGCAAACTTTTCGCCTAGCGACTTCCGTGCCTTGTCTGGTGTGGGACCGCGTTGTCTTTGTCGTTTTGGGGTCTCTGGGGTCCCACTAACGGGAGAGTGTGACATGCGCCGCTTGGAAGGTGTTCTAATCGGCTGTGTGTCATGTGGCTGAATAGGTAGAAAGCGATTGCTGAGCGTAATCGCCACTACCGTAGGTTCCAATGGATGCTTTCTCGGGCTGGGTCTTTTGGGGCTTTTGTAAGTCCAGCCTGGTTCATTTGTCCGATTGGTAGGTGCCTGGTTCATTTGTCCGATTGGTAGGTGCCTGGGGAATTGATGTCGAGTTTGAAGTCGAAGGTTTTTTATTAATTTGTTGTTTAGCATTCCCCGACGAAAGTGTCTTCACGATTGATTGGAATTCCTGGATAGTTTCCAGTTTAAGTTTTCTCCTCAAATTCTTTTTCGCCCAGTCAAGTGCCTGGTGCGACAGAGTCTTAATCGTCCAGTCGGCAAAGCTGTAGCCAACAATCCTCCCCATTACTTCCGAAATTCGTTCTCGATAATGTTCCGACAAAGTCTGAGCGACTTTGGTTGCCCATGTTCTATTTAAGTTTTGCGAACTGGGGTTCGATTGGGCCGGTTTAAGAAACCTGTCCATATAGGAAACCTGTCTTTCAAATCCTTTGGTCCTGTGTTCGCCCTTTGCTTGCTGTCTTAAAACGTTCAAATGATGTAGAGCCTGAATAATTTGATAAAATAACTTTATAAAATCAACATTCGGATTTCTAGGCCTCCGAAAGTTGTTTCCCTTACGACCTCGGCCCTGACCGTTTGCCATTGTCGTGAAAATTGCTCGCTCCTTTGTACTGAAATGAAATATTCCAAGAATTTTACTTTACCTGTAAAATTTATTAAATAAAAATGTTGCAGATTTAGCAAATATCGTGATAAAGAAACAATGTGAAAATATCAAAAGTGTGCGAACATATGAAAAAAGGTGTGAAAATATGAAAAGGAAAAACAAATATGAAAAGGAAAAACAAATAATTGCAATACTTATCTTTTTCTTCGTGATGTGATCCTCCCTTCAATCCACGTGGTGGGGGGTGTTTGAACGAGTCCTTGTGTACGCTAAATCCTTGACGGAATCACTGAGGATAGTTGAGTTTTCACTAAATCAAAAAGTGTATCCTTTATCACTAATCCTCACCACATGGGGTCCTTTCACATGAAAAAAGTATCCTCCGTCGCTTTAGGTCCTCCTTCTTTTCCTTGAATATAACAATGACAACAGATCTTCGAATTTTTACCATTAAACCTGGCCCAATGGGGTCCTTTCACATAACAAAATCTCTGTCGCTTTAGGACCTCCTTCTTTTCCTTGAATATAACACTCACCCTAATCCTTCGAATTTAGAGTTTGTCACACTAATTCCCCACTAATCCGTGTGTCTCCACTTAACGCCTGAAAACTAGGAAAAAACTAAGCAATATAAGCAAATACATTAATTAACATAAAACTGTTTTTTTTGGAGGGTTATAAATAGTTTTTATATCTTTTCTTGGTTTTTCTTTCTGTAACACCAACACCAACAATAAATAAATAATACTAGGGTTAGGGTTAGGGTTAGGGTTTAGGGTTAGGTTTAGGGTTAGGGTTAGGGTTAGGGTTAGGATTAGGGGTTAGGGTTAGGGTTAGGGTTAGGGTTAGGGTTTAGGGTTAGGGTTAGGGTTAGGGTTAGGGGTTAGGGTTATGGTTAGGGTTAGGGGTTAGGGTTAGGGGTAGGGTTAGGTTTAGGGTTTAGGGTTAGGGTTAGGGTTAGGGGTTAGGGTTAGGGTTAGGGTTAGGCAAAACGAAATATTAGGTAGGAATTACTAAGTTTCCTACGAGCATTGGCCTAGGGAGAATTACTTGCGTTCCTTATTTTATTCCTAATAAGTATATCACATAGGTTTTTATTTTTCCGGTATCCTGTCACAAGCTTGTACCGAAAGACACGTGGGTACTTGTCTTGAATTGAAGCGTACCCGTTTCTGATCCATTTAGCCACACGGGCTGCTTTGGAGTTAAAAGTGATGACAAACGGTATGATTTCCTCCGTTTCCTCTTGCAGATTCAGGCCCCAGGGGCTTAGAGTTTTCAATTTTTTAATCCAATAATTTTCTCTTTTAGTTAGATAATCCTTTTTGCCCACCGATTCAATTGGAATGATGGCGCAGTCTTTCAAGGAATGGTCAGTACTGTTAAAATGATTTGCCACCGATTTATTTTCTTTGTGATTAATGTCGAATCTATGTCTGGTGAAGCGGTCTCTCAGTGTGAGAGTAGTCTGCCCAACATATTGTTTTCCACACTTTTTGCATGAGATCAGGTAAATAACGTTTCTCGAATTGCAGGACAAATTTTGTTTGATTGCGTAGGTCTGATGAGTGGCATGACTAGAAAAAGTTTTTGATTCTTCCAAAAAAGGGCACGTATTGCAACGTTTGCTGCGGCATGATTTAGCTGTTCCGAATGTATGTGTGTACGAATGACATTCCCTTATAGTGCTATTTTTAATTGTTCTGAGAAATCGATTGGAATAACCCCTTCCCCGAAGTGATCTAAATAGTGTATTTGTCGCTCTTTGAAAATCTTCCTGTCTAGTACAAAGTCTATGAAACCTAATAATTTGGGATTTTAGAATTCCACTGAAAGTGTGTTTTGGATGGAAGGAAGATTTATGTAGTAGTTGGTGCGTGTCCGTGGGTTTAAAAAAGACTTTAGTGTCTAAAAACCCCGTCTTCTCGAAATTGACCCCTTTAAAAACAGTGGTATCTAGAAAATCAATGGAATTTTCCTTTACAGTTGCCTTTAGTCTAATCGAGGGATGGAAATTATTTAAAATCTCGAAAAATCTATCAAACTCTTCCCTTGAAAAAGTCCAAATGAGGAAAATGTCGTCTAGGAATCTAAAGTAGGCCAAAGGATGAAACTGACATTTCTTAAAAACTTTTTTTTCCCAGTTTGCCATAAAGATATTAGCGTAGCTCGGGGCAAATTTTTTTGCCCATAGCTGTCCCTGAAATTTGTAAATACCAGTTACCATTGAATTCAAAGTCGTTATTTTCTAAACCCAGTTTCAATAACTGCAAAATTTCAAGATCTGGTCTCTTCGGGTCAGGGTTACTCGTAAAGCAATTCTGCACCGCCTTCAAGCCCTCCTTGTTGTCAATATTTGTGTACATGCTTTCCACGTCCAGAGTAACGAGGAAGCTGTCTTTTGGAATTTTGATACTTCTAATCTTATCTAAAAAATCGTTCGTATCCCTGAGATAAGATGGATGTTTCGTTGCTAACGGCGCTAAAAACCAATCCACATAGTCGGATATTTTATAAGACTCACTCCCCACATCTGATACTATCGGCCTTCCAGGGGGAATTTGAAACGGGACAAACCACAATTCCGGGTCTTTATGTATTTTTGGTAAAGTGTAAATGTGCCTCGGTCTTGGATTCACTGGCGGTGTTAAGTACATCGCTTGCTTTTTGCTGATAAATCTATCCTTTACCAATCGATGAATCACTTCTGTTATAGTTATACTAGTCTCCGGGAAGATTGGATTGTCTATCTTTCTGTAATGCTTTTGGTTAGCTAATTGTTGTTCAATCTCTCTTATGTAGTCAACCTTATCCATAATCACAGTTGCCGAACTCTTATCTGATTTCCTAATCACAATGGTTTGGTCTTGTTTAATAGTTGTTATCGCATTGACTTCTTCCTTGCTGAGATTCGGTCTTTCTTGTTCAAATCGTAATTTGGAGATTTGTGCCATCACCTTATCGGTTATTTGTCTAATGCTTGAAGGAAATGTTGAGGGTGGCGGACACCAAGTACTTTTATCTACAAAAGGTTCCTTTCTCGTGTTACCCTCCGAACGGAAAAAGTTTGTAATCATTAATTTTCTGGTAAATTCTCTAACCGGTTCTTTTAGCGTCGAAACATCCACATATCTCGGTGCGGGAACAAATTTCAACCCCTTGTTTAGCAGATCATATTCACCCTGCGTAAGTTTCCTACCGCTAAGGTTAATGACCGTTCTCCCTAGTTGTTGTCTTACATACGTTCGTTTATCGTCTTGTCCTTGGGAAAACCCAGTTTACCCGAGTCACAAAGACACAGTGATCTCATTCAAGAGCGCTCTTAAAACTCACCTATTTCAACTGCAAGAACAGACTTAAAGACCTAATAATGTATCCTTGCCTTAAATATTTACAGCATATTTTCTGTTTCTACTTTCGTGGTGTTTGTTTTTAATTTTGTGATCATATCATTATATATGTTTTTTAAGTTTTGTCAAATGTTGTAAAGCGCTTAGAGCTTCTAAAGATTAGGCGCTATACAAAGTCCTCATTATTATTATTATTATTATTATTATTTGTTCTAGCCAATCATTCAAAATCCCATTAGCTGAACGAGGAGACCAGTGGATCCCGTCTTGATGAAACGTAACCTCGTTCGCCATCCCTGTATTGAGAACTCTAACTCCATTCATTTGCATTTTTGAGAGACATTCATTTAGTTTTTTAATGTTCCAAGCTTCCTTGGAATTTCTTACCTGAAGATTCTCCGAGATGGGTATTTTGGCCACACAGATTACGGAATTTGGAAACTTTTCCCTTGCAATCTTTAGTAATTGCCGCATTTCCTGACAGGTCTTATTTGTATTCATATTCCCCCTGTTATTAATTCCTACATTTACGATAATTCTTTGGGGTTTTCCTTCGTATCTGTAATTTTGGAGCAGTTGAATTACATGCGAAATGTTCGCCCCCGGGAACGCCTCTACTTGTATCTGTTTATCAGTAACATTGGTTATTCGGGCGAGGTTTGAATCCCCGATCACCAAGGTTGGAAAGGTAATTTTCGGGATTGCCCAATCCGCTTTTTGGCCATTGTGCCTGGTAATATGCCCCGGTTTCTTGGAGCATTTCACCATCGCCGCATAGCTTTGGTTGGGGATCGTGGGTGATCCCGGAGGTGAGTTTCTCGGTGAAAGGGAGCGGCGAACCGGGGAAGGTGACCTTGACCTTAGTCCAGAAATTCAAGACGGGATGGATGGAACAGACATACATTTAAACATGTTTTGCAACGGCTTCACAGAGGGCATAACATTCAAGTTTTTTGCAGGACCTTTAGTTGATGCAGCAAACTTTTCGCCTAGCGACTTCCGTGCCTTGTCTGGTGTGGGACCGCGTTGTCTTTGTCGTTTTGGGGTCTCTGGGGTCCCACTAACGGGAGAGTGTGACATGCGCCGCTTGGAAGGTGTTCTAATCGGCTGTGTGTCATGTGGCTGAATAGGTAGAAAGCGATTGCTGAGCGTAATCGCCACTACCGTAGGTTCCAATGGATGCTTTCTCAGGCTGGGTCTTTTGGGGCTTTTGTAAGTCCAGCCTGGTTCATTTGTCCGATTGGTAGGTGCCTGGGGAATTGATGTCGAGTTTGAAGTCGAAGGTTTTTTATTAATTTGTTGTTTAGCATTCCCCGACGAAAGTGTCTTCACGATTGATTGGAATTCCTGGATAGTTTCCAGTTTAAGTTTTCTCCTCAAATTCTTTTTCGCCCAGTCAAGTGCCTGGTGCGACAGAGTCTTAATCGTCCAGTCGGCAAAGCTGTAGCCAACAATCCTCCCCATTACTTCCGAAATTCGTTCTCGATAATGTTCCGACAAAGTCTGAGCGACTTTGGTTGCCCATGTTCTATTTAAGTTTTGCAATTTAGAGACGATTCTGGGGTTCGATTGGGCCGGTTTAAGAAACCTGTCCATATAGGAAACCTGTCTTTCAAATCCTTTGGTCCTGTGTTCGCCCTTTGCTTGCTGTCTTAAAACGTTCAAATGATGTAGAGCCTGAATAATTTGATAAAATAACTTTATAAATTCAACATTCGGATTTCTAGGCCTCCGAAAGTTGTTTCCCTTACGACCTCGGCCCTGACCGTTTGCCATTGTCGTGAAAATTGCTCGCTCCTTTGTACTGAAATGAAATATTCCAAGAATTTTACTTTACCTGTAAAATTTAGTAAATAAAAATGTTGCAGATTTAGCAAATATCGTGATAAAGAAACAATGTGAAAATATCAAAAGTGTGCGAACATATGAAAAAAGGTGTGAAAATATGAAAAGGAAAAACAAATATGAAAAAGAAAAACAAATAATTGCAATACTTATCTTTTTCTTCGTGATGTGATCCTCCCTTCAATCCACGTGGGTGGGGGGATGTTTGAACGAGTCCTTGTGTACGCTAAATCCTTGACGGAATCACTGAGGATAGTCGAGTTTTCACTAAATCAAAAAGTGTATCCTTTATCACTAATCCTCACCACATGGGGTCCTTTCACATGAAAAAAGTATCCTCCGTCGCTTTAGGTCCTCCTTCTTTTCCTTGAATATAACAATGACAACAAATCTTCCAATTTTTACCATTAATCCTGGCCCAATGGGGTCCTTTCACATAACAAAATCTCTGTCGCTTTAGGACCTCCTTCTTTTCCTTGAATATAACACTCACCCTAATCCTTTGAATTTAGAGTTTGTCACACTAATTCCCCACTAATCCGTGTGTCTCCACTTAACGCCTGAAAACTAGGAATAAACTAAGCAAATACATTAATTAACATAAAACTGTTTTTTTTTGGAGGGTTATAAATATTTTTTATATCTATTTTTGGTTTTTCTTTCTGTAACACCAACACCAACAATAAATAAATAATACTTATTCAACTTATCGATATACGCCACAAATGTAATAACGCTACCATGCGCTAGTCACGAGGCCTTTCGGCGTATTGCCTTCGTCAGGTGACAACTGCAAGTCTGAGGGGCTGTGTGTGCCGTTGGGGTATTTATATGATAAACTATTCCCTCCCCCCCCCCATTTTTGTCTTTACCATTTAACCTATTTAGGCCGGCTTCCTACTCATCGCTGGTAAGAGAAGAAGCGTGCCGACCGTGCTTTTCAATCAATTAATCAGCGCATGCTTTGTAGTCAAGCGTGACAAAAGCGATTAGCGTGCCCATAGCCTGCTCATAATCGGTAGTGTAGTGGTTTGTTAGGAAAAATATGTTTAGTCTTTTTACTCATCAAATGAAGCCCATATTGTTGGCAGAAATAATTCCTTTATTCCTAAGAAAACATTGCCAAAAGATGTTTGCTCCTGATGAGTTAGTTATTCTAAGTTGCGTTAATTAAAATCATATGTCAATTTTTGGAGGGTCTAAACCTGGTTGCCCCTAAACTTACTACTTAAAAAAGGGGGTTGGGGGCTGGATTGATCGAGTTCCTACTCGTGTTAATCAGTTTCGGTCTACTTATAGATCAGAATCAAAATAATAATAATAATAATAATAATAATAATTATAGTAAAGTTCCTGTGGAACAAAAAGGAGGGAAATGCACTATCTTCAAATTATATTAATATCTTTTAAGCAATCCATTACCCTATATGTTTTACATCACACCGCCCCTGGATGGTAGCCAATAATACTATAACATATTAAATGCGGATATTGTGTTTTACTAGAGAGAGTGGTCATAACCTTACACCCAACTCTAGGAGACTGCAATCAATCCAAAGTAGACCATAACTCGGAACGTGTTTTCTATCAAGTTGGATTTAACATAGGTGTAAGCATTTCAATTGTGAGATGGCTAGATCTCCAATTCGGAATAAAGGTTAGAACGCAAAACCCTGGCACTAGCAAGGTTAGGCAAAACGAAATATTAGGTAGGAATTGCTAAGTTTCCTACGAGCATTGGCCTAGGGAGAATTACTTGCGTTCCTTATTTTATTCCTAATAAGGATATCACATAGGTTTTTATTTTTCCGGTATCCTGTCACAAGCTTGTACCGAAAGACACGTGGGTACTTGTCTTGAATTGAAGCATACCCGTTTCTGATCCATTTAGCCACACGGGCTGCTTTGGAGTTAAAAGTGATGACAAACGGTATGATTTCCTCCGTTTCCTCTTGCAGATTCAGGCCCCAGGGGCTTAGAGTTTTCAATTTTTTAATCCAATAATTTTCTCTTTTAGTTAGATAATCCTTTTTGCCCACCGATTCAATTGGAATGATGGCGCAGTCTTTCAAGGAATGGTCAGTACTGTTAAAATGATTTGCCACCGATTTATTTTCTTTGTGATTAATGTCGAATCTATGTCTGGTGAAGCGGTCTCTCAGTGTGAGAGTAGTCTGCCCAACATATTGTTTTCCACACTTTTTGCATGAGATCAGGTAAATAACGTTTCTCGAATTGCAGGACAAATTTTGTTTGATTGCGTAGGTCTGATGAGTGGCATGACTAGAAAAAGTTTTTGATTCTTCCAAAAAAGGGCACGTATTACAACGTTTGCTGCGGCATGATTTAGCTGTTCCGAATGTATGTGTGTACGAATGACATTCCCTTATAGTGCTATTTTTAATTGTTCTGAGAAATCGATTAGAATAACCCCTTCCCCGAAGTGATCTAAATAGTGTATTTGTCGCTCTTTGAAAATCTTCCTGTCTAGTACAAAGTCTATGAAACCTAATAATTTGGGATTTTAGAATTCCACTGAAAGTGTGTTTTGGATGGAAGGAAGATTTATGTAGTAGTTGGTGCGTGTCCGTGGGTTTAAAAAAGACTTTAGTGTCTAAAAACCCCGTCTTCTCGAAATTGACCCCTTTAAAAACAGTGGTATCTAGAAAATCAATGGAAATTTCCTTTACAGTTGCCTTTAGTCTAATCGAGGGATGGAAATTATTTAAAATCTCGAAAAATCTATCAAACTCTTCCCTTGAAAAAGTCCAAATGAGGAAAATGTCGTCTAGGAATCTAAAGTAGGCCAAAGGGTGAAACTGACATTTCTTAAAAACTTTTTTTTTTCCCAGTTTGCCATAAAGATATTAGCGTAGCTCGGGGCAAATTTTTTTGCCCATAGCTGTCCCTGAAATTTGTAAATACCAGTTACCATTGAATTCAAAGTCGTTATTTTCTAAACCCAGTTTCAATAACTGCAAAATTTCAAGATCTGGTCTCTTCGGGTCAGGGTTACTCGTAAAGTAATTCTGCACCGCCTTCAAGCCCTCCTTGTTGTCAATATTTGTGTACATGCTTTCCACGTCCAGAGTAACGAGGAAGCTGTCTTTTGGAATTTTGATACTTCTAATCTTATCTAAACAATCGTTCGTATCCCTGAAATAAGATGGATGTTTCGTTGCTAACGGCGCTAAAAACCAATCCACATAGTCGGATATTTTATAAGACTCACTCCCCACATCTGATACTATCGGCCTTCCAGGGGGAATTTGAAACGGGACAAACCACAATTCCGGGTCTTTATGTATTTTTGGTAAAGTGTAAATGTGCCTCAGTCTTGGATTCACTGGCGGTGTTAAGTACATCGCTTGCTTTTTGCTGATAAATCTATCCTTTACCAATCGATGAATCACTTCTGTTATAGTTATACTAGTCTCCGGGAAGATTGGATTGTCTATCTTTCTGTATCTTTCTGTAATGCTTTTGGTTAGCTAATTGTTGTTCAATCACCCCTATATAGTCTTCTTTATCCATAATCACCGTTTCCGAACCTTTATCTGATTTTGTAATCACAATAGATTGATCTTGTTGAAGGGTTTTTATCGCTTTGACTTTTTCCTTGCTGAGACTGGGTTTATTCTTGTTCAAATCGCAATTTGGAGATTTGTACAATCACCTTATCGATTATTTGTCTAATACTTGAAGGACATGTTGAGGGTGGTGGGCACCAAGTACTTTTATCTACAATAGGTTCCTTCTCCATGTTTATTTCCGAATGGAAAAAGTTTGTAATCATTAATTTTCTGGTAAATTCTCTAACCGGCTCTTTTAGCGTCGAAACATCCACATATCTCGGCGTGGGAACAAATTTCAACCCCTTGGTTTGCAAATCATTTTCACCCTGCGTAAGTCTCCTACCGCTAAGGTTAATGACCGTTCTCGCTAGCTATTGTCCTATATACGTTCGTTTATCGTCTTGTCTTTGGGAAAACCCCGTTTACATGAGTCTATTTGTTCTAGCCAATCATTCAAAATCAAATTAGCTGAACGAGGAAACCAGTGGATCCCGTCTTGATGAAACTTAGCCTCGTTCGCCATCCCTGTATTGAGAACTTAACTCCATTAATTTGCATTTTTGATAGATTTTCATTTTTGTTTTTAATGTTCCAAGCTTCCTTCGAATTTCGTACCTGAAGCTGCTCGGAGATGTGTATTTTGTCCACACAGATTACGGAATTTGGAAACATTTCCTGTGCAACTTTTAATAATTGCCGCATATCCTGACAAGTCTTATTTGTATTCATATTCCCCCTGTTATTAATTCCTACATTTATGATAATTCTTTGTGTTTTTCTTCATACATGTAATTTTGGGGCAATTGAATTACATTTAAAATGTTCGCCCCCGGGAACGCCTCTATATGTGTCTGTTTATTCATAATATTGGTTATTCAGGCGAGGTTTGAATCTCCAATCACCAAGGTTTCTTGGAGCATTTCACCATCGTTGCATAGTTTTGGTTGGGGATCGTGGGTGATCCCGAAGGTGAGCTTGTCGGTGGAAGGGAGAGGCGAACCGGGAAGGTGACCTTGACCTTAGTCCAGAAACTAAAGATGGGATGGAGCAGGCATACATTTAAACATGTTTTGTAACAGCTTCACAGAGGGCATAACATTAAAGATTTTTGCAGGACCCTCAGTTGATGCACCAGACTTATCGCCTAGCGATTTCCGTGCCTTGTCTGGTGTGGGACCACGTTGTCTTTGTTGTTTTGGGGTCTCTGTGGTCCCACTCACTGGAGAGTGTGACATGCGCCGCTTCGAAGGTGTTCTAAACGGCTGTGTGTCAAGTGGCTGAATTGGGAAAAAGCGGTTGCTGGGCGTAATCGCCACTACCGTAGGTTCCAACGGATACTTTCTCGGGCTGGGTCTTTTGGGGTTTTTGCAAGTCCAGCCTGGTTCATTTGTCAGATTGGTAGGTGCCTGGGAAATCAATGTCGAGCTTGAAATCGAAGTTGTTTTATTATTTTGTTTAGGAATCCCTGGCGAAAGTGTCTTCACGATTGATTGAAATTCCTGGATAGTTTCCAGTTTAAGTTTTCTCCTCAAATTCTTTTTCGCCCATGTCTGGTGCGACGGAGTCTTAATCGTCCAGTCCGCAAAGCTGTAGCCAACAATCATCCCCTTTAATTCCGAAATCCGTTCTCGCTAATGTACTGACAATGTCTGAGCGACTTTGGTTGCCTATGTTCTATTTAGGTTTCGCAATTTATAGACGATTCTGGTGTTCGATTGGGCCGGTTTAAGAAACCTGTCCATACTGGAAACCTGTGTTTCAAATCATTTGGTCCTGTGTTAGCCCTTTGCCCTTTAGCCCTGTGTTAGGCCTTTGCTTGCTGTTTTAAAACGTTTAAATTATGCAGAGCCTGAATAATCTGATAAAACAACTTGATAAACTCAACATTCGGATTTCTAGACCTCCGAAAGTTGTTCCCTTATGACCTCGGCCCTGACCGGTTGCCATTGTCGTGAATAAAAATTGTTTATTTCTTTGTACTATAAATGAAATATTCCTAGAATTGCACTTGATCTATCAATGTATTAAATAACAATTTTGAAAATACAGCAAGTATATTGATCAAAAACAATGTGAAACTATCAAAAATGTGCGAAAATATGAAAAAAAGGTTTGAAAATATGAGAAAAGGTGTGAAAATATGAGGAAAGGTGTGAAAATATGAGAAAAGGAAAACGAATAATAGCACTACTTATCCTTTCTTCGTGATGTGATCCTTCCTTCAATCCACGTTCAGGAAGGGTGAACAGTCCTTGTGTACACTAAATCCTTGACGGAATCACTGAGGATTGTAGAATTTTCACTGAGTCAAAAAGTGTATATTTTACCACTAATCCTCACCACATGGGGTCGTTTTACATGAATATATCACCTCTCTTGCTTTAGGTCCTCCTCCTTGTCCACGAATGTGTCACTTTTACAAAAATTCCTTCGAATTAAGAGTTTTTCACACTAATTCCCCACTAATCCCTGTGTCTCTACTAAACGTCTAAAAATTAGGAAAAGACTAAGCAAATACATTAATTAACATAAAAATGTTTTGGGGGGATTTTATAAATAATGTAATTTTTTGTGGCTTTTTTATGTTTAACACCAACACCAACAAGAAATGAATAGCGCTTATGCAACTTATCGATATCCACCACAAATGGAATAGCGCTACCATCCTCTAGTCACGAGGCCTTTCGGCGTATTGCCTTCTTCAGGTGACAACAGCAAGTCTGAGGGGCTGTGTGTGTGCCGTTGGGGTATTTATATGATAAACTTTCCCCTCCACCCCACCATTTGTTCTTTATCCTTTTGTTCCTTAACCTATTAAGGCCGGCTTTCCTACTCGTCGCTGGTATGAGTAGAAGCGTGCCGACCGTGCTTTTCAAACAATTAATTAGCGCACGCTTTACAGTCAAGCGTCAAAAAAGCAGTTAGTGCGCCCATGGCCAACTCATAAGCAGTAGTGTAGTGGTTTGTTAGGAAACATATGTTTAGTCTTCTTACTTATCAAATGAAGCCCATATTGTTGGCCGTAATATTTCCTTATTGCTAAGAAAACATTGCCAAAAGATGTTTGCTCCTGATGGGATAGTTATTCTAAGTTGGGGTAATTAAAAACATATGACAATTTTGAGGTCTAGACCTGCCTCTAAACTTACGACTTAAAAAAGGGGCTGGATTGATCGAGTTCTTACTCGTGTTAATCAATTTCAATCTACGTCTAGATCAGAGTCAAATTAATAATAATAATAAATTAATAATAATAATAATAATAATAATAATAATAATACAAAGATGAAGAATAATATTACTACCACCACTAATAATAATAATAATAATAATAATAATAGTAATAATAATAATAAAAAGATGATGAATAATATCACTAAAACTAATAATAATAATAATAATAATAATAATAATAATAATAATAATAAAGTTCCCGTGAAAAAAAAAGAGGAAAATGCACTATCTTCAAATTATATTAATATATTTTAAGCAATCCATAACCTTAAATGTTTTACATCACGCAGCCCCTAGATGGTAGCCAATAATAACATAACATATTAAATGCGGACATTGTGTTTTACTAGAGAGAGTGGTCATAACCTTACATCCAACTCTAGGAGACTGCAATCAATCCAAAGTAGACCTTAACTCGGAACGTGTTTCTATCAAGTTGGATTCAACATAGGTGTAAGCATTTCAATGTGAAATGGCTAGATCTCCAATTAGGAATAAAGGCCAGAACGCAAAATCCTGGCACTAGCATGCTTAGGCAAAACGAAATATTAGGTAGGAATTATTAAGTTTCCTACGAGCATTGGCCTAGGGATAATTACTTGCGTTCCTTATTTTATTCCTAATAAGCATATCACATAGGTTTTTAGTTTTCTGGTATCCTGTCACAAGTTTGTACCGAAAGACTCGTGGATACTTGTCTTGAATTGAATCGTACCCGTTTCTAATCCATTGAGCCACCTGGGCTGCTTTGGAGTTAAAAGTGATGACAAACGATATGACTTCCTCAGTTTCCTCTTGCAGATTCAGACCCCAGGGCCTTAGAGTTTTCAATTCTTTAATCCAATAATTTTCTCTTTTAGTTAGATAATCCTTTTTGCCAACCGATTCAATTGGAATGATGGCGCAATCTTTCAAGGAATGATCAGTATTGTTAAAATGATTTGCCACCGATTTATTATTTTAGCGATTAATGTCGAATCTATGTCTGGTGAAGCGGTCTCTCAGTGTGAGAGTAGTCTGCCTAACATATTGTTCCCCACACTTCTTGTATGAGATCAGAGAAAATAACGTCTTTCGAAATGCAGGATAAATTTTGTTTGATTGCGTAGGTCTGATGAGTGGCATGACTAGAAAAAGTCAAACGATTCTTCCAAAAAAGGGCACGTATTGCAACGTTTACTGCGGCAGACTAGAGGTGTTCCGAATGTATGTGTGTACGAATGAAATTCCCTTATTGTGCTATTTTTAATTGTTCTCAGAAATCGCATGGAATAACCCCTTCCTCGAAATGATCCAAATAGTGTATTAATCGCTCCTTGAAAATCTTCCTTTCTAGTATAAAGTCTATGAAACCTAATAATTTGGGATTTTAGAATTGCACTGAAAGTGTGCTTCGGATGGAAGGAAGATTTATGTGGTAGTTGGTGCGTGTCCGTGGGTGTAACAAAGAGTTTAGTGTCTTAAAACATGGTTCTCTTGAAATCGATCCCTTTAAAAACAGTGGTATCTAGAAAATAAATGGAATCTTCCTTAGGGTTAGGGTTAGGTTATTGTTATTAAGAGAGTAATGTATTATTACTCAAAGCACGGGCCTAACGAGAATTACTCAAGACATGAGATGACGAGGTTTATTTTATTTCTGATTTGATTCATTAAATGAATATTTGTTCCATGTCGGGATTCGAACCAGGGCCCTCTGCTGCGACATATGGCAACTATCGCCTGCCTGCACGTTCTAGCCTAAGTACTGCCACGGCTGTTGAGACATCACCTTAAAATGATGCTCTTTAACCGCTCATACAGACTCTAGAACGTACAGACACTCTCGAAACTTACATATATATTTTTCATGAAACCTTTGCACTGACTAGATTAGGTTATTATTATTATTATTATTATTATTAAGAGCGTAATGTATTATTACTCAAAGCGCGGGCCTAAGGAGAATTACTCAAGAGATGAGTTGACGAGGATTATTTTACTTTTGATTTTAGTAATTAAATGAATATTTGTTGCATGTCCTTTGATGCGAGATATGGCAACTATTGCCTGCCTGCACGTTGTAGCGTAAATGCTACCAGGGCTATTGAGACATAACCAAAAAATAATATTCTTCAACCGCTCACACAGACTATAGAACGTACAGACTCTCTCGAAACTTACATATATATTTGTCATGAAACTTTGGCACTCGCTAGGTTAGGTTATAAATATTATTAAGAGAGTAAAGTATTATTACTGAAAGAACGGGCCTAAGGAGAATTTCTGAAGACATGAGATGACGAGGTTTATTTTATTTTTGATTTTATTAATTAAACTAATATTTATTCCATGTTGGGATTCGAACCAGGGTCCTCTGCTGTGACATACGGCAACAATCGCCTAGCTGCACTTTCTAGCGTAAATGCTATCACGGTTATTGAGTCATCACCAAAAAATGATGTTCTTTAACCACTCATACAGACTCTAGAACGTACAGACACTCTCGAAACCTACATATATATTTGTCATGAAACCTTGGCACTGACTAGGTTAGGTTATTATTATTATTATTATTATTATTATTAAGAGCGTGATGTATTATTACTCAAAGCACGGGCCTAAGGAGAATTACTAAAGACATGAGATGACGAGGTTTATTTTATGCTTGATTCTATTAATTAAATGAATATTTGTTCAATGTCGGGGTTCGAACCAGGGTCCTCTGCTGCGAGATATGGCAACTATCGCCTGCCTGCACGTTCTTGCGTAAATACTACCACGGCTATTGAGACATCACCAAAAAAATAATGTTCTTTAACCGCTGATACAGACTCTAGGACGTACAGACACTCTCGAAACTTGTACATTTGTCATGAAACCTTGGCACTGGCTAGGTTGGGTTATTATTATTATTAAGAGAATAATTTATTATTACTCAAAGAACGGGACTAAGTAGAATTACTCAAGACATTATATGATGAGGTTTATTTTATTTTTGATTTTATTAATTAAGTGATTATTTGCTAAATATCGCTATTCGAACCAAGGTCATCTGCTGCGAGATATGGCAACTATCTCCTGCCTGCACGTTCCAGCGTAAATACTATCACGACTATTGAGACATCACCAAAAAAATGATGTTGTATAACCGCTCATACAGACTCTAGAACGTACAGACGCTCTCGAAACTTACATATATATTTGTCATGAAATCTTGGCACTGGCTTAGGTTAGGTTATTATTATTAAAAGAGTAATATGTTATTACTCAAAGCACAGGCCTAAGGAGAATTGCTCAAGACATGAGATGACGAGGTTTATTTTTATTTTTGATTTTATTAATTAAATGAATATTTGTTCCATGTCGGGATTCGAACCAAGGTCCTCCGCTACTAGATATGGCTAAGGATTAGGGTTAGGGTTAAGGTTAGTGTTAGGGTTAGGCAAAACGAAATATTAGGTAGGAATTATTAAGTTTCCTACGAGCATTGGCCTAGGGATAATTACTTGCGTTCCTTATTTTATTCCTAATAAGCATATCACATAGGATTTTATTTTTCTGGTATCCTGTCACAAGTTTGTACCGAAAGACTCGTGGATACTTGTCTTGAATTGAATCGTACCCGTTTCTAATCCATTGAGCCACCTGGGCTGCTTTGGAGTTAAAAGTGATGACAAACGATATGACTTCCTCAGTTTCCTCTTGCAGATTCAGACCCCAGGGCCTTAGAGTTTTCAATTTTTTAATCCAATAATTTTCTCTTTTAGTTAGATAATCCTTTTAGCCAACCGATTCAATTGGAATGATGGCGCAATCTTTCAAGGAATGATCAGTATTGTTAAAATGATTTGCCACCGATTTATTATTTTAGCGATTAATGTCGAATCTATGTCTGGTGAAGCGGTCTCTCAGTGTGAGAGTAGTCTGCCTAACATATTGTTCCCCACACTTCTTGTATGAGATCAGAGAAAATAACGTCTTTCGAAATGCAGGATAAATTTTGTTTGATTGCGTAGGTCTGATGAGTGGCATGACTAGAAAAAGTCAAACGATTCTTCCAAAAAAGGGCACGTATTGCAACGTTTACTGCGGCAGACTAGAGGTGTTCCGAATGTATGTGTGTACGAATGAAACTCCCTTATTGTGCTTTTTTTTAATTGTTCTCAGAAATCGCATGGAATAACCCCTTCCTCGAAATGATCTAAATAGTGTATTTATCGCTCCTTGAAAATCTTCCTTTCTAGTATAAAGTCTATGAAATCTAATAATTTGGGATTTTAGAATTGCACTGAAAGTGTGCTTCGGATGGAAGGAAGATTTATGTGGTAGTTGATGCGTGTCCGTGGGTGTAACAAAGAGTTTAGTGTCTTAAAACATGGTTCTCTTGAAATCGATCCCTTTGAAAACAGTGGTATCTAGAAAAACAATGGAATCTTCCTTAGGGTTAGGCTTAAGGTTAGGTTATTATTATTAAGAGAGTAATGTATTATTACTCAAAGCACGGGCCTAAGGAGATTTTCTCAAGACATGAGATGACGAGGTTCATTTTATTTTTGATTTTATTAATTAAATGAATATTTGTTCCATGTCGGGATTCGAGCCAGGGTCCCCTGCTGCGAGATATGGCAACTATCGCATGCTTGCACGTTGTAGCGTAAATACTCCCATGACTATTTAGACATCACCAAAAAATGATGTTATTTAACCGCTCATACAGAGCATAGAACGTACAGACACTCTCGAAACTTACATATATATTTGTCATGAAACCTTGGCACTGGCTAGGTTAGGTTATTATTATTATTATCATTAAGAGAGTAATGTATTTTTACTCAAATCACGGGTCTAAGGAGAATTACTCAAGACATGAGATGACGAGGTTTATGTTCTTATTAATTTTATTAATTAAATGAATATGTTTTCCATATCGGGATTTAGGCCAGGGTCCTCTGCTGCGAGATATTGTAACACTCGCCTGCCTGCACGTTCTAGCGTAAATACTACCACGGCTATTGAGACATCACCAAAAAAATGATGTTCTTTAACCGCTCATACACACTCTAGAACGTACAGACACTCTGGAAACTTACATATATATTTGTCATGAAACCTTGGCACTGGCTAGGTTAGGTTATTATTATTATCATTAAGAGAGTAATGTATTATTTCTCAAAGCACGGGTCTAAGGAGAATTACTCAAGATATGAGATGAGGTTTATTTTATTTTTAATTTGATTAATTAAATGAATGTTTGTTCCATGTCGTGATTCTAATCAGGGTCCACTACTGCGAGATATGGCAACTATCGATTGTCTGCAAGTTCTTGCGTAAATACTACCACGGCTATTGAGACATGACCAAAAATAATATTCTTTTAAAGATCATTCACACTCCAGAACGTACAGACACTCGCGAAAATTATATATTTGGCATGAAACATTGGCACTGACTAGGTTAGGATATTGTTGTTATTAAGAGAGTAATGCATTATTACTCAAGGCACGGGCCTAAGGAGAATTACTCAAGACATGAGATGATGAGGTTTATTTTATTTTCGATTTTATTAATTAAATGAATATTTGTTCCATGTCGGGATTCGAACCAGGGTCCTCAGCTACGAGATGTGGCAACTATCGCCTGCTTGCACGTTATAGCGTAAATACTATCACGACTATTGAGACATCACCAAAAAATGATGTTGTATAACCGCTCATACAGACTCTAGAACGTGCAGACACTCTCGAAACTTGTATATTTGTCATGAAACCTTGGC